>JAINUG010000007.1:3445000-3930000 GCA_029706075.1 Aldrovandia affinis
TACAGTAATGGTTTGCATATTAGGGCCTTTTTTTCTCCGTGAAAAATGAGCAAGACTAAGTTACCCTCTAGCTAATTCTTTGTTTATCGTACATTAATAATATACTTTATAATATAATAATATACTTTATTTGCCATGTTACACAAGGTAATTGGAATTTGTCTTTTTACATATCTCTCCCAGATACACACACACATAGACCCCTATACATATGTATTCCATCAGAGAGGTCAGAGTGCAGGGTCAGCCATAGTACGGTGCCCCTGGAGCAGTTTAGGGGTTCAGTGCCTTGCTCAAGGGCACTCGGCAGTGCCCCAGGAAGTGAACTAGCCTCCCTCCAGTTTCCAGTTAATTGTTTTTTTTATTTCCTGGGATTCGAACCAGCAACCCTCCTTGCTAGCCCGTGTCGCTGACCACTAAGCCACTGCCGCCCCCGTTAGCTTTTTCACATTAGTTCAAAGCTGTTACCTCTATAGCAACATTTATTTTGAGTAGTATGTTTTATTTTTGAAGTATCAGGTTATTGTCCTCTGTGTCTTTGCCTTCAAATAGTTTTTGTGTTTTGAGGTTTTCTTTGGAGAGGAGGGGGTGCCATTGTTTTAACCACAGAACAAGAATTTATTGACTCATGACAAGCTGTGCTATTGTGTTCTGAATCAGAGCTCCCGATATCTTAACATCTCACTGCATGAACAGCAGTGTAGTATAATGGTTAGGGAACTGGGTTTGTGACGCAAAGGTTGCAGGTTTGATTCCCAGGTGGGGCACTGCTGTTGTACCCTTGAGCAAGGTACATAACATGAATTTATGCAGTAAATATCCAGTTGTCTAAATGTAAAATGTAAAGAAATGTAAACTGTGTAATGTGTGCGTTTTCAGTAGAGAACCCATGACTGTTTATCCCTTTGAGAACTACAAGCCACATAAAATTATGAAGCAAAAGCACATTGTCTTGGATAACATGCCACTCAGACCTTGTCCACACTAATGTGGATAAATTTGAAAACGTTGGAAAAAAGACCTTCTAATATTCATGTTTTTCAATATATTTTTCCTGGGACACTTTTTGTGCAACTATTGTTTAACAAGAATAACATGTGAATGTAGAATGAAACTGGTGAAATGTTAACATCTGTCGTTATGTTGTGATGTCGTTATGAACAAGGTTTGTTCAAATTGTACTCATTCTGTACTTCAGTCCACAAATAAACACTGGTATGAGAAACATGCATAAGCATACATTTTGAACTTATAGTTTGTCAATATCTTTTCAATACTAGGTAAACACAAAGATAACACAGCATGCATCTATGGACAACTCTTCCGATTTTAGCTTTTTAAGTAGTAAAGTAATACTCATGTAATATAGACTTGCGAAGTTGTGCAAGTGCCGTTCTACTATCGAATGTGATTGCTTTATTGAATTTAAACATAGCTTTGTATAATGTACAGATTTTCTAGGTTTGTCTCGTGATTTAGCCATTTTGAGAATCGTAAATTACTTAAGAATCTTGACTAAATTACTAGAGCACTGCTTCTTCGCGCTTGTAAACAAAGTAGGGATGGTCGGATCGATACGGAAGTATTAATACTTCCGATCCTGACGTTTCCTTTTCAGAATCGACCCTCACATAAACATATCGATACCAGGTGTTTTCTTTAACCAGTACATCTAATAATTTTGATATATTCAAATGAAATTGAATGTGTATCTGATGCTGAAAAAGCGAAAAAATGAAATATTGAAGCAAATAGGATAGGAGTAGGATAGGAACTACTTCTCCTTCCGCCCTCTCCCTCCACTCCTCATACACACACAGGCACACCGAGAGAAACACGCAGTCACAGACACTGAGTGAACACTGCTATAATGGCAGAAAGAAATCGAAGCATCGTTTGGAGTTATTTCACTCCACTAAAAAGTAATGAAGCAAAATGTGATATGTGTCAAAAGTCTATACGATACTGTGGCAATACCACAAACCTGCTGAAACACATAAGAATCAGCCACATAAAAGAGCATGACGAGATACAACGGAGGCGATCAGAGGAGGGGGCGGGAACGCAGGCAGAGTTCTCTGACAGAAGCCTTTCAGAGAGGCAGGCATTATCCAGGTATAGTGATAATATTAGGTTATTTTCATAATTTGAACAGAAAGCAGGAAACACTGGTTATTTATTGAGGAGCAGAATATATTACAGTAATAGGTTGATGCATATATAGGCTTAGCTTGGACACATTTTCAAACAATTATATCTGAATGCATTATATCCATTTTGTGGAAACTGATATGCATTGCTCAGTATTTCTAAAACATTGATTATATCTTATAAAATATTAGTTTTGAAGGTAAAGATCTCAGGTTGCTAATACCTTCAGGAATGATCTGTAGTGAATTTAAATCTTATGCCAGCCATCATTTTATCACAATTAGGTGTCACTTTTATCAAATGGCGGATAATGCATTTTAGAACTCTTCATATGTTCATTACATTACATACTTTAGATGTTAAGTAATTGCCTGTAGCTACTTGGGCTAACTATTTTAGGTTGTATGAGAGTTATACTGCCCATATAAAGACTTAACTAGATGTAGTGTACATTGTAGGACATTGTAGTATTTTTATTTTTCATAGATGACTCCCAAAGATCTGCAAAGGTTACAAGAAGCCTGGGAGATATGGTTGTGAGGGACCTCCAGCCAATCTCGATTGTAGAAGACAGAGGTTTTAATGCATTTATCAAGACCCTTGATCTGCACTACAAAATCCCAAGGCTCAAACACTTGATGGAGGGTACAATTGCAGACATGTATAAACAATGTCAAGACAAAGTAAGGGCAACTTTTCAATGTGCACGCAATGTGGGTCTCACAACAGACATGTGGACTTCAAGATCCACAGAGGCATAATTGACTGTGGCCTGTCATTTAATTGACAAATGGAAAATGAAGTTTGTTTTAGAAACCTGTAGTCAGTGGTGCATAAAGTACCCAAAAGCCATACTTGAGTAAAAGTAAAGATACCTTACTGGAAAATGACTCTGGTAAAAGTGAAAGTCACCTATTAGAATATTTACTTGAGTAAAAGTCAAAGTATCTGGGGTTTACTGTATTTAAGTATCAAAAGTAAAAGTATGTAATATAAATGTACTTAAGTATTGAAAGTAAAAGTACAAGTAAAAAGTACACGTAAAAATGCTGTTAATAAAAAAGTGGTCAGAAGTTTTTGTTTTTATCATTGTTTAGTCTTTATTCATGTGTGTGTACAACCTGCTTTCTCTTGACCAATCCAGTCCAATGGTCTTATGTAGCCTGTAAAGTCAGGGCAGAACCCGTTATGCATGTTGTACATCCATAGCCCTGGGACAGAATATCCCAGTCATAAAACAAAATTAAAATAAAGTGCTCAGTACTTGAGTGCTGCTACCACATCATAACATAATCATCCACAAAATGACACAAAATCAAAACATGACTGAAGCAGCACTGAAAGTAATAACCCAGTCATTACTTGAAACTATAAAATTTGCTGTTCATCTTCAACAGAAGTTGGTTCTCAAAATTGCATGAATGCAGTCTCACTCTTCTTGGGCTGAAGACAAGTCCTGCGATGCTAAATAGCCTTTCACAGGCTGCTGAGGCAGGTAGAGGCGTGCTCAGCTTCACAGACAGCTTGCACACAGCTGGAAAGACTTGTGAGTCCACAGCTGGAAATGGCCACTTCCAGTTCTTTGAGTCCATGAGGTGAGTCCAGTCCAGTTTCTTCTTCATCAGATGAACTGGTAGCATCACCTAGCTGCAGGGAGGGTGCTTCCATGTGCTGCTTGATGTAGTCCACCCCTGAAATATAGTGAGGATGGGGTGATAAAAATATAAATGATAGGATTAATACAACTTTCTAACATGTCATGACCCCGACCTAAGGTTTTGTACTAAATAGTTTGTTTTAATTTGAGGTGTATACATTTAGTTTCATGCATCTGTAATCGATATTAGGGTGTCAATATTACAAAGTGTCAAAATGTACACCCATACACTTATTTTTCATTATCCCCATGTTGTCTTACCCATTCTGATTGTGGCATCATCCTTTGTCCAAGATGTTCGGAACTTTGGAAGAAGAATCGCAGCTGCGATCAACTCAGGGTCTTCTGTCATGTGGCCAAACCGATTCTTTATTCCCACCTGTATCAGAAATCACAAACGATTTTATTGCCATGTAGGCTTCCACCTACTAGGAATTTGTTTTGGTACATTGGTGCATGACAGTAAACAATAAACAAACATTGTGCAAGGAATGAGATACAATACAATATACTGTACCTGTAGGGCATCCACCAGAGGCCTGCAGTATTTCAGTCACAACTTGACTCTGTCAAGTTTGGTGGTCAGCAGGTTGATTGTTGGAAGTAGCCACCCCATCTGGACATTTGCTTCTGCTTGCAAGATGTTGGTTGCCTGGGCGACTGGGCTCATGGCAGCAGCATACTCTGTGAGGAATGCGAGTTCAGCTGGATTGAACCTGTGATGAAAACAAAAACAACAACATTGTTTTATAACACTATATAACCATTTCATCGAATTCAACAAAAACATTTCTGGATGAGAAAACTTTTTTATAGTTAAATATTCACAAGTTTTGCTATTATGAATTGGCCTTAGCAAGACCCAAAAAATATTTTTCGTGACATGAGACCGCATGAAAACAATTTATTGTTTTAGAATGTCGGTGTACTGGCTAGTACACCATCACTTCAATGCAGTGCAGTTTTTTATCACAACCAGAGGTGGCGCCAAAGTTCAGAATTTGCCAAAGTTATCTCATGCAGCTTTAACTAAATGGACCAATGATAAGTGGAATTTGGGAAACAACTGTGAAACAGTTATTAGTGCCCAAGAAAGGGTGGGGAAACACCGACAGTTCATCAATTATGAAATAATAAAACAATAATTCCTACTTACATTGGAACCTTCAAGTCTGTGCAGATGACTCTGATGGCCCCCTCTCCCTTGTCTTTGATGATCCTCAGCAGTCTTTCCACTGCCAGGAACAAGGAGTTCCACCTGGTAGCATTCGGGCGCAGCAGCTGGAGGGAGCACACATCTTCAACAGTTTCGGCTGCAAGTGTGGATCTTCCACATTTGTTCCAAAGTGCATTACACTTGCCAAATGTTGAATGGTACACTTTCTTGTATGCCTCACTGGATGTTGCTTTCATGGCATCAACCGTAGCTATTAGGTTGAGTAGGTGACAAGCACAGCGCTGGTGCTTTAGGATCTCGAACTCCAAACCATCATCTTCATTCAGAAGAGCTGACACATCAACAAACTCCACTTCTTCAGCCTCGTCTTGATCCTCTTGATCCTCTCCATCCTCTCTTGGTTGAGATGCATCACCATCACTTCCGACATGTTGTTCTCATCTTCACCAAAAACCTGGAAAGCTTTTATGAAGTTGGAGCCATTGTCTGTTGTTTTTACAATCTTCCCCCGAATTTCGAACTCGGAATGGATGTCATTCAGGGCACTTGCCAACACATCAAATGTGTGTGAACCTCTCAGCTGTTTACAGGCTAGGGCTGCTGAGCATCTTTGGAGACTGTCTGGGTCAATCCAATGGGCAGTAACACCAATGAAGCTCCGCCTTCTGATAGACCAGCAGTCGGTGGTGGCGATATGGTCAACTCCCCTCATGGCCTCTGTCACTGCCTTCTTCATTTCCTTGGAGGCATCATCGATCATGGAGCGCAGGGTCATCGTGTCATCATTTTTGCATTAGGCAGCAGATCCTTCACAAAAACCTTAAATGGTTCTTGTTCAACCAGAGAGAACGGCTGGAGTCCTTGGGCCACTACTTCATGACAGCTTTGTCAATGGACATAAGATAAGAGGAGGGGGGTGGGGTAAATGGGGGGGGGGGGGGTTACTACAGCAGCAGTGATGGAGAAAGGTACTGAAGATACACAATATATACAAAGATATACCTCTGAGACACGGTGCTGTTCACTATGGTGGTCTGCCTGCTGGTGGAGGAGGGAGTCGAGGGAGTCTCAGCCCTCTTTCTCTTTGTTGATGTCAGCTCTCCATATTTTTTAAGTTGGTGTACATGCTTTCTCTGAAACAGACTGCAGTGAGAGAGACATTTTCTAAGCATCACAACTTTAGCTACAGGATTTAAAAGCTACTCAACAACACTAGTCAATGACCATAATATTATGTAACATTTCCTATACTAATTATTACAATAATTTACCCAAACGCTAACGTCACATGCTTTGCAGCGCTTCTTCAACCTGTCCCCTCTCACTGCTAACCTACTAACTGACAGCCTCGTTAGCCCCACTTGCTACACACACATGCATAAATCTCCAACTCCAGCCACTGTAGAGAAAAGCAGGACCAAGAATTCCAATGTACTACTTGTTGCATATGGCCAATTAAACTTTAACGTTAATTCATTCATTCTCCGTCGTGGTTCAATGCACTCTCACGCCTCCTGTCATTCCTCCTCAACTCTACTAGTGCTGCAATGCAATGATAGCTAAGCTATAGCTAACGTTAGCTACAGTAGCTAAGGTGACTCAAATCAACTAAATCTCTCTCGCAACTGTCAACACTTCGTCAGCTGCGTAACTTGCTTGCAATCTGTCTACACTAATGGTCTCATTCAATTCATGATAGCTAGCAAACGTCAGCCAGACATACGCCATGTTACCTTGTTATCCCCTCCTCTCTCCCCCGCCACAGATAGCTAACATTAGCTACACAATCCTGTGGGAACTGCTCTGAACAGGCTATGCTAATGATGATAAGTAACTAAACATTAATGTTGCGGCTCACGGGATTCATCTTAATTTACCTCAATGTGTTTCTTGAGGTTGGACGGGGAGTTCTTGAATGCCAATATCTCAGTCGTTTTCGGTAGGCATAAGTGGCACTTCATTCGGTAGGACAAATCTTTTACTCCAAGATAAGAAAACATTTCTTGCAAATATGGCCAAGGGTGTTCATCTTCTACACAGTCATTTGTTGCCACCGGAGTAACAGGTGCCATTTCCAAATCAATCTCCATCATGAAGTCTTCTTCCCCAATGATTCACGTACTAGTCCGTCGACATGTCTGGACTTGAATGAAATTAGAATTTTAACCGTGGCACCTGTTTGCACTTGTGCATTAACGTGATTAACCAATGATCTAACTTCTTGCAGTTGTGTTTCAAAATCATTGGCTACCAAATGTCTTCGGATTTTATTTTGTTGAAGTAAAGAGTACTGAAGATGCTTATGGGAAATTATGCGTATCGGAGTAAAAGTATCAGTTTTCTGTTACAGCTGTTCCCGAACTTGTTCAGCTCCTGGAAAAATGCAGTAGCATTGTATACTTTTTCCACCACAGCACAAAAGCCGCAGAGAAGCTCAAATACATTCAAAAGCAGCTGAAGGTGGCAGAGCATAAACTGATTCAGTCAGTAGTAACAAGGTGAAATTCAGTATTCTACATGTTAGAGAGACTCCATGAGCAGAGGGAAGCAGTGACCACAGCCGTCTGTCCACTTGTGCTTAAGCGATTAAGAGCTGTCTGTGATCCACCTAACCATTGAGGCCCTGAGAACATTTGAACAGGCAACACGGGAAGTTTCAGCCGAAAAACATGTTTCTGTGTAAAAAGTGATTCCCCTTGTGCCACTACTTCACAGAGCAGCTGCAGCCACTGAGCATCAAGGTAGCTCACTTGCCACAGAACTGGTCTGGCACTGCAATGTCAACACAGATTCTGTGGGATTAAAACCTTTCACAGTCTCGCTGCCAGCACCTTTTTGGACATAAGGTTTAAAAACCTTGCATTCCGTGATAGAGATAATGTAGAAACCAGGAAAAAGCGACTCCTAACTGAAATGCAGGAAGTTCATCAGCTCACTCCAGAGTCAGCTCCTACACCACCACCAAGCTCTACCTCCACACCTATGCATTTTTTGATTTACATTTACATTTTAAGCATTTAGCAGATGCTCTTATCCAGAGCGACTTACAAGATGTGCATTAATACATGGTAGGAATAAACATAGTTGCCACTTTCTGCCTCACCAGTGACTCTTGCACCTACCCCAAGCTCTACTACAGCTACAGCAAAAGCAGGGATATGGGCACATTTTGATAATCAAGTTGAAATGCCCCGACTAGGACCTATTACTTTGGTGGCAAGAGCATGAGAAAACATTACCATCCCTAAGTAGGCTTGCAGCAAAATACCTGGGAATCATTGCATTATCCGTAACCTCAGAAATATTTTTTTCAAAGGCAGGAGAGTTAGTGAGCCAAAGAAGAAACAGACTGACGGGGAAAAAATGTTAACATGCTGTTGTTTCTAAACAAAATTCTACAAATGGGGAAAGAATCAAGGTAGAGGGTTTCTGTCGCCGTTGTACTTGTGGTTTATTTCATTTTAAATGATTAAATTGTTAACAATACTCTTTAGATTGACTATCCATCTGATGGCCTGAAAATTTGCAGATGGAGTTCCCCTGATGAATCAGAACTGCCAAAAGATCTTTTTCTTTATCTTCTTCTAATCAGGCAGTTTTTTCTGGTATTCAATTTGCTGGCTTATGTGTTTACTCTACACCCCAGGGGTTGGGGATACCTTTGGTTCATATTTTTCCATATTCATTATATTATCACTTATCAATATATATATATACAGCCATCAGTCTGTTTGGATATGTCTCTACCAGCTTTGTGCACCTAGATTGTGCAATATTTGCCCATTCTTCCTTGCAGAACTGTTCCAGTTCAGTCAAATTCCGTTGTGAGTGGCGATGGACTTCAAGTCCATCCACAGATGTTCTATCGGATTTAAGTCAGGGCTCTGACTAGGTCACTCAAGGACATTCACCTTCCTGTCCTTTAGCCACTGCGTTGTTTTTTTGGCGGTGTGTTTTGGGTCGTTGTCGTGCTGGAAGGTGAACCACCTGTCCATCTCCAGCTGTCTAGTAGAGGGCTGCAGGTTTTCCTCAAGAATTTGGGTGTACTTGGCAGCATCCATTTTCCCTTCAATCCTGACCAATTGCCCAGTCCCCGCTGAAGAGAAACACCCCCACAACATAATGCTGCCACCACCATGCTTCACTGTAGGTATGGTGTGTTTTGGGTGGTGTGCTGTGTTTGGTATCTGCCAAACATAGCGCTTGGAGTTCAGTCCAAAAAGTCTTGGTCTCATCTGACCATATAACCTTTTACCACATGGCATCAGAATCTTCTATGTGTTTCTTTGCATAACGTAAACGAGACTCAGTGTGACACTTTTTCAGAAGAGGCTTCTTTCTTGCCACCCTGCCATACAGGCCAGCTTTGTGTAAAGGTTGTGAGATTGTTGTCACATGCACAGATCGTCCAATCTCTGCCATTAAGAATTGCCATTGGCCTCCCCTGATCAATCTTTTCCTGGCTCGGTCATCCAGTTTGGAGGGACGGCCCGATCTTGGCAAAGTGTGGGTGGTGCCATATGCCTTCCACTTCTTAATAATACTCTAAACGGTACTCAGAGGGATAGTTAAAGCCTTTGAAATCTTTTTATATCCTTCTCCTAACTTGTGCCTATCCACAACTTTATCCCGGAGTCCTTTTGAAAGCACCTTTCCAGCCATGGTGAATTCTTTGCATTACCATGCACTACTAGAAGTGGAATCCTCAAGGAACAGCTGATTTTATTGTGAAATAATCAAAACCACTACAATTGATGTCAGGTGGAGGCCAATTAGCTTGGTGTGTGATCTGGAAGGTGATTGGTTATACCTGAGCAAGTTTATAATGGTTATTCTAAGGGGACTGATCACTTTTCCAACCCTGTTATTCTAGTTTTTCATTTTTTATTAATTATCAGAAATTGTGCCCCTTTTTTTCACTTGAATGTTGTAAGGCAAAATGTGTAAATAAAGCTGGAAAAATATGGATTTTATGTACTTTCATTTCAGGCTGTAGGACAAAAAAAGGGACTATTTCAAAAGGGTATGGTGACTTTCTATAGGCACTGCATATGTATACTTGTTTAAAATTTCCTCAAAAAAAAAAAAAATATATTTTTTACTAACTTTTTCCTTCCCAGTGTTACAGGTATGCTATGCAGCTGCCAACAATGATGTCTATCACTGTATTACTGCACTGATCTCTTGCGTGAACAATGATTGATCATACCATGTATTAATGGACATCTTGTAAGTCGCTCTGGATAAGGGCATCTGCTAAATGCTTAAAATGCAAAAATGAATGACAGTTATGAATTAGGAATTGTTTGACTTCCCTTTGCACATGCTTATAAACCACTGGATCTTGAACTAAACCTTGAGTTTGTCTTGGAGTTATTTTCTTCTCCCTACTGAAAGAGGAGTTTAAACATTCCTGGAGCATCCTGCCTGATGCTGTAAGAAGTTAAGCTTCTTTGAATTATGTGTTCTTGAAAGTCAGAGAAGGTGCTGCTTCTTCTTCTTCTTCTTCTTCTTCTTCTTCTTTTTATTTTATTTTGTATTATTTATTTATATTGTTGATTTCACTTAAGGGTATTTGATTAGCACAAATTTCCAGTTGACATGATGAGAAGAATAACTTGTGAAAAGGGTAATAATATAACCTAATTGAACATTTGTTGAACACAGTTGAACAATTGAACATGTGTTTTATAATTGTTGTTATTAAACAGAAAACAAAGAGATAATTCTGATCTTTGGCAGTTTATATAATACTAATGCAAAGGCTTTAAAATATAATATTTTGATGTCTGCATTTACCAATTTTCACTGTAGAAATCCCAAAGATTCCCCCTTTTTATGTACACAAGAAGACTTTGAAAAATACTGTATTGGTATCGGTATTGGTATCGGGATACTAGCCTTGGTATTACTTGGTATCGGATCGAAAAGAAAATCAGTGGTATTGCCCATCCCTAAAACAAAGTGCTTTGGAAAAGGTGTAAACCTTCTCTGTTGCTGCCTCCGTTTCCTGTGTATGCCCATTAGAGGAATTTAAGCGTTTTTGGCATTTCAGTTTGGCATTTGAAAACGTTGTGAAAATGCTAGTGTGGACGGAAAACATTTTGACACGAAAATGGCATTTTTAAATGTAAAATGAATGTATCTTCAGGTCCCGTCTGTTTATTTTTGCTCAGCAGTGTTTCACTGTGGAGCAGGTGGCAGGCTCATCAGCCGCTCTTATCTCCAGCTTTCCGGCAGCCCCCAGGTGAAAAGAGAGGGTAAACACCAGAATATCACCTGCTCACCACAGCGCGCCCAACCCCTGACTCATTAGCAAGCTGCAGGTGAGTCTACCTGCTGTTCCCCAGAGAGGCCTACTCCCTTATCAAATACACAGGAAGGGTGGTGGGTTTGAGGGGCTCACACCTGTTCATTCACATTGTTCAGGCACATAAACTCGTCCCGCAGGTCCCAAAGTAGAATACAACTGGGATCCTGCTTCGATGAGACGTTTGATGAGCTGTTTGCTCCTTTGTAAATAAATCACTAGTAGTATTGGAGCAGTGTACATTATCCTTCCTCCATGTTTTTATGCTGTATCTTGCCAGAACAGAACATAGCAGATACCCGACGTCTCCATGGCGCAAGGGCTTGGCAGCTGGATAAATGGACTGTTAATTGACATGCAGCAATATCTTTCTTGGTAATGTTGCACATTTTAACTGTCAGTTCAGTCTAGTGCCTAATCAACAGATAACTATTGTCATTAGGCCATAATCTATACATTTCTGTTGATTCTGGATGTAGACATTGGTGTATCGTCTTTTCTTGTTTCCTTCTCCTCGTAAAATCTCTTACTTCTGCCACTGTAGAGAGATATGACGCTTTAATGACTTTCTATCACATACATGCACATGCAAACTACAACTAAACAAAATTCTACAAATGGGGAAAGAATCAAGGTAGAAGGTTTCTGTCGCCGTTGTACTTGTGGTTTATTTCATTTTAAATGATTAAATTGTTAACAATACTCTTTAGTTGACTATCCATCTAGGCCTAAAAGCAGATGGAGTTCCCCTGATGAATCAGAACTGCCAAAAGATTTTTTTCTCTCTTCTAATCAGGCAGTTTTTCCTTTGGGTGTGTTTACTCTAGGGGGTTGGGGATATGGTTCTATATTCATTATATTATCACTTATCAATATATATATATACTATATTAAAAGCAATATATTCAATTGTTGATGGTTTCTGAAAGAATAAAGCTGACTCATATTATTTGCTTACACGTTGGAGTCTGTTAATTTCTTACTTGGTTTGTATCATTGCTGACCGTTATAGTAGGTCATGATAGATGTGATCTGATTATTTACAAATCTGTCTCTCTATTTACATATTTTTTTACATCTATTCTTCTTTATGCTTACATCTATTTACATGCAGATGTCCTATAAAAGAGGTGTTATGACATTATCACTGGTATTCAATCACTGGTGCTGGCTTATCAAGCCGCTAGAGGAACTGCTCCCCCCTACCTCCAGACACTCATCACACCCTACACCCCAGCCAGACCCCTCCGCTCCACAGAATCCCTTGCGATCTTCCGCAAGAGACTCAAAACCCACCTTTGAAAGTACATAAAATCCATATTTTTCCAGCTTTATTTACACATTTTGCCTTACAACATTCAATTGGAAAAAAGGGCACAATTTCTGATAATTAATAAAATAGAAAAACTAGAATAACAGGGTTGGAAAAGTTTTCAGTCCCCTGATTTAATACTTTGTATAGGCACCTTTTGCTTTAATTACAGCCATCAGTCTGTTTGGATATGTCTCTACCAGCTTTGTGCACCTAGATTGTGCAATATTTGCCCATTCTTCCTTGCAGAACTGTTCCAGTTCAGTCAAATTCCGTTGTGAGTGGCGATGGACTGCACTCTTCAAGTCCATCCACAGATGTTCTATCGAATTTAAGTCAGGGCTCTGACTAGGCCACTCAAGGACATTCACCTTCCTGTCCTTTAGCCACTGCGTTGTTTTTTTAATGACTTTCTATCACATACATGCACATGCAAACTACAACTATGTTAGAATCTGTGAATTTATCTTGACCCGGTTTTACTTCACATCATTCTATTGTCAGCGAACCGGGAGGCATTGTACAGTGGGAACAGTCTGTAACACAGAGAACGTATTACAAGTATTAAAGTTTGCAATGTTTTAGTTAGCAATACTTGCAGATTTCAGTAGGGTGGCCAACTGCTGTTGGAGCGGGTTTCTGTTATGTGCAACATTATCTAATTGCAGGTGGCTACAGCTTGTCCCCAAGAATATTGAAAATAGAGTTTTAAAATTCAGTCATAGGTGGGTTTCAAAATTGTATTTTTTAACATAATATGGTGTTGTACAAAACTGTAGTTGTATTTAATTTCTGCCAATACAAATTCACAAATACAAATGTCCCAGCATGCATTACCATAGAACAATTTAGCCGCTATTGAATTTAAATGTAAAGAAGTTACTAAATGAAAAAACAGTTCACAGTCCTTTGCTCCCTCAGGGTGGTGTGGCAGAATCTTTGGTCAGCATCAGGCACATCCTTCTTGGGGGTGTGCATCAGTCCTCTGGTGTGACGTTCCCCTCATTCCTTTCCAGGAGCTCTGTAATGAGAGAAGTTGAGAGGAAGCCCATGCTTGCATTGGAAGCCCCTCACTTCTCCACAGTCCAGGGGCTGGGCAGCTCCTGCTGTCTGGTCTCCTGTATGCAGCTGCAGACAATCTGATGGGAGCTGTGGGACTGCCCACTGACCTGTCACCGTTTGGGTTAACAGATTGCATTACCCGTAGTGGTGGTGATGTTGTGATGGCATTATGGCCAATCGGGTCATCTATATTTTCCTCTTTATAATAAATATCACGAGGAATGCTTCTCCCAGTAGCCCAGCTGAAGCAGGCAGTGTGTGCTTTAACTTCTGTGTTTTGTAGCTGGATTTGTTTGTTTTTTATTTTATATTTTTACTGTTTATTCAAATTTTTTCTCCCAATTTAGTATCCAATTATACCCTCTCTTTTTCATGTCAATTATTCCCTCCCTCATATGAGAACTCGCTGCCGTAGTCCCGAGATCGGTAGTGAGTGCTGCACCGCCTCCTCCGATCCGGCACCCTCCTAAGCCGAAGCCTGTCACCATAACACACAGGGCCACTCATATATGCAGCGAGCTCATTTGGCTTTTACCCATTCCCCCACGGTGGGGCGGACAGCCAATTGTCGCCCCCTAGTGGCACTCCTGGTCAGAGCTGAAACTGGCACAACTTGGTGGAGCCGAACCCCAGTCGCAGAGGGCAGCGCCAGACCTTCTACCGCTACACCACCCGGGAGGCCTTGTAGCTGGATTTGAATAATTCCTTGCCACCGATATTTAGTTTCCCCCTCTATCTCTCTCTCAAACACATCCTTTCTGAATTGACCCCAATCCTGATATTAATACTAATGTATGTTAAAATAAAAACTCAATCTGTGATTAGTATACTCACATATATAATATTCAATACAATATATGTACCAGCCACTTTATATATTCCTTATATTGTGTATTTCAAATGTCTTTTTCTCACCAATTGCCAATTATGCCTCTCGAACCACTATTGTGCCACTTACATCCACATATGAAGCATCTGCATTCTTGCAATGCACTCACCTGTGAGCCAATAACAATTTTTCACAATTCAAGACACACAGTGCTACAGGAGATATGGCGCCAATCGGAGGAGAGATGCATTTCTCACAAACAGCGGCTGGGAGCCTGTGGGTGCATGTTGTTGGGAGGAGCTAATGTCGCTGCAGCCTAACAAACTTTGGTCAATTAAATCCAACTTACTCCCGGCTGGACAAAGCCGATTGTGTCCTACATTTACATTTACATTTTAAGCATTTAGCAGACACTCTTATCCAGAGCGACTTACAAGATGTGCATCAATACATGGTAGGAACAATCACAGTTAGCGCACGAGATCAGTGCAGGAATACAGCAATAGACATCATTGCAGGCATCTGCGTACCATACCTGTAACACCGGGAAGGAAAAGATTAGTGAATTTATTTTCAGCGGTGAAGACAATTTAGCTAGATGGACAGAGTTCAGTGGTAGTGGAGTCTGAAGAGGTGGGTTTTGAGTCTCTTGCGGAAGATCGTGAGGTGTGTAGGGAGTGATGAGTGACTGGAGGTATGGGGGAGCAGTACCTCTGGCCGCTTGAAAAGCAATGAGCAGAAATAACAGAGCCAGTGACTTGAATCTGATGCGTGCTGCGATGGGGAGCCAGTGCAGAGAGGAGAGTAGAGGGGTGAACTTCGGCTAGTTGAACACCAGACGAGCGGCAGCGTTCTGGACTAGTTGCAGTGGCTTGATGGCGCAGGCCGGAAGGCCTGCCAGCAAGGAATTGCAGTAGTCCAGACGTGAGATCACCAGGGCCTGGACCAGGAGTTGAGTGGCCTCTTGGGTGAGGAACGGTCGGATCCTCCGGATGTTGTGGAGGGAGAAACGGCAGGTCCGAGTGATCGCTGCAATATGGCTCGAGAAGCACAGCTGGTTGTCCAGGGTTACCCCAAGACTCCTGGCAGACTGGGACGGAGACACTATGGAGCCTTCCACGGTGATTGACGCATCAATCATCGGGGAGCCCTTCGCTGGGAGGAAGAGCAGCTCTGTCTTCCCCAGGTTCAGCTTCAGGTGGTGGGTGGACATCCATGCGGAGATGTCAGCCAGGCATGCAGAGATCCGTGCCGGGACCTGGGTATCAGATGGAGGGACGGAGAGAAAGAGTTGAGTGTCATCAGCATAACAGTGATAGGAAAAACCATGAGCAGAAATAACAGAGCCAAGTGACTTGGTGTACAGAGAGAATAGGAAAGGGCCTAGCACCGAGCCCTGTGGGACACCGGTAGAGAGGGTGCGGGGAGAGGAGAGGGATCCTCTCCAGGCCACCTGGTAGGACCGGTCAGCCAGGTAGGACTCAAACCATGTCAACACAGATCCAGAGATTCCCATCTCGACGAGAGATGAGAGCAGGATCCGGTGGTCCACGGTGTCGAATGCCGCCGACAGGTCGAGGAGGAGGAGGACGGAGCTAAGGGATCGGGACTTAGCGACGTGAAGAGCCTCTGTGACCGCAAGGAGAGCAGTCTCTGTGGAGTGGCCTGCTCTGAACCCAGATTGGTTAGGATCAAGCAGGTCGTTCTGTGAGAGATGAGCAGACAGTTGATTATAGACAGCCCGCTCTAACGTTTTGGAGAGGAAAGGGAGGAGAGAGACAGGTCGGTAGTTAGAGATGACAGCAGGATTCAGAGAGGGTTTTTGAGGAGGGGGACAACCTGAGCACATTTGAGGGAGGAGGGGACAGAGCCAGAGGAAAGAGAGGAGTTAATGACATTAGAGACAAAGGGGAGGATGTCCATAGCAAAGGACTGGAAGAGTGTCCTGCCACTGCAAACACACGGTCAAGTCACGGTCAGCTAACATAACCATGACTTCAACTGTGATGTCTAGGTTAGAGGCCCCAGCCTAAATTTGGACTGGTGGACAGTTCCACTCAGAAGCCCTTGGATTTCACATTTTGCCGTATTACAATTACAATTGTAATATGCAGACATTTAGCAGACACTCTTACAGTGCATTCCACTAAGTGAGGTGAGACAGCATATCAAATTAATTTCTTTGCAAAAATAGCTGCTAGGAGCACATGCAAAGCTACTGGGGAAAAAGGAAAACATATTATTTTTATTTATTTATTTAAAGATAGATTAGGGCTAAGCTCCTATGTGATCCATGTTTGGGAGGTGCTACGGGGAGGGATGGGAGTGGGGGAGCCAAGATAGACAGTGACTCTGCTGTTCTGACGGTGGTGGGGAGGTCATCCCCCACTGAGGTGCTAGGACAGAAAAGAGCCACAATCGAGATGAGCGGCTGCTGGCTCCTCGTAGGGATGGGAGTGCAGGGCGGTCAGAGATTGGTTGGTTTGACCATAACCTGGATGTAATAATAATAATAATAATAATAACCCTAATTTATATAGCACTTTTCATCGCAGAGCGATCTCAAAGTTCTTAACAGAAAAGCAAAAGAAAAGAAAAACTGAAAACATAGCAAAACTAAAATTTTATTCGAATTAATATAATTTTAAAAACTGTATGTGTGTGCGTGCGCATATGTACGCCAAACTCAGCCATAAAATTTAGTGAATAAGTATGTTTTGAGTCTGGATTTAAAAACATTAATGGAATCAGCCTCCCTAATAGAGATGGGGAGGCTATTCCATAGAAAAGGAGCTCTTTTTTGGCCATGGGCGGGACAACTAATAACCCCGCATCCTGCGACCGGAGGGCACGCGCCGGAATATATGGCCGAAGCGCATTGGAAAAATACCCCGGCGCCAGTCCGTGTAGGGCTTTAAAAGTTAAAAATTTTAAAATCAATTCTAGCCTCAATAGGAAGCCAATGCAGAGTAAATAAAATAGGGGTAATGTGCTCAGTGCATCTCGTTCTAGTGAGGATTCTGGCTGCCGCATTTTGAACGAGCTGGAGGCTCCTTAAAGCGTTTTTTGGGCAACCAGAATAGACAGAGTTGCAATAGTCCAACCTTGACGAAACAAAGGCGTGAATCAATTTTTCAGCATCTTGTTGTTTAATAAATTGTCAAACTTTTGCTATATTTTTAAGATGGAAAAATGATGTTTTCGTCACCTTGTTGATTTGGGACTTTAAACTTAAATCAGAGTCTATGACAACACCAAGACTTGTGACTTCAGGTTTGATCCAAGAAGTCAATTTCCCCAGAGAACTAGGCGGCGTATTGCTCCGCAAGTTATTAAAAACTACTTCCCTTTTGTCTTTTGGGCCAAGTAATAAAACTTCAGTTTTGTCCTCATTAAGTTTAAAAAAGTTTTTACTCATCCATTGTTCTACGGCAGACAGACAGGCAGTCAAGGAGCACAAAGCAACTGAGTAATTTGGCTCCATTGCGATGTATAGTTGTGTGTCATCAGCGTAACTGTGAAAGTCGACGTTATGATCTCTAATTATGTGACCTAACGGTAACATGTACAATGAAAAGAGCAGAGGGCCAAGACAGCTTCCTTGTGCAACCCCAAAAGCCATGTCGTATATCTCTGATGTGTGAGCTCCGAGACTAACATAAAATTGTCTTTGTGTGATATACGTTCGAAACCAATTTAGAGCACAATCGGATAAACCAACCCAGTTTTCCAGTCGATTCAGTAGTATACCGTGATCAAGAGTATCAAAGGCAGCGCTCAAGTCCAGCAGAACAAGAACCGAGACCCTTCCGACGTCAGCACTAAGTCTGAGATCATTGATTATTTTGACCAGTGCCGTCTCTGTACTGTGGCCGGACCTAAAGCCTGACTGGAATTTTTCCAAAATGTCATTTTCATTTAGAAAGTAATTTAATTGGTTAAAGACTACTTTTTCGAGAACCTTACTTATAAACGGTAAATTAGAAATGGGTCTATAATTGGGCGGCACGGTGGTGCAGTGGATAGCGCTGTCCCCTCACAGCAAGAATTTCCAGGCCGGGTCCTTTCGGAGTTTGCAGGTTTCCTCCGGGTACTCCGGTTTCTTCCCACAGTCCAAAGACATTTGCCCGTAGGTATGAGTGTGTGAGTGAATGGTGTGTGTGCCCTGCGATGGATTGGCGACCTGTCCAGGGTGTATTCCTGCCTCTCGCCCGGAACGCATGCTGGGATAGGCTCCAGCTCCCCCCGTGACCCTGACCAGGAATAAGCGGCTTAGATAATGGATGGATGGTCTATAATTGCTTAGGACATTTGGATCCAGGTTAGTTTTTTTCAAAAGCGGTTTCACGACTGCGGTTTTGAAAGCATTTGGAAAAGTTCCGGTCTCAAGAGATGTATTGATTATTTTCCTAACTGGTTCAGCGAGACAGTTAAAAGTTTTTTAAAGAAATTTTGTAGGGACGGGGTCAAGATTACAAGTTGATGACTTACTCTGTGTCACGATTTTATTAAGATCAGCTTCAGAGATATTATTAAAATGCTTCAAGGTTGCTTTATTGTCAGAAGATAGCTTGTGTGCGTCATTAATATGTCTGACAATACCTGCCCGAATGGTTGTTATTTTTTATTAAAATACTGAGCAAATTCATCGCATTTTTCGGCAGACGCCATACCGAGAGGATCCGAAATTTGTACAGGGTTTAAAAGCTGGTCAATTGTTGAAAATAATACCCTGGAATTGCCATTGTTCTCTGCAATGATCCTTGAGAAATAGGCTTTTCTCTCGGAGCGAATGACATTATTATATGTAGTAATATGCTCCTTAAAAATTCTGTGGTGTATCTCCAGTTTAGATTTCCTCCAAGCTCGTTCAGCCGCTCTGCATACCCTTTTTTGGGCACGGATAATACTATTTATCCAAGGTGAAGTTTTCCTACATAACTTTGTTTTCGTCTTAATTGGAGTGACAGTGTTTAATGCACTACTCACGTTATCATTAAAGGCATCGACCATTTCATCTAAAGAATGAAGTTCGTTACATAGATTAAGAGAGTTTACAAGCTCGGAGAATTTAGTTTCCGCTGTGGCGTCCAAGAACCTTTTCTGAATAGTACATTTTCTTTTATTGCTCGGTGCATTTAAAAGAACATTAAAGAAAACACAGAAATGATCAGACACAGTTATATCGGATACTGAGACATTTTCAATGCCTATCCCATAAGATATTACCAGATCAAGTGTGTTGCCTAATCTATGGGTAGCTTCTTTAACGTGTTGAATTAATCCTAGGTTGTCTAAGATATCCAGGAAGTCCATGGCCTTCAAGTCCGTACTACGGTTGATGTGAATATTCATGTCACCAGTAATGATTATTCTGTTATAACTCATGATGACAGTAGATAATAGCTCAGAGATTTCAGACAGGAATTCTGAGGATTGTTTTGGTGGTCTGTAAACTGTTAAGATAAGTATGTTTGACTCTGCTTTTAAGACGATGGCAAGATATTCGAAGGAAAGAAATGTACCTAAATCAATCTGGGTGCAGCAAAATTGGTCTGAAGAAATTACGGCTAAACCCCCGCCTCTTTTATTCTGTCTGATTGATTGAATAGACCCGTAGTTTGGGGGGCATGATTCAACAAGGGTTGCAGAGCCGTCGCTCTTCAGCCAAGTCTCGACAAGGAATAAAAAGTGCAATTTCTTCTCGGAAATAAAATCATTAATTAAAAAGCTCTTATTAGTAAGTGATCTGACATTAAAAAGTGCCATATTAATGTTCGTATTAGAGCGTGTGCTATTTTTGGGGCAGTTAAAACATGGAATTTTAATCAAGTTATCGACATTCAGTCCCCTCTGTAGTCTCTGCCCACATTTTCTACGTGCGGTAATCATGGAGGGAATAGTAGCAGGTTCAAGTGTATTATGCTCCCTAATTAGATGGTGTTTTTGACGCGAATTTGGCACTGCTATAGATTTGGAATCCGAAAATTCCTGTGTATACTCCGCCCTGGTATCTTCCATCTGGGCAGTCTGTACCTCCCTATCCATAATACTAGTACTAATTTCCCTCCCTGCCCCCCCAGTCCCTAGTTTAAATATTCCTCCGCTACCCTAAGCATATGCTGGCCCAATGCATCTGTACCCCTCCGGTTCAGGGAGGAGCTGTTATTTTTACTGCTCTGTAGGCAAGCACCAAGGTCTTTAACCTGATGGAGCCAGTGAAGTGTGCAGAGGAGTGGGGGTGACATGGAAATATAACTTTTTCATTAAAGATTAAAAAGTCAGAGTTAACTTGAAGAAACACAATACCCAAAGATTCTCTTTTAAATAACACAATTATGAGAACTGGCATTCATGTTTCTGCTCCAAAGGGAATGAGATTTCAATGTTTCCTTTTATCACTCATTGTCTTTTATCTAATGGGAGCCAGCTGTTTTCTGGCTTCCATTAGATGAGATGCACATTATGGCATAAGGACCCTTCATGAACTAGGGAGGCAGCACTGCAGCAGCAGTTTGTTTTGAAAATGTCTGTTATTTGCCTGTGTGTTTCGATTGGTCTGTCTTGCACTCTCTCAAAAGGGTCCACAGATGGACTGCCCCAGAGAGCAGACAGCCTGTGGCTTGCTCCTTGTACAGCAGTTCTGGGCCCTCTGGCCTAGAGGACTGCTGTTTTGAGTACGAAGAGAGAAGGGCTGCCTGGTGCCTTTGAACTCGAGGGGTCTTCTCTCTCTTGAATGGTCTCAACCACCCATCAGTTATCCTGTAGATGTTTAAAAGTTTAAATGCAGTTTTAATTATACGCTTCAGGCTCTCAGTACAAATATTCACTGTAAAGCCGTAACATGAGGAGTCGCGCAAAATGCTAACCATGCAATTCTCTGCACCACCAAAGCGCCACCACTATCTCCCCACAGAACTGGAGGAGTGATTACTAGTTGTGCATGAGACATAAATTAAAGACTTACCTTTTTTATACTCTGGAGCCTTGAGTATGGGAGGAGTATCAGTCTAAACTGCTGTGTGTGTCATTCATAAACCTCTAAAAATCCTTAGCATGGAGAAACCAGAACAATTGGATACGAAACTAAAAAAAGAATAACTGTTTGTTATAAACACCACCCTCACACATGCTCTCACTCAGCCACCACACAGCTGGCTATTGTAGTTTCATACTTGTTTCTTTTGGTTGCAAAAGTTATTGCTGTGCTCTCCTGCACTAGAGTAAGATATACATTAACTTTTCATTCATTGCCATACAATTGAATGCTCCTGGTGTTCTTAAAATACAAGCGTTTCTAGTTGAGGCTCTTACTCTAATATTATTCAGCTTACAAATAATTTATTTGATCTTAAAATACTGTCAGATGTCATAATTAAACTATCTGTTAATACGTATGAATGTAACAGTGTGTACATGGCAAATCATGTTAACCACATAACACAAAGCTGAAATATATTAATATAAACAAACACAAATAAATATCAAACCAGAGAGAAGGAAACAAAGACAAAACATGAGATATGATCCATGTGTTGCTCAATTGCAAATGAACAGATGGATACAATTTTGAGGTAAAACATTTTTTTTTCCAAATCTGGGTCAAAACCACAAGCTGGATTCCATTTGGGAGTTGAGGGGAAAAAAGAGGTTGTAGCAACCCCCGCTTTATAATTTTGTTGTCTTGTTGTGTCTCCTAATATAGATCATGCCCTATAAACAGAAACCCATAATTATGCTCATCATGACAAAGCCTCCTGGATATCCCAAATCATCTGCCACTGGAACATTTCAGACAGAGAAATGCCGGGGCTGGCTATATATATATGTATGTATATTTCTTCCTGTTTTTTTCCTTAAAGGGCATCCAAACTCAAAACAAAACAGAATTCTTATTTTCCTTTTATTTATTACATTTGAATGATCATAAGAGGTCGAGGCCAAGATTCAATCAAATGAATCTAGCCTGTGTAAGGACAAATGCAACCCAAACCAAACTAAAGCTTCCCAGATGCGCCATATCTCAATAAAACCTTTTTAATAATGGGTGACTTCAATTACCCCTCCATTCATTTGGAAGTAGTGTCAGGGCAGGGTAAATGTGAAGAGGAGTTTTTAGATGTGGTTAATGACTGTTTTTTGATGCAGTCTATTACTCAGCCTATATGAGGGAAATCAATTCTGGATCTGGTTTTGTGTAATAATCCTGACATAATTTGTAGCTCAGAGGTTGTGGAACCACTAGGGGCAAGTGATCACAGTGCAGTTATTTTAGATATTTTTTGGCAAGTTAAGACAGCCTCCTCTAACTCTAGAATTTTAAATTTCAGACGAGCTGACTTTAATAAAATGAGAGAGAATTTAAGTAATATAGATTGGGTAAAACTTCTAGATTGCAGAACTGTGAATGAAAAATGGACTACATTTAAAAGACTTATTGTAGATGTACAGTGTAAATTCATCCCAAAAGTAAGTAGTGGATGACTAAATCTTTACGGGAGATTTTGAGGCAAAAGAAGCGATTGTACAGAGTATATAAAAAGGATAACTCAGAGAGAAACAAGTTTGATTATTGTAATATGCAGGCTAAGGCTAAAAAGGGAATAAGATCAGCTAAAAGGTGGTTTGAAAGAATTTTTTTCCAAGATACAGAAAGTAATCCTAAGAAGTTTTTTCAATATTGTAGTAGAAAAATGAGAGTTAATGATGAGGTTAAGTGCATTAAAAATAAGGAAGGAACTTTGGTTTATAATGATAAGGATATTGCTAACACACTAAACAGTTACTTTGTTCAGAGCTTTACAAGAGAAGAGGTTATAAATATGCCTAAATGTATAACCAAGGTACAGAATGTTTTGGAGGACTTTGAGATAAGGGACGTAGAAGTACTACAAAAATGACAAAAACTTAAGACAAATAAGGCAGCAGGCCCTGATGGCATATATCCCAGAGTACTCAAAGAACTTGGGGAAATTATATATAAACCATTGACAGATATTTTTATGCAATCAATAATCACTGGAGAAATACCAGATAACTGGAAGCAGGGTAGTATAATTCCAATATATAATAAGGGGGACCGTACTGACCCAGGGCCTGTCAGTTTAACTTGCATCGCATGTAAAATTCTGGAATGTATATTATGAATAAGTTGGAATCATTCTTGAAAAATAATAGTCTTTTAAGGGAGAGCCAACATGGTTTTCTCATACGGAGGTCATGCCTAACAAACCTGAAGAGGCTACAAAGTGTGTTGACCTGAACCAGGCTAACATTATATATTTGGACTTTCAGAAAGCATTTGACAAGGTACCACATGAGAGGCTCGTTGCTAAAATGAATTCAGTAGGAATTGCAGGAGTTGTTTCAGAGTGGGTTCATAATTGGTTGCATGGGTGGATACAAAGAGTAACAGTAGGTGGGGCCGTATCTGACCTCGGTGCTGTGGGCAGTGGTGTCACGCAGGGATCGGTGCTGGGACCTCTGCTCTTCCTTATTTACATAAATGATCTTGGTATGGACGTTAATAGCAAAATAGTTGAATTTGCAGATGATACTAAACTCAGGGGTTTGGCAAACAGTTTGACTAAAGTAATCCAAGATCATTTAAACAAAATCCAAGAATGGGCAGATACGTGGCAGATGACATTCAATATTGCTAAATGTAAAGTTATGCATGTGGGAAATAAAAACATTAGACAGAAGTATTTTATGGGAGGAGAAAAGTTAGTAGGTGTTCAATTTGAAAAAGACTTAGGAATTGTAGTTGATCAAAGCCTATCTGCATCAAAGCAGTGTGCTACAGCAGTGAAAAAAGCCAACAGGATGCTGGGATACATCGCAACAAGTATTGAGTATAAATCAAAGGAGGTTATATTAATGTTAATGTTAATGTATATAATGCCTTTGTCAGACCTCACTGTGTGCAGTTCTGGGCACCGCACTACAAGAAAGATATAGAAGCTCTTGAAAAAGTTCAAAGAAGGGCAAATAAACTGATACCTGGTATGAAAGGTAAAAGTTATGAGGATAGACTTAAGGCACTCAATATATTTAAGCTTAGTAAACGGAGTCTTAGTGGGATTTGATTAAGGTTTTTAAATTCCTAAAAGGGATTAACAAAGTTAAATACCAAAGATTTTTAAAGATAAGTGGGGTCAGCAGAACAAGAGGCCACAGGTGGAAATTAGTTAAAGGCAAATTCCGCACAGATATTAGGAAGTTTTTCTTTACACAGAGAGTTGTCAATGCCTGGAACAGCTTGCCAGGTCGGGTAGTAGAGGCAGAAACACTTGGGCTATTCAAGTCCAGGCTAGATGCAGTACTAGATACTCTTTAGATTAGGACATGACGAGCCTAGATGGGCTGAACGGCCCGTTCTCGTCATTATGTATTCTTATGTTCTTATGTTCTTAAACAAAATCCAAGAATGGGCAGAAACATGGCAGATGACATTCAGTATCACTAAATGTTATGCATGTGGGAAAGACAAAATTAAGACAGTAGTATTTTACTGCAGGGTCTATCAACATATTGTGACAGCCCAAGGGGCTGCACCAGAAAATGGCTGCCTGGCCTCCAACACATGGCAGCCCAAAAACACTACATTTCCCAGCAGGCCACAGTAACACCTGAAAGAAGTCGAGCAAACGGGACTAACGACCAGCTGAAGGCCATTTCAAGGCCTATTTAAAGGGCTGATTCCCACTACACAGGGAGAGGAGTAGGAAAGTGTTTGTGAGTGTGTTGAAGCAGAGAGAAAGAAAAACCTGTGAAGTTGTTGACCAGCCAGGAGTTAGAAATCGAGTGTTGGAGTGTATTGTTTTGTGTTTGACCGGATTGTGTGAGGACCCCCCTTTGAATAACGACTACGGACTGGATTGTGGACTTGGACCTGGATTTTGGATTGGATTTGGACATCGACGACGAGAGAAGGATTTGTGGACTTTGTGTTTGTATTCCCCCGAATACCCCGCCCTTTGTTTTGTGTAGTGTTTGTCAAGAAGATTAGAATTGTTTATTAAATCATTATTTTGTTTATATTACTGCCTCCTCTGTGTTCTTGCACTTGCCTACGCCCTCTGCAAGGTCCGTGCGTGTCGCCCAACCCCTGAAGACACCACAATATATTTTTATTGGAGAGTCATTTTGCTGCTGCTGATGATGTTGTGATGCTGTTATCAGCATCTAAGCATTGTGGTGTAGTAGTGAAAAAGGCCAATAAGATGCTGGGACATATAACAGAAGTACAAGAGTATAAATCAAAGGAGGGTTTATTGGTGTTATATAATGCCTTTGACAGACCAAATTTTGAGTACTGTGTTCTGGGCACCACACTACAATACATATAATAGTTTTGAGAAAGTACAAAGAAGGGCAAGTAAATTGGTACTTGGTATGACAGGTAAAACGTACGAGGAAAGACTTTAAAAAAACGATTCAAACTTAGCAAAAGGAGACTATGGGGGGACTTTTACTGAGGTTTTATTGAGGTTGAGTTCACTTAGCAGAACAAGAGGGCACAGGTGGAAATTAGTTAAAAATAAATTCTGCATTGATATCAGGAAGTATTTTTTTACACAGAGAGTTGTAAATGCGTGGAACAGCTTTCCAGGTCATGTAGCGGAAGCAGAAAAACTTGGGGTATTCAAGTCCAGACTCGATGCAGTACTGGATATGTAACTAGAAAGTGACAAGCTTTGATGGGCCAAAAGGTCTTTTCTCATCATTATGTTTTCTCTTGAATCAATGCATGCATTAGGTGATTTGTTTTTAAATGTGCCACTTTTTGATGATGAATGATCTCAAAACCATCCATTAGCGTGCTGTGCTGCCTTTTGTTGTTTAGTGCTGTATCACTTACCCGGTGTCACCTACTTCTAATCTTTGACAGCTTTAAAATGAGCTAAAATATTTACTCCACCCCCTTTATGTTTTGTTTAATTGTCACTGGCCCTTGTGTGAAAAACCAAGGCCAAATTTTTCTGGACACACATCTTTGGAAGCAGAAGAAAGGCCTGGCTCATTCCCCACAGAAGGCCCCAGGTCCACATGTTGGCATGTGTGGTCAAACAGCAGTCCATTTTGGCTGGCTCCAAACAGGCCTTTGCTAGAGAAAGCTACTGGCTCTCACTGCACCACAGGGCCACTGCATGCCACAAAGAGGACCCTCAATGCCCCTCAAGCTCTTGAAACTGATTTGAAAAGGGATGGAAGCCAGAGGGAGTACATTTGCAAACAAAATCTAATTAAATAAAGCATCAGAATACCTGGATAAGAAGGGAGGTGTGTGCCCTTGTCTGCTGGAATGAATCAAGGGCTGTGTAACTCTGCCATCAAAGGAACTCTGCAAACTCATTTTTTTGTTCCCAAATTTGTATTTATTTTTAAAATTTCATAAGGCAGTAGAAAAATAACATAATAATGGAATAAACTGAATATTTATTTAAATAAATCTGAATCTGAAATGATCTGAAATCAGACATACTTCATGTAAAAAACTGTGTATGAATTACTGTCCCTGTTAGGAGGCTTCCCAGAACGAACCCAAAAGCAAGACACGGAGATGTAATGGAATGAAAATGAAGGTTTATTTTCTGAACAGACAAACAAGCAGGCTGGAATGGGTTGGCTGGCGAGACGAAAAGGCAGGCTGGTTGGACATGCAGGCTGGCAGGCAGATGAGGAGTAGCTGAATACGAGGGGGGGAAACAGGAACAAACGTTGAACAAGACAAACATTAAACACGAAGCAAGGCGAGGAATTATGTCCATGATATACGGTCAGGAGAGAGAGCGAAAACTACCAGGGTAGTCGACATAACAATCCGACGTGGAATGGCTGAAGAACCAGGGTAGAAATACTGTTGGGTGATGAACTTGATGGGAGGCTGGTGTGCAGGAGCGGATGAGGAAATTGGCAGCAGGTGAGTGGAATTGGGAAATCAGGAAGCATCGTAAGTGGATAATTAAGTACTAAACGAGAAACAATTAACACAGACAAGACACCATAATGAAAGGAAAACAAAGGGAAACAAAACAGGGAAACGGAACAGGAACACAAAAGGAAAGACATGTACCCCCTCAACGGATGCCTCCAGGCAACCGAACCGCCTTGTCGGGATGCGCCTGGTGGAAGTCCCGAATGAGAGAAGGATCCAGGATGAGGGCGTGGGACACCCAGCTGCGCTTCTCCGGACCGTAACCTTCCCAGTCGACCAGGTATTGGTAACCACGACCCCTGCAGCGCACATTGAGCAACCGCCGGACGGTGTAGGCTGGATGGTCGTCGATGATCCGGGGGGGAGGAGGGGCGATGGCTGGAGGGCACAATGGGCTGATGGGTACCAGTTTGAGGAACGAAGCAGGACGGAACGGGTGAATTCCCAGATCCTGCGGCAGCGACGGAGATGCGCCTGGACCGATGGAACCGCCAATTCCTCCTCCTGGTCAGGAAACAGAGGGGGTTGGTAACCCAGGGACGCTTCGAAAGGAGACAAAACTGTGGCAGTGCTGGTCAGGGAATTGTGGGCGTATTCAACCCAAGGCAGCTGCAAGCTCCAGTCCGAGGGGTTGTCGGGTGTGACGCAATGGAGTGCCGCTCCCAGGTCTTGGTTGGCCCGTTCCATCTGACCGTTGCTCTGAGGGTGGTAACCAGACGACAGACTGACCGAAACTCCCAGGGCGGTACAGAATGCCTTCCAAACTTTGAAGATGAATTGGGGACGCGGTCAGAGACGATGTCCGCAAGGATGCCGTGCAGGCGGAAGACATGGTAACAGAGGAGATCGGCTGTTTTGGAGGCTGTGGGGAGTTTGGGAAGAGCAACAAAATGGCCAGCCTTAGAGAAACAATGGTAAGAACCACCGTGTTACCATCAGATGGTAACAAAGTCCAGGGCGATGTGGGACCATAGCCGACCAGGAACAGGCAGGGGACGGAGCAGACCAGTGGGCGCTGATAAGTCGCTCAACGATAGGTGAGGGCAGACGAAGGGGGCAGGCAGGCAAGGAAGCAGGCAGACAGGCAGGCATGGGAGTGGGCAGGCAGGCAGGGAAGCGGGCAGGCAGGCGAGTGGGCAGGCAGGCAGGGAAGCTGGCTGGCAGGCAGGCAGGGAAACTGGCTGGCAGGCAGGGCATGGTGTTTGTTAAAGACCTCTCCGAGGTCATGGTAAACGGCAGGGACAAGGGAGAGATCGGGGAGTTCCGAGGCTGAAGTGGAGGCCACGGCCACAGCTGGAGCAGGGGCAGACTGCAGGCACGAGGAATGACAGCTCACACTCCAGTTAGTAACTCTGCTTGAGGTCCAGTCAAACTGGGGGTTGTGCTTCAGTAACCAGGGCTGACCGAGGACCACAAGCGCATGGGGTGAAGAAAGGATGTGGAACCGGAGGGTTTCGTGGTGGTTACCGGAGAGGATCAGACGAAGGGGTATGGTGTGGTGGGTCACCTGGGCGAGGAGCTTGCCATCAAGGGCATTGGCATTAAGGGGTGTGGTGAGAGGTTCCACGGCTATGCCCGCTTGGGAAACAAGGCTGGAGTTGATTAAGTTTTCAGTCGACTAGCGCCGACAGGGGCAGGGGCTGCTGGTTCCAGGAAATGATGGTGTTAAGCTGCATGCGGGACCGTGGCGTAGGTGGGGAAGTGATCTGGCCCACCAGGAGCTCTTTAGGCCGAAAGGGAACAGGAAGCGAGGAAATGACCGGTCTGACCACAGTAGATACAGGCTCCCGCCTGAATCCTCCGGAGACGCTCAGCCAGCGAGAGGCGGGTATGGCCCAGGCGCATAGATTCTTCTCCGGAAGGAGCAGAGGTGAACAAACCAGAAGCCAACTGGGAGACAGCAGGGAGTTCGGATTTCATTCTTGAGGTGTCAAGCGGAGAAACACTAGAAGAGAGCACTGAGGGAAAACGACCAGCCTTTTCACGGTGACTCTCCCGGAGACAATTATCCAACCTCATTGTCAGAGAGGTAAGGTCGTCAAGGCTCCGGGAGTCGTCCCTGGTGGCTAGCTCGTCCTTGACTGGGTCGCTGAGTCCGTGCTGGAAAGCCTCTTGAAGCGCCCCGTCGTTCCAACCAACATCCGCAGATGTGATCTGGAATTCCACCGCATAGTCCGCCACACTACGGGAACCCTGGTGAATGGTGAGGAGACGTTGGAAAGCGCTGGTGCCCCGAATGGGGTGGTCTAAAACCTTCTTCAGTTCTGAAACAAACAGGGGTAGGAAGAACAACACGGAGACTGACTATCCCAAACAGCTGACGCCCAGGCTAGAGCATTGCCCTTTAGGAGACCCATAAGGAAGGCGATGCGGGACCTGTCGCAACAAAACAGGGAAACGGAACAGGAACACCAAAGGAAAGACACGAGGGAACCATGACAGTCCCAATCAAGGCAGTGTGAATGAACAGCACTGAGTAACTTAACTTAAATATACACTGCTATAAGGGCATAGCACTGCCTCCTCACATGCACAAACACACATACATACATACAAACATGCACATATGTGTACATGTACACACTTACAGATACTACATGCCCACACACATAGTCATGCTCACAGACTTGTAAAATGTAGTCTTTCCACGGTAGCAAAGAAACTGTTTGTAAAAAGTAAACATCTTCAATGAGCAGTGACAAAATGGAAATCAAGGAATGGCTAGCATTGCTCATCCCGTCCACCTCCAAGACAGGGTGACCATGCTGAAGGCACTAATTCATAGCCGTGATGCCAACTGCAATACTCTCCAAATAAACAACAGGCTGAAGGCATGCAGGCCAGCGAAATATATTTGGGGACACACAGAAGAAAGGGGGAACAATCATCAGGGTTGGACATACAGTAAGACCCAAGCCCTTATTCTCATTTGCTTTGATTTCCCGTACTGTGAACCACTCTAGCTGTTTAAAAGGCGGAATTGTTTCCGATGCACTTTGCTTTGAAGGAATGGGGACAGACGCAGGGAAGCTTCCTGAAGCTTGTGCCAAACCAGACTGAACTGAATATACAGCAAAGGCTGTAATTGGTCCCAGATGATCTCTTATCTTCCAACCCTCATGGTTTGGATCAAATCCAGATGCACAGAAGTCATATTGTTACACATGAAGCATGGCGGGGATGGCAGGGTGGACAAACACTGTAACAATAAAGGTCATTCTGATTAGGCTGTGCATGCAAAGTACATGAATCACCTTGCATTTAATGACATTTAAAAAATTCTTCTAGAACATTTGCATCGACTCACCTGTGTGTTTTTTTATATTCTCTACTTTCCAGTGAGTCCAACAAGCATTTATCCAGCCAGGCAGAAAGAGGATATGGAGGAAGTTCCACAGCTCTTGTGGTCAAGCTCTGTGTTTTCTCTTATCGACAGAGAAGGAAATGCACCCTGGGAAAAAACTAAGCTATATAAACAGATGACTTAACATTGGCAGGATAGCTGACATATAGGCAGCACAGGAAATAGAGTCATTTTGACCTGAATGCATTAAATGGGTGTTGATATAATCATTGTGAGATTATGAGTTAACTCATCAGGATGCTGTGACATTTCTGTAAAAATGATTTAATGAAGAATGTGAACATGGGATATGCTATGGTAGAGTGCCCCAATTAAAGTCATATGTAATATATAAAATCCACAAAATGTAATCATCAATATCTAGGAATACATTTTTAAAATATATGTCAGTATAGAACATAGTTTTTGTTTGTTTAGTGTTTAGTGACCATGGTAGGTTGAGCGGAGAGAGTTCTGGACGGTTTGCAGACAGGCCGTAGCCGGGTGTTACATTGGCTAGCTATGGACCCGTGACAACTGCTAGCTGAGGGCACACACAATTCCCAACCAGCATTTAAAATATGAAATTAGCCTTTATCAATTCAAGATGTGTTCAAGAGCAGTATAACTGGATCAGCTAGCACCGTTGTTACTGCTTTAATTCAATGATGACATTTTGTCCTGGCCAGCATTATATGTGGTTTTACAAACTACTAGAGAGTATTAGCGCAGCTAATTCTACCTTGCTGTCTGGCCGCCCCCTTCAGGTCAACCATAATAGTTGTCGGTTGCCTAGCAACAAAAGTTTGATAGCATTGTCAAAATGCTAACTTTAGGTAGCTCACCATTTAAAGTCAATGGGCATGTGCATCCGTTAAATGATGATTTTAATAAAAAGTAAAACACCTAAGAGTCACCCTAGGATGATGTAGGACATCTGTACTAACAATTGTATGCAGGATATTTTTTTGTCAGTGTTGTTGATATTTAGGTAGCCTTGACAAAACCGGGGATTTAGTTCAAGAAAACGGTTAAATGGATCGGCTTGAGAGTCAAGGAATATATTGTACAGGGCTATCTGAGGAGATGTGCCAAATTTTTGGCCAAATAGGTGATGAAACACTAAGATAATGATAGGTGTTTTGGAATGTGAGCCATTTGCACAACCTTTAATAGGGTTATTGGTCTACCGGAAAAACAATAATATATATGACACAAGTTCAATCAGTTCAGATTTCAGAAAAGTATCTGCCAATAGAACAAACAAAAAAATCCTTAAGATCTCTTAAAACAAGAAAAAGAATATTGTGGTGAGATGTAACATCAAATCTTGAAACAAGCATATATGTGTCTAAATTCAGAGGATTTCACTATGCAGAGATAATAATAGTAAGAGAACTATAACCCAAACTAGTTCCATTATTTAGTTTTAACCCTTTGTATTAAACCAGTTTTTCTTGAAATTGCCCTTCCTGACTCATATTTACATCTATAGGACTAAAATCAATTTTAATGTTATCTTAAAACAGATAAGAAATGACCTTTAATAAGTAATTTACAGCCTTAAAACGAGTCAGTACAGCTATAAGTAGGAAATACTTTACAGTGATTCTTATAACAACAGTCATGAGGCACTAAACAGTTTCACAATCTTTAAATGTTTTATTGACAATACAATTGCAATTGTGCAACTGTAACGGAGATGGTTCTGCACGCAGCGAGTTTCGAACCGAGGGATTTTGACACGACAAGAGATCGATTTAGCTCACCGAGCTAAAGACTCAAGTCTCTAACTCTGGGAACTAATCACACTCAAGTCTCAAGTCTCTAACTCTAACTCTAACTTATCCAAGTCACTTTCTGTAGCGGACGCTCATGTACCAGAGCTCATCTGCTACACAACCACACATCTTTACTGACAAACAGTGTGAAATAAATGTGTTAACACTTCTGAATAAAACAGCACTTTCAGACATTAAGTATTATTATTTTACACAATACAGGGTTCCCACTCAAATCAAATTCCCATTTTCCATGACATTTCCATGACATTTCAATGACAAATTTAACTTACGCAAACTTACGCAAAAATTGACTTTACTTTCATAACTTAACATGTTTGTGTGTGTGTGTGTGTGTGTGTGTGTGTGTGTGTGTGTGTGTGTGTGAGAGAGAGAACAACCGTGGCAGGGGAACAGACATTTTGAGGGAACATTATTAGAAAAGAAGAAAATATATATATAACATTACATGGAATCTGAAATTTCCATGACTTTCCACGACAGAATAATTTTCAATGATTTTCAAGGTTTTTCCACGGCTCCATTGCATGGGAACCCTGACAATACTAAACTTTAAAACTGTATCTTAATTAGCGAAATGAACTGACAAGAAAGTCACTTGGAATTAAGGCAACATAAGAAGTTAAAAATTAGACAGTTAAAAAAAGTACACAGTACACATCTGTAAGCTTATGAACACAAGTTCATAACACATCTTAATAGACAAAAAACCCCACATAAGATTATGTTCTGTCAAAGACTAGAACAGGCAAGTACTTCATTAATACCATAGGTTAATTTGGTAAATTAAAAGCATAGACAACTGAGACAAAAACCTTAACAACCAAAGTAGTCAGACATGGATGACTACTGAATTGTAACATGAATTCAGATGGATGGATCTGGCTGCAAAATGTCAAGACAACACAATGATAGAACGGAAAGAACAGAACCAGAATTATATGGCATGTGTGTGTGTGTGTGAATTGTTCATGGACTGTTAAGTGAAAGTGTATTGTTACCTCAAGAACATAAAGCAGGGCCTCACTAGCAGATCCCATCTTCTTCACTGGTGCATCAGTTGTATTGACTGCTCCACTGTTTCAAACACAATTAAATTCCATGTAAGACACTGTTACTATAGTTACTTGATACACCTGCATCAAACACCATCCATCAAAAGTATGGAGAAAAACATGACAGAGTATTCAAAATGATAACTGAAAAAGGTGACAAGTCAGATTTCTTACCAACATCGAATGTCACAGGTGGTTTCATAACCTTCTTGAAAACTACATAAAATTGCACTCTGCCATAAAGGTTGTCCCAACGGGTCTTGAGTTCAGTAATTAAACTGTCTCTTGCCCTGTGCACTGGATTCAGGAAGTTCATCCATAACCTGTGAGCACACATAGGCTCATAAATATATAAATCTGACTATATATTGAGAACTTGCATACATGAAAAAAAAAGTTTTGTTTACATGGTCCAGCTGTTTAAAACAGGGGTATGCATCCAATATCTTAGATGGTCTCTCTGGGTTTTTTAGAGTGTCTGATGTAATGAATGCTCTGCGACCATCATACTCTAAGTCCAGTAACTGAGACACAGCTTCCTTGTTAGGTTTGGGTCTCTTGCAGATTTCCTGTGGAGTTTTGTAGTGTCTGCTTGATTTCTCCTGCTTTCAACATGTCTCCGACTTGTTCCTGCAGCTACTTGTTCAGCAGCCGCACTTGTTTCTGAATGTCTGATTAAAAAAAGAAAAAAAGAAAAACAAAGAATGCATTGATTTATCATCAAAATAATCTCAAAATGACAGGAAGCCTTTCTGTACACATATCATTACAACAAATCAGTAAATTGAGGAACACTAACCATAAGTGGAATCCATTTGTTCTGATGAGGGAGTGCTGCTCAGCGATGTTTCATACTCAACTGTTGAAGCACTTGTGTCTGCATCATCATCATCATCCTGAAAATCCAGCTGTCTCCTCTTCCTCGGTGGTGTAGGGCCTTGACTCTTCTGTGGTGTCCTAACATTGTGCATTCTCTTTAATAACTGCTTAGAAGGGAGTTTCTGTAGATAATATACAAAGACCGAGATTTAAGTAGTTATTCTATGATGAAAAAATTACATTTCAAAGGAAAAACAAAGAAAAGGCCAACAAAAGGAAGAAAAATGAATGCTTGGACTTGCACTATGAATGCTTGCACTGTGGCTTGCACTATAGTCAGGGCCGGCTCCAGGCACAGGCCATACAGGCAGCTGCCTGGGGCGCCATGTTGGCTAGGGGAGCCAGGTCGCCTTCACAAAAAAAAAAAATTAAAATAAAAAAATCGCTGGTGGGCGCCCTCTCCTTTCCTCCCAATGATCAAATAAACAAAAATAAATACACTTTGCACCCCTGTTCTGTTCCTCACACAATGTTTCATCTGGCCTGCACTTTGACAGAGATGCTGTTACTGAGGTGGGGGATACGATGCCTGGCTGCTTGCTGAAAGTGGGGGTTACGTGCGCGCATCCCAGGCAACCCAAGAGACGTGCTGTCGCCTGTCGGGTCAAGCGCAGGTGACGGGGTCAGAGAGGCACGCACTACTGATGCAGTCAGGCAGAGAGGCAACATCAGCGCGACGCAAGATAGATATCAGATCGATGACAGATTTTATATTTGCACAATGACTTTGAAAAGGCACAAACCTTCAGGTGCGCAGGGGAGAAAACGGAGGGAGGAGGAGGAGGAAAAGAGAGCCCAATTAAGAGGTAGGCTATGTCATCAAAATGCCGTTTTGTTATGTTTCTGTGTTATTGTAGGAGGCTAGGGAGCTAACTAGCTAAGTAATAAACAAGCTAATGCTAGCTAGATAATGCGATGCTAAGAGCTACTGCTAGACTCATACAGATTGAAGGATGAATGCATGCTGATGCTGAGTTACCCTCATGTTTTGGCTTGAAGCTTATATTAGTACCCACCTGTAGTTATTAACAAAACTAGGCTACTACACCTGAATTGCAGAGTTGCAAAACCCTCATGCTTGCCTTGAGTCTCAAGCTTTATTATTAGGCTACCAAAATTAGTAGTAGGCTACAACATTATATCAGTGATAATAATGTGGCTAGCTATCCATAAAAAATCGATATAAGTTGTTTGTCCTACAGCTGCTTTTGCTTGTAATAGACAATTGTGTTAAAAGTGAGTTTTCTTACCATTTTCTCTTATCCTCCCTGTTTAAATGAGACTTTGGTAAGTGATTTGTTTGAGAAGTGATTTTATTTGAAAAATAAAATAAAATAAATATTTTTTGTCTTGAATCCATGGTGATGTTTGATTGATGTTTGTAGGTGGGGGCACCCAAATGCCAATCTCGCCTAGGGCACCAAAATGTGTAGAGCCGGCCCTGACTATAGATATCATATTTGTCATGGTATTCCTAACTAGCCGACAATGCAGTTCATTGGACATGATAGGTTTGAGGATTTAGAATTAGTATAACCCTCATTGATTGTTTTATTCTGATTAAATATTTTTTGTTTTATCTTAATTTCTAGTACACATTTACGCACACACTCACCACAACAGCCCTCACCTTGTTAGGGACAAATGGTCACATCAATTCAATTGTTAACTGTATACCAAGGTGCCTCTGGGACATCTGGGTGCAATGTGTATTCCCTGCCAGGGATGTGCACGCTGGGCAACTGCGACACCTCAGACAAGGGTACTTAAACCCTCACTTACAAATACTGAGTTGAGATTTGCTGGGTACATGCTGTTGCAGCACCTTAGTACTTCAGAATCTCCCCTTGCGCATTGTAATAAAACCTTTTCAATTGGAAAGTGGTCACCAGTGTGTTACTTTGCCGGTCCCGAATTGGTTCCACAAAGGGAGAAGATGTCCAACAGACAGCTTACATCCCGCCTCTTGTCCAGTGTGCTGCATTTCAAAATATTGGCTTCTGACATTCTCTAATTCACTATCAGTATAGATCCTGGCAAGATTTGGCGTTTCCGGGACACAGGAATATGAAGCTTCATGGCCAGACTTCAGGGTATCTTGTAAACTGGAACTATTGGGTACTTCCACAGGAGGCCTGTTGTGGTCATCCTTTTGTTGTTCGGGGGACTTAATATGATTATCCTGTGAAACAGAAGTCATTAAAATAAATCACTTAAGAGTAATTCAATGAGAATGCTTATGTTGAAATTAACTTCCAAAACAAAAGGACACAGCATGTATCCCACTGACGCCATCTCTATTTATGACAAGTTACTCTCAACACCTTGAGTATGACTATCAATTACTTGCTTTATTCGTCACCCATAATGAAAATATCAGAACAAATGACCTACTATGGTAAAACCAACAAAAACACAACAAAACAATGATCTATACCGAGACAATTAAATATACATTTACCTCATGTTCTTTGTGAAACAGCCCCCATATTGTTTTCCTGTGGAAGAATTGTTCGGGTCCTGGGAATAGGTCGCAAATGTCCTCCTGTGAGTGTGTTGCCAAAAGGCTTTAGCTGATGTTTTCTGCTGAAAACAAGGGATATACACTAAGTGTTAGACACCAGATGAAAACTTAAGTCAAGTTACAAGACAGTCACCATTACATATTTGGTGTACCTCTGTATGTTCCTGCAGCTAACCTCCCAAGAACCAATAAGATAAACCAGACAACTCAGTTCAGTTTGGAAACAGTAATTACACCTTAAATTCATCAACATTATTTTCAACATAGTTTTCAAAAATCACGCTAGTAAGCACACTACTTAATAGCTAACATTTAAACATTGAACAATTAGGGTACTTACCTTTTAAAGTTGAACGTGCGACGTCATCCAGTTTGTCCATGGTTAGCGGACTGTTACCTTGATAAAATTAAGCCAAGATCAGCTATGTTAACTAGGTAGCTAGCAGTTGGTTTTCAAAAATCATGCAAGCATGCTACTTAATAGCTAACATTTACACCATACACATGTTAAAACAATAGTTCCAAGTAGAAATTACGTCCAAAGGTATCAATGATCTATATGAAATAAAGCCGCTTACCCCTTAATTTACAGCTGTGTCGCCATTACCGCCAGGCAATCAGCAGCAAGAAAAAAAGGGCTAGGGGGGCGGGGGTTCAGAAATATTTGAAATAAATTTAAACTTTTGAAAGTGTTCTAAATGGGATTACATTTATTTGTTTCTTTGTTATGACTCACATGTGTCGAAAAATGTTATGCTGTCAACCACAACAGTGATTTTATAATGTTTTATAATGTGACTCATTGGATCGACATACTGTAGCCCTCTCTGCTGATTTAATGTGTTTTTTGGTCTGGCACAGCTAGTAAGTCATCGAAGTACTCTGCGCTGCTGCATGTTCAAACTAGCGATTTTTTTTCTGACTGTTTGCTTTTAAAATAGAAAGCAGTATGATTTGCCGTTGTTTCATTTGTTCAATTTTTGTGGCTTTTACTTTAAGGCAACTTATGAGTCACATAGACAAAATGCACAGTCACAGCCCACATTTTCGTGTGGTTTGTGGAATTGATGGCTGTCCAGAAGAGTATCGCGTGCACAATTCCTTCTACTACCACAAGAAGCGAGCGCATTTGCAGCACCTACTCAAAGAATATCAGGTCACAGAAAACCAGACAACCACTGCATAAAACCTGGGGAACTCCAGTGACAATGCTGCAGAGAGTCACAGAATTCTCCTACCTGTTGGAGGAAATAATATTGTGCAGGCAATTTATCTTATTATTTACATATACAAAAAATCGAAACTCTAGCTAGCTAACTCACCTTCCGATTAACTTAGCTAACATTGAGCATTATTGTAACTTCCTATATCTATTTTTCAGAGTGGAAGTCAAGAATTCAGAGGTCCTAATCTTGCCAGACATGCAACAGCTTTTGTCTTAAAGAAAAGCATTGTCTTACACAGCTATGCTTTTGCTTCTTCAATTTATTTATATTTTTTTAACGTTAGACTTCCTAGCAAAGCTGTATGCAGTTGTTTATTTCCTATGGTCAGCAGGTATCACTTTGTGCTTAATTTCATCATGCTTGATAACCTGATACAGGCCACTGTATTTTTGCTGCATAAGCTTGACATTTTACTTGGTTCTTAGACAAATTTCAGTTTAAGTAAGGGGCACTAATTCTTTTATTTGTCCAAACGCAGTAGGCGTTATGTATGCAGAATGTACATAAAATCGTAAATTGTTTTGTGTTGTGTAAACTTATGTGTGTTTCAATATTTTTGCAGAGAGCTGTCAATGACATAGTTACTGGGATCCAGCAATATCAGGCATCCATATTGCACTGTCTAAGAGATCAGATGAGAAGAGTTTTAGAGAGGCATCCACAGAACACTGAACAACTTCAGGTCGAAGCTATGAGGATATTTAATGATTTTGTTGATCCTCTTGGTGGTGTTGGGACAACCTACAGGCAGGACAAGAAGATTAAGGAACAGTTGAAACCAGTTGAAGCAGAGGAAATAGTTATAGCACAAACAACATCTTATGTAAGAAGTGGTGGCTCAATAGTTATTTGTATAAAGAACAAATGCTTCTATTACGTACCTTTGATCAAAGGTTTGGAGCAGCTATTATCACATCCAAGGATTCTTGAAATGGTTGATGACTCGCCCCAGCCGTGCAAAGATGGATTTTTAAAAACGATTTTGTGGATGGAGACATTCATAAATCACGTACACTGTTTTTTAACCAGCCCACCGCAATGCAATTCATCTTATACACAGATGAAATAGAGATCTGTGATCCCCTTGGATCTCAAGCAACAAAAAATAAGCTGTTGATGTTTTACTACACTTCAGGAAACATCAATCCCAAGTATAGATCCAAACTTGCCACTATCTGTCTTCTTGCTATGGCAAAGTCCAAAGAACTCTCTCAGGGTGCCATAGACAGGATTTTACAGAGAATCCAACAAGACCTGAATGAACTGTATAATGGTGTAAGAACTGTAACAGCACAGGGTGAGAAAGAGATATTTGGGGCATTAATAGTAAATGCAAGCATTGCGAATGCAACTTCAAAGACATGCAGCAGAACTTCACTGAGGACGTTTTTATCAAAAAGATATTTGAAAGGCATATTCAGCAGTACAGTGAAATTGAGAAGGCTGGTACAGACTATCTTAGAGCAAACCTAAAAACTACATATGGTATCAATAAGATAAGTTTATTAACTGAATTCCCGGCATTTGACTTGACCAAACTAACACCACAAGATATTATGCATGTTATCCTTGAAGGTATTGCCCCGTTGAAGTGTGTTTTAAAGCACCTTGTGTTCTCAGGTGATTTGTCCTTACAGTAGACTCCTTAAATGGTGCTTTTCTTAACTTTCCTTATTCCCCTCTAGATGTGAAAGATGGCCCCATTTCTGTTGCAACCCTGTCATTCAGAGTTTTCTGACTTTTTATCAAACCTAGCAGTTATGGCAGATAAAGTTGTGATCATAGGCGACTTTAATATTCATGTTGATAATGGAAATGATTCTCTAGTGAAGGCTTTTGCTTCTATTCTTGACTCCGTTGGTTTTGTCCAAAATGTGTCTGGGCCGACTCATTGCCATCAACATACACTGGACTTAGCTTTATCCTATGGTATTAGCATTAGCAATCTAGTTGTTTCTCCTCATAATCCTGTGGTCTCTGACCATTTCCTTATCACGTTTGAAATTCACGCTACCACTGCTATTAGATCAAAACCAGTGTTCTACTTTAGTCGCTCCCTAAATTCCTCTACGATACCTAACTTTGTCAGCCTGTTCCAAGAATCATTTACTGTTAATCAGGATCCCACTAGCCTACAATCTATTGATCAGCTGATCTAAATTACACCCTGCGCAACACTCTTGATGTTGTTGCGCCTCTCAAAAGAAAAACTAGCCAAAAGAAGCTTGCACCATGGTATACTGACCACACACGTGCTCTTAAACAGGCTTCTCGCAAGTTGGAACGTAAGTGGCGATCGACTAAATTAGAAGTATTTTATTCTGCCTGGAAAGACAGTCTGGTACAGTACAAATATGCTCTCTCCTCCGCAAGGTCAACCTATTTGTCTGATCTGATTGAGCATAATAAGAATAATCCAAAATTAATTTTTGATACATTGGCCAAAATGACAAAAAAACAGACTGAAACCAATGCTAAGCCTCCGGCAGCCTATAATAGTAATGATTTCATGAACTTTTTCTCTGAGAAGATTGAGAAAATTAGAGATGAAATGACTAAAATGGCATCTTCTGCTGTAGCGGACACTGTTCAGAAAGCACAGGCTTACCAGGACAGGGGTCCTATGGCTACTCTTGAGTTTTAGCGCTCTGGAGTGGACTGAATTTTCTAAATTGGTTATGTCCTCCAAACCATCTACTTGCCAATTAGACCCAATCCCAACAAAACTTGTTAAAGAACTTCTTCCTGTTATGGGGCAGTCCATGCTAGACATTATTAATCTGTCTCTATCATCAGGCTATATGCCAAATTCTCAAAAAGTGGCAGTAATTAAGCCACTTTTAAAGAAACCAAACCTCGACCAAGAAAATCTCAGTAACTACAGGCCAATTTCTAATCTTTCTTTTCTCTCAAAAATTCTAGAGAAAGCTGTAGCTCAGAGACTGACTTCATTCCTGACATCAAATGACATCTATGAAACTTTTCAGTCAGGATTTAGGCAACACCATAGCACTGAGACTGCTCTTATTAAAGTTGTTAATGACTTACTGATATCAGCTGACCGTGGATGCGTCTCTATTCTTGTGCTTTTGGACTTAAGTGCTGCGTTTGACACAATAGACCACCAAACTCTTCTGAGCAGACTTGAAAACCTAGTTGGACTGCGTGGACAGGCACTCTCCTGGTTTAAGTCCTACCTGTCAGATAGGTATCAATTTGTGCAGTTAAATGATGAGCCCTCTGCTCTCATCAAGGTGGAATATGGTGTCCCTCAAGGTTCTGTTTTGGGGCCATTATTGTTCTCCTTTACATGTTGCCACTTGGTGATGTCATTCGTAAACATGGCGTACATTTTCACTGCTACGCAGATGACACACAATTATACCTATCAATGAAACCTGGCGAAGGACAATTCGAACAGTTGGAGGCTTGTTTTAAAAACATAAAAGACTGGATGTCAGATAATTTTCTATTGTTGAATACTGATAAAACAGAGATGTTGGTCTTGGGGCCCAAAAATCTCAGAAGAGGGTTATCTGATTTATCTCTTAATCTGGATGGTTGCTCTGTTGCTGCAAGTTTGGTGGTAAAAGACCTTGGTGTTACTATAGATCCTGGTCTCTCATTTGATAGTCACATCAAAAACATTTCCAGAATAGCCTTTTTTCACCTGAGGAATATTGCCAAAATTAGGGGCTTCCTGTCATTAATAGATGCAGAAAAATTGGTACATGCCTTTGTTACATCTAGATTAGATTATTGCAATGCACTGTCTGGCTGTTCCAATACCTCACTCAGGAGCCTACAACTTGTACAGAATGCTGCTGCAAGGATCCTGACTAGAACAAAGAAATATGAGCACATTAGTCCTGTGTTAGCGTCACTCCACTGGCTTCCTATAAACTATTGTGTAGACTATAAGGTACTCCTCTTAACTTATAAGGTGTTGCATGGACTTGCACCTTCTTACTTGACGGATCTACTTCATCCGTACAATCCCCCACGTTCGCTTCGCTCACAAGATGCAAGCAACTTGGTAGTCCCTAGAATATCAAAAAATACAGCAGGTGGCAGAGCTTTCTCCTATAGAGCTCCTTTACTGTGGATCAATCTACCCGTCTCTGTGAAGGAGTCAGACACGGTCTCAATCTTCAAGTCTAGATTAAAAACACATCTCTTTAGTCTCTCTTATAGTCATTAGGTGCAGATGTGGATGGGGCGTAGCAATAGAGCCTTCTGGTGCAATGAGCTATCCTTACTGTCACCAATCATAAGTGATGATCCGCCCCTATCAGGACTGCTGATGATGTGGTGGGATGGTCTCTGAGTGCCCTCATGGCTGCGTGCTCCCTGTGCCACTCACCTAATTAGTTATGCTGCCCTAGATTACTTCTGCTGGTGCAAAAGTGTTATCACTACTCTTTCCCCTGATCCGGTGTGATATTTATCATAGTCATAATTGCACCTTACCTCTTTTCTCCCCGGCTTCGTGGCACCTGCCCGGAGCTCACCTGCCCCAGAGTCAACCCCCACCCCTGCCATGTGTTAGCCGGATGCCGCTGGCCCAGACCCTAGCTGCTGGTTCCATCCCCCGCCCTGCCCTGGTATCTAGAGGGATGAGGTCCACCCCACCCCTACACTTAGAATGCTCTTCCGGTGGTCTGTTAAGCCTCATGAGCCTCAAGGACTATTTGTTTTGTTTTTCTCTGTAACCCACAATTTTCCAGGAGTTCATCTCGACCGCCTTTTAAGGGGTCAGAGAATAATTTTCCAGTCTCCCACACTGGTCCCAATGGTTTTGGGACATGTGGGAAGAGACAACCTGTTTGTAAAGCAGGCTAACAAAAATAAAGAAACACAAACACAAACATTGAAATGAAAACAAACTTAAGCAGTCCTCAGGACAAATGCTTGTTTTTAAAAAACAACAAACTAAAATAACAAACTGAAAATAATCATAAGTCTGGAGGGACATCACGCCAGTGACCGAGTTATTCGGGCCGTCTCTCCCCCAGAAACACTCTCCACTGCCCAAAAGTGCAAGTTCTCTTTCAATCACAAAATAAAAACCGACATCGCGCCAGTGAGAGGCGGACATTTCACATGCAAGTTCTCTTTCAACATTACACCAGGCGAGGCGGACATTTCAGATCCAACATTATACCATACGACAACGACAACGACAACAGAAGACTCACTCTCATGAAACACACAAAGACAAAAGACTAACTGATTCCCCACTCACCCCACCTGCTCTTAAACAGGCTCACTTTCTGCCTGGCTCAGGTGGGACTCGTGAGGCAATCACCCATCTATCAATCACTCACTCACATTCTCACACAGACACCCAATCAGCCAATTGACTTCCATATCAATTGACTGATTGACACCAATTAAATAATAATTAAATCAACTATGGCCTTTGGAGCAACCTTCCGGGAGACAGTTCACTCACACCCTGTGAGAGTGCCAAACCTGCCCCCGGAAAGTCTACCTGCTCCAAAGGCCTCCACAACATATACAATACAGGCAACCATGCCACTCCCACGTGGCCAAGACCGACGTCCTCCACATACACGCAGTTGCTTCTCAAATTAGTAGAGATTGCCAAAATATTTTTTGCACCCTTGTTGTCTCTTCACACTGTGACCAGGTTAAAAATTCTTATTGAAAATCATTTAAAATATTTCAAACAACTATTTCCAGATATCAATATCATACCAAAGCAACATTATCTACTGCACCTTCCCTCACAGATCAAGTCATTAGGTCCAGTGGTGAGACACATGTATATGCGCTTTGAATCCAAACATAGTTTTTTCAAGCAATGGGCTTTAAAAAGTGATTTAAAAAATGTTTGCAAATCCCTCATTAAAAACAGAGATGTTTGTCCTTCTACCAGGTTCTCCCATCGCTGCAGAGGAACTCTGAAGCTCTCTTAGAGTGGCCATTGGGTTCTTGGTTACCTCCCTGACCATGGCCCTTCTTGCCCGGTTACTGAGTTTGGCCAGGCGGCCAGCTCTAAGAAGAGTTGTGGTGGTTCCAAACTTCTTTCATTTCACAATGATGGAGCTCACTGTTCTCCTGGGTGCTTTCAATGCTTTAGCAATATTTTTATACACTTCCCCACATCTATGCCTCAACACAATTCTATCTCGGAGGTCTATGGAGAGTTCCTAGAACCATGGCTTGGTTTTTACTCTGACATGCACTGTCAACTGTGGGACCTTATATAGACAGGTGTGTGCCTTTCCAAATCATGTCCAATCAATTGAATTTACCACAGGTGGACTCCAATGAAGTTCTAGAAACATCTCAAGGATGATCAGTGAAAACAGGATGCACCTGAGCATAATTTTGAGTGTCATAGCAAACGGCGTGAATACTTATGTACATGTGATATTTTATTTTTTTATTTTTAATACATTTGCAAAAATGTATAAAAACTTTTTCACTTTGCCATTATGGGGTATTGTGTGTAGAATTCTGAGAAAAAAATGAATTTAATCCATTTTGGAATAAGGCTGTAACCTAACAAAATGTGGAAAAAGTGAAGCGCTGTGAACACTTTCCGGATGCACTGTGTATTACCTGTACCTGATACCTATGGTTCTCTGTGGCTCAGTTGGTAGAGCAGGGCGTTGGCAATGCTTAGGTTGTGGGTTCAATTGTCTGCATTTACTACTGTAAGTCACTTTGGATAAATATCTGCTAAATGGCATATGTTATCATATCTTACTTATTTTTTAACATAGGGCTTTGGACAACATGGCAAGATTTCAGTCTATATTCATTGGATTACCCAGCAAATTTACCCAGTTTGCACCTTTACGAATCAAAGCCTGGTAAACGGGAATGATCATTTCACGAAATTAAAATAATCTAAAATAATTATATTTTATAGAGTAAGGAGTGGTTTAAAACCACAACTGTACTGTTTCTACATATGGATTCCTCCCTTGGAAGTCTCCAGTGTGTCTTAGATAAAAGCAAAGGCAGTTGGCACACAAAAACAAACAGTTTCTGAACACGGACTAGCCAATCATTGTACACTACCAGCTCACCCCCATCAAGTGTGTTTGCACTTCCCTAAATGGTTTTTGTGAAAGCGTCCCTGTAAACACACTTTGCATACTGATTCCCTGCCAAGAAAGGGCCACTGACTCAAAGCCTGGGCTTATCAATCATGCCCACATAGCTTTGGAGTGCTGTGCCACACATTCCTGCAAAGGTAATGCAAGATTCCAAGACTGATATATTTTCAAGCTTTTATACACAAGAAAATCAAGGTTTGTCTTTCTTCCTTTTTTGTGTTCATCACAGATTTTTCTGCTGCTATTCCCTCATCCCAGCTAATCTTCCTTTGTGATGTAACAATACAGCACCAAACGAAGAGGAAATGCCAGGTTATGTTACAGTTCCAGCCTCCATCTGTAGCAATGGTCAGTGCTTATTGGAACATGTGCTGCGTGTTGCACACCCACCATCTGCATGTTGCACACCCACCATCTGTTCACGGAATCGATGGACTGACGGAGTGTTCCTGTTGCCAGGGCGATGGGGCCATTCAATGACTTGGCCCCACAAACGTTTCCTGCTCGAGTTTCACTTTTTACATTTTTTTTAACTTTTGTGATCGGTACACAGGAATGTTTGTTGCTGTTATACACATTAAATCTGTTAGGAGAGAAAGTAACCAGCTCCATTATGTGGATGCATCTTGGTGCATAACGTTTTTTTTTGTTTTGTTTTGCTTTTGTGTGGCCTGCCTTTCATCTCTGTTTAAAAGTTGCCACTCTTTCAAGCACATGGCTCTGTTGTAAACAGCCATTGGGAGCTAAAAACATTGTTGAAACCATTGTTTGTGATATTTTAAGGGTTGTGTTCGGTTATTCTGTTTTTTTTCTATAGTTTTTTTTATTTCCATCACATAAGTCTGCTTTTAAAATATTTTTGGTGATGAGAAAGGAGCCAGTTGGAGATGGACTGTGGTCAGGCACATGGCCAACAAGTGGGGGTCTAAGCAAGGGCCCCCTTTCACAACAGAGCAGTCCCCTGTCCCTCCCTCCCTGTCCCAAAATTTGCATGTCATTTGTTGTGGAGTGCTCTGAGCTAAACTGTTCCTACATCCTAAATGATGTTGTGGTTTGTATAATGTGGGGGTTTAAAATGAGCTCGCCGCTTACTTTACGTGTGATCTGAGCCACTTTCTAGAAGGCCACTACTCACAATAGAGTGGAGAATCCATCAACTGATAACTTTTCTGCTGAAATAATATCCACTGCACAACAAACACATGAAACATTTGATAAAAATACAAATACATTAAACATCTGATATATGGGGGAACATCAGAGTACGAACCTCAGTACTGAAGTCTTTCCTCTCTTGTTCAGGAATACAATGTGGGAAAGTCTGGAGAAAAGTTTGATATAAATAGTTTGATACAAAGAAAGGGGATAACAGAATCAAACAGATTGCATAAGAGGCCAAAAATATTGGGTCACTGAAAATGTGAGGAATTGTTTGGAAAGCTGATAATAAATAAATTTAGTGAATGTTCTGAAGAGATCTTGTATAGCGCTGGTTTGATTATTGGTTATTAAATTATACTAACAATTATAGTTACACAATGAGAGTACCCTATTTGAAAAAATAAGGCTACCATCATATAAGTATACTTTTCCAATCAATAACGGATTCAAATTCTGAAAATTGTTGTATTTTCAAGTCACTTTCATAGTTATGAAAATTTTTGTTACAAACTGCCTGTTTGTATCTTGGAGGTATATTGTATAATTGCCCCATTTTGTGTTCAGATGTTTGCATTTTATAGTAAGTACCCTTTATGTATTATGTATTTATTTGCTTACAGTAATTTCAATATAATGGCAGTTGTTCAAGCAAAGGAGTAATAGAATAAATTTAAGAACATAACAACATAAGAATACATAATGACAAGAACAGGCCAATTGGCCCATCTGGGCTCATCATTAACTAGTCTAAAGACTATCCTGCACTGCATCAAACCTGGATTTGAATAGCCCAAGTATTCTGCCTGAACTACCTAACCTGGCAAGCTGTTCCAGGCATTGACAACTGTGTAAAAGTATACTCTTTAGTCTATTCTTCTAACATTAGTTTAACATCGCCAGGTGGGAAAAAACCAACGAGGAGAATATAGAAATAGATTCTAAATGGATCATGATTGCATGGACACTTTACTCACTGTAAGTCAGTGAGAAAGTAAGACAGTGAATGAGAAAACAACTATTAATATTTTTTACTTTTGAAGGTAGGATGACTGTTGTCATCTTAAAAGGATATTCAGAATATGTACAAAGATTTTGGTGTTGCAGTTAGGACTAAAAAGCATCTCTTATAATGAATATGAACTATAGACTTGTACTGGACGTTTGTGATAGCAGCTCTGTTGCGGGGCTCCATTGTGGATGAAGCTTAGATGCTGTGGTGTCAGATGTCTCCTCTTTAGCTGCCATCACTCCTGTGAAACTGATACACGAATGGCTGAAAACCCACAAAACAAAAAGAAACAAGAGTGGAACTGGTGCGAATAGAACACAGAGCGCTCCTTTCTGTTTGTCAGTCAGTTGAGGTTTCTTTTCAGCGGCCAACTGTACCTAACGGTCAGTGCATTCAGGTGGCTGGCGCTCTGACGGCTTGAGAACAAGCCCCACCTTCCAGTACCTGCTGCCCATCTGCCGGGCCCATCGCTGAACGGGAGCAACATGTCAGAGAGCAGTCTCTGAGGAGGCAGTACGGCGTGCCAGCCGCCCTGGCGGCCCGACACCTGTTCATGTGGGAGTGTGTCGCCATGCCGACATGTGCTGGGATGTTCTGGAGGGCTAAAGGACTTGATGCACAGAGTGGGAATGCATACCTGACTCTGCAAGGGCCCAGAAAGTGCACAGAAAATGAAAGAAAACGAAACAAAAAAAGAGAAGGTGCTGCTGTTCATATTTATTGTCTATGCTTTTATTAATTTCCCCTGTAACTGAGTCTCACCTGAAGGAGTACTGTCTATATAGAGAGTATTACTGTACAGTTATGCACGTTTGTTCAATTTTTTTGTTATGCACACCTGTCAAAAATATGTTCCTTTGGTAGGATGGTCAAATGTAAAATAAAGACGAAGGAGAGGAAGTGTAACCAGAGCATACTTTAAACCCTTATGTCTTCTGCACAATACCACATGACCAACAGGAATGACCTGTTATGCTCTGCTATCAATCCAGCACTAGTGCCTACAAAGAAACCTTCATTTACATTCTCCAGGTGAATGTTCGCTATTGATAGAAATAGTGTGCCAGATGTTCACCTTTTTTTCTACACATTGCATCTCCAGAGTCCTTTTTATTTCATTAGTAAATGCATAATGTTCGTTGAATGATTGTGATAAAAGTAATATTGTTAAATAAATCCCTTTATGAACAAGAATAATGGCAAGCAAAATAAATAACTAAAAATAAGAGTGTAATCTACTCAAATCTGGCCTCCTCTTTTCCATTCTTATTCACAGGACCAGAAGCTTGACTCGATTACTAGCTGTCCCCGAATAAAACAAATCTTGGTCGACCAACAGTCGTCCGTTTTTTTCGATTGGTCGAAACCTTTTTTTCCCCTTCTATATGACACACCCTATTTGTTTTAATAAATGCAACTATATGCACACTGCGCTTGTCTCATGTTTTATAACGTTCTTAAGTGAATCACACAAATGAGTAACAATAGGCTAATGACTTTATGGAGCCGGAGTTCAAGATTACCTGAAAGAAAAAAAAACTTCAAGATTACCTGAAAGAAAAAAAAACGTATCCGTTCCGAGCCTCCTATCCATACTACCCTTGCTTGTGAAGTTGCGGTATGGCCACATAATAGGCTGATGCTTTTATTTTACCACAACCATAACACATTCTAATGAGTAGGCTATGTTTTATTTAATTAACCATTGGGATTTAAAATCTTTTTTGCAAAAAAATAGGCTAACAAACAAATTATCACACATAGCCTAATGTCTTAACTTGTAGCCTAAAGCTGAACATGTGGCTATAGCCTATCGAAAATAACTTACTCGAGTTAGAGACCATCCGATGACCTACTTCCCCAGTCGTTTCATGTTATGGCACAGGAACACTAGCTTGTCCACATTTTTTGGCAAAAGGCTGCTCCTCGTTTTATTAACGATAAACCCTACCTTGGAAAATGCGCTTGCAAAGTTTACATTCCACTTTTTTGGGATCGTCCGTGACTAAAACTAAATGCTGCCATACTCCAGATTTTTTCTGTGACATTATGTTCTTAGGTTATATCGAAATGAGTAATTAAAGTATGCTTACATCACTAATCTTAACTGTAGACAAATCTTAGGCAACAATTAAAATGCACATTCGCGTGCCTAAAACAAGAAGGATACAATATAGGCTACATGAAAGGGGGTGTTACGCATGTTAGTTATAAATATATAAACCATACAATTAACAAAACACATTTATTATAAAATGTTACTTTTATTAGTTTTGCACAACATTATTGTTATTATTCACAACATTACTATTACCTTAACTGCCTAATATAATTTAAAGAAAACATATTAGTCTAGGTGGCACGAATGTAGGTGTCTCATGCTGCGTGGAGATATATATTTGTTATTTTTTCGCGCGACTGCTCAACCAAAACAAATCTCGGTCGACCAACAGTCCATCGACCAAACAATTGACCAGTCGACTAAATGGGGTCAGCCCTACTGTCAGTGAGTCTCGTACTGTCAGTGAGTACATTACATTACATTACAGGCATTTGGCAGACGCTCTTATCCAGAGCAACATACAACAAAATGTTAACCGTAGTCAAGAACAGTTTAGCTGAAAGCCACCCTAGTGGGAAGTACCATTCCTAGGTGCTAGGAGCAACCACATAGTTAAACTAGGACCCTGTAGGTAAAACTGTAGCCACAATTCAAAGGTAGCAATAAAGCAATCAATGCAGAAAATAATGCCTAAGCCTAATATAATACATAAACAAGTAGACATGTGTAAAACTAAGCAACTATGTCCCTAAGTTAACAAAAACCTGACTACGGGGAGAGGTGCACCCTGAAGAGGTGAGTCTTCAGTCGTCACTTGAAGATAGCCAGGGTCTCAGCTGTTCTGACTTCCACAGGAAGGTCATTCCACCATCGTGGAGCCAGAACCGACAGGAGACGTGACCGGGAAGCGCAGGTGCAGAGGGGGGGAGGTGCTAGGCGTCCTGAGGTAGCAGAACGGTCTGGCAGGTGTGTAGGGTTTGAAGATCTTGAGGAGGTATGTTGGGGCTGATCCCTTGACTGTCTGGTATGCTAGGACCAATGTCTTGAATTTGATGCGAGCTATAACAGGCAGCCAGTGGAGGGTAGTGAGCAGGGGGGTGACATGGGAGTGTCTAGGAAGGTTGTAGACCAGACGAGCTGCAGCGGTCTGGATGAGTTGCAGGGGTCTGATGGCAGATGCGGGAAGGCTAGCCAGGAGCGAGTTGCAGTAGTCCAAGCAGGACAGTACCATTGCTTGGACCAGGAGCTGGGTAGAGTACGTGGTAAGGAAGGGACGGATTCTCCTGATGTTATACAGGAAGAATCTGCACGCCCGGCTTACTGCTGCAATGTTCATTGATAGGGACAGCCTGTTGTCCATCACCACACCGAGATTCTTCACGCAGGGTGATGATGTCACCAAGGTGTCACCTAGAGAAATGAATGTACTGGTACTGTACTGGTGAGTCATTGAGTCTAGTACTGTCAGTGAGTACTGGTGAGTCAGGGAGTCTCATAGTCAGTGAGTACTGGTGAGTCTTTGAGTCTAGTACTGTCAGTCGGTACTGGTGAGTCTCATATTGTCAGTGAGTACTGGTGAGTCAGTGAGTCTCGTACTGTCAGTGAGTACTGGTGAGTCAGTGAGTCTCGTACTGTCAGTGAGTACTGGTGAGTCTCATACTGTCAGTGAGTACTGGTGAGTCAGTGAGTCTAGTACTGTCAGTCAGCTTTTATCATTTTTATATTTTTATACTGGGAGGTCTAAATTGGAGAATTGGAGACACGCTGCCAGCCCCCTTACTCTTCTTGTAAAAAACAGTTACTAACAGTTATTTGTTTAACTAAATTATAATAAATATTTGCATATTCTTTTTATGCTTTTTTGCCTTTTTCTCCCCAATTTGGAATACCCAATTGTATTGTAATTCATGCTCAAATTGACCATATTTGCATGGACTCTGAGTGAGAAAAGAAGTATTAATATTTTAAATGTTATTTTCAAGAGTTAGAAGGACTGAATACCTTATGACCAACATAAAGTATTTTCATAGGTGGTGAGTTGAGCCACCATGAGCCGCCAGAATAGCTTCAATGCACCGTGGCATAGATTTTACATTTGTCTGGAACTCTATTGCAGGGATGCAACACCACAAGAAATGTCATCATTTCAATTTTGTTGATGGTGGTGGAAAATGCTGTCTCAGTCACGCTCCAGAATCTCCTATAAGTGCATAATTAGGTTGAGATCTGGTGACTGAGATGGCCATGACATATGGTTTACATCGTTTTCATGCTCATCAAACCATTCAGTGACCACTCGTGCCCTGTGGATGGGGGCATTGTTATCATTGCCTCTCCCATCAGGATAGAAATGCTTCTCCATAGGATGAAGGTGATCACTCAGAATGGCTTTGTATTTATTGGTGTTTTCCTTGCCCTCTAAGGGGTTGAGTGGACCTAAACCATAACAGAATATGTCCCCCACAATATCACAGAGCTGCCAGAATCATGGGAAACAAGCACTTGGGCCTGTAGGTTTCTTCTTTCTTTTTACGTGTGCCACACATGCACTTGTCTGGCACCACAAACTGTGTCTTTGTACCACTTAACTCACAAAAATGCATTTTTAGGTGTAATAAGGAGTTTATGCACTGCAACCCGACCATAGCATCCCTCTCTGTTAAGTTCTTGATGGACTGTTCTTTATGAAACTGCCTGCTCACACCCTAGATTGATATTTGCAGTGAACTGATTCAGAGTTGCTCTGTTTTGCCTTGCATCTCAAACCAATGCACGGACATCACAGTTGAGGAGTATGCACTTTGGACCACAATTGCCCTGATGTCTTTCCCTCAGTCTTCCATGCCACTTTCCGCGTGGAACATCCATATTTAATCAAATATTACACAAGGTGGATGATCCATTATTTTCTTTTGCTTTCTGCCTTATTTTCGAGACTGAAATGCATGGTTTGTGCACTGTTGTTGATTACAAGATAAATACATGCATATAAGGTGTATATACAGTAAGTAAGGTGTATATAAATGCATAAACATGCGTGTACATAAGGTTGCTTTCCATAAGGGAAAAATTACCATATTTTAATGTGGATATTTTCACTCACTGTTTATTTAATATGATGTTCCACCTGTATGAGGGCAGCCAACAGACATTTTATCAATGGTAGGGAGACAGTTTCAGATGGGCAAAAAGTGTGACGGAAGTGCATTACGAGGAACCGAAGTGGAGCGGCAGACACAGATGTGAAATGACAAAAGGAAAAGGATGTGTTCTTCCTCTCAGAACTCAAAGTCAAGGCTGGGTTTAAACATCCCTGGAGGTCACTTCACCATCTTTCTTGACAGGCTGCTGTTTATTTGTTGAATTGAGGGTTGCTCAAGGTTCAGAGGACATCAAAACCCCTTGTTTTTCAGAGATTGCCAGGTACAATTCATTTACATTACATTCAATTTTAAGCATTTAGCAGACGCTCTTATCCAGAGCGACTTACAAGATATGCATTAATACATGGTAAGATCAATCATTGTTTGCGCAAGAGATCAGTACAGTAATACAATGATAGACATAATTGTTGGCAGCTGCATACCATACCTGTAACACTCGGAAGAAAAAGGTTAGTAAATAAAAAAAATAAAAAATGTGCTAACATTTTTGCAATGACACTGTGATCAGGATTTGTCCTGTCCCAATCAATGGATGACACAATCACAGGGAAACTGCCAGTGTGTCATAATGAAGTGATATGGAATGAGAACCTGTCTTACATCATGAATATCAGCATGGCTATGGGGTGTTGTTAGGTATGGACCCCTAATAAACAAAGGAGAGAGAAAAAAGAAGGCTTGACCCATGGTCACATTCTAATGGTGTTTTGTATTGTTTGTTAAGAAAGCTCATCAAGCCAAAGAAAGGCATGTTTTGCTAAAGTGTGAAAGGGGTTAGTGAGTGACTTGAGTGAGTAAGGGATGCCACAGTTCCTTGGGGTATTCTGTCAGTAAAAAAAAGGGAAAGGCGGTGTGGAGGGCGTCGATCTTGGCAACAGGGGAGTGGCAGGGTTGCCTTTGTTTTGCCACAGCATGGCTGTGGAGGCCTTTGGAACAGTGGAAAGTTCCGGGGGCAGGTTTGGCACTCTCGGAGTGTGAACTGTTGCCCAGAAGGTTGTTCCATAATTTGACAATTATTCAATCAGTTTATTAGTGTAATGTCAAGTGAGGAATTCACCTTACTGATTGTGTTTGTGTGTGAGAATGTGAGTGGGTGTGGTGTATGTGAATTGTTTGGTGTTTAGTGATCGGGTGTGTGGATGATAGACGGGTGACTGCTTCACGAGTCCCACCTGAGCCAAGCAGAAAGTAAGCCTATTTAAGAGCAGGTGGGAGGAGTGGGGGATCAGTTTTGTTGGTCTTGTCATCCACATGTGTGTGTGCGCGTGTGCGCATTGAGTTGTTGGTCTTGTCATTCATGTATGCGTGTCATGTAGAGTTGTCTTCTCGTTCACATGTGTGTGCGTGCACGTGCGTATTATGTAGTGTTAGTATTGGTCTTGTCGTTTAATGTGAGTGATTAGGTGTTTGTGGTTCCCTGCAAGGGGATTTCCACATCAGAGGAGGCGGAGTCTGTGTGCATTTGTCTAAAGTGACTGAGTAGAGTGCTTCCTGTGTGTATGGGACAGGGAGAGAGAGGGCGCACTGAAATAGTGTCTGTACCTCTCTCTGTGTGATTGTGAAAAGAGAGAGAGGGCTCACACGGAAGAGTGGGGAGTCTCTCTCTCTCTGTGCTGGTGGATGAGAACTCGTGCTAAATTATGGGAGAGTTCATGAATTGTGGATGACAAGGATTGAAGTTGCCCTGGAATTGTACACAGTGGGCTTAAATATCGTAGTTGAAGGACTTGACCTGTGAAAGGTTTGAGGTTCAAATCCCACATCTTGTTCTTTGAAAGTTGGTTTCTGCTAAAAGATAGAATAAATGTTATGTCAAGTGGAAATAATTGATACATTTAGCAAAATATGCAGTATTGTCTTCCTTTTTTTCCATGCATTAAAGCTGAACAATTTTACAAAGGAGGCATCTGTGTTTGACATATGCCATGTAATTATAATAGTTGTGGTATTGTCAGCGACTACATTTCCCATGATGGCAAGTTCTCACATTTCAAGATTCTTCAGTTGCACTCTCCCATGGCAAGGCTGCCAGACAGGCCTGCGTGCATGCCAGGGCTGGCTCTGTGGTGGCACACAGTTATCCCAATGCAGTCATTACTGAGGACACAACTGCTGGCCCCACGCGAGTCGTCCGTCGCGGTGATTGCAGCGGTGTAGTCTCGGATCACTTGCAGGCTGCTCCGCTGACCCGGCTTTCAAAGCAACAGTCACACGCCAGTCAGGTTGCAAAAATAGTTCTGAATGGGTGGCTTTTGTTAAAAAAAAAAAAAAAGACTCTGAGGGGATATCCTGGAGTTATTGTGTTTAGCCAGAAGGACAATGTAGAGCAGGGTTTGGGTGTGTGTTTTTGGTTCATTGGTCTTTTCTGTCAACACGCCCAAGGTCTTCAGTCCCCTGCTCTATTGGGCTCCAAGAGTCAGGGGCGGGGCTGCGCCTCATTCCACAGGGAGTATTACACTGGAGATTCTGTATTACCTCCCGCGTGGGCCAGTGGTTACAACGTTCGACACTGGCCACGGAGACCAGGGTTTGAGTCCCCATCCCGCCAGAGTCGGCTCTGGCCAGCAGTGCCACCAGGGGGTGGCGATTGGCTGTCCGCCCCAGGGAGGGGGGAGGGAAGTCGACAGGACGTTCGCTGCGCATAAGAGTGGCCCTGTAGTACCGGGTTACGGTCGACGGCCTGGTGAGTGCCATCTCGGAGGAGACGTTACTTCGCCTTCGTCACTACCGGTCGCAGGACTACGGCAGCGAAATCACATTACTAGGGGGGGATTGACATAAAATAGTGGGTCTAATTGTCTACTAAATTGGGAGAAAATGGGAGAGAAAAAAAAAAAAAGATTCAGTATTACTCTATGACCACATCATTTGTATATGCTCCTCATAAATTATATTTTTTTCTCCCATACACAAATTCTAATTAATTTGCATGTGACAGTCTCATCACAGTTTGTACTGGTAATTCATAATTAGGGCATGTGGTCTTAATTTGTAACCAGTAGTTCCTAACCGGTAGTTCTCCCAGCACTAGAAGATTGTTATAGTTTCTTCTCAAGCCTCCTCTTAAACATTCATCCCACTGCAGTACATTCATCATCTCAATGGATCATTTAATTACCACAAGTGACGCTTCTGTGGATTGACCTCAGAGTGAACATGTGCCAATGCTTTATTATTTACTCAACACTAGGGACAGACAGCAAATTAAAATTGAGAGAGGAAATATTGACATCGGAAATGGAGAAAAAATTCTAAATGACACTAACTCCTAAAAACAGCGTAGAAATAAGAAGGTCTGTGTAGAGTAGAGTGCCATTTAAAAGGAGCATCTTTTGCATAGATGGTTTATTACCTTGTCTGTACTGAGCACCTGCTGTGCCAACAATTTGTATTCATGGGAAAGTCAATCAACTCACCCTTAGTTGATGGAAGTGGTGTCATGCTCCCCAAACTATTGAGTGACTACTCATACTCTGTGGGTCACATGTCTTTAACATGGGTGAATATGATCCCTCAGTACGAATAAGCCTTACCTCCTAAGGGCTGTAGCACAGGGCTGTAGCACATGCAGGGCCCTGTTGTATTGTGACTTTTATCTATTGGAGACCTCAGAACCTCAGAATAACAGGAACAGCGCTTCGGATGACACCGTATTGCCTGAAATTTCCCACAGACAAACATCAAAGGAGGGGGGTTGTAAACCCTGAAACACAGTCTCCAGGCTCACACGTAGGTGTGAAGTCCCGCATGGGGACAATTCTAGAGATGACCATTTGTTCACCTGATGGGCCAACTGTCAGTCCCCTTTGATCTCAGGGTATAAGGACAAGACACACAATCAGTAGTGTGCCCGCACTATTATGGAACCACCAAAACCCTTCACTGTCAGAAAACTGTTGTGGTTGTAATATATTGTGTTTCGGTATATTGTCTGCACTGGTTGGGCATATGTTTTTTACAGATTCATTTACAGATTGTAAAGATCCTGTGTGTGTGTCACAGGATCAGAAGAGTGCAGGTGCTTCAGTCGTAGTGCTTGTGCTGGTGCATTTCGCAAAGCAAGCACTTGAGAGTCATAGCGACAGATTCCAAATCGGGAAGAAAAAAAAGGGTACAAAATGTATACAAAATATAATAATAATAATAATAATCATAAAAATAAAAATAATTCAAACCTGAAATACATATGGCAGGCAATTGTTCGATGGCATACATCAAATAAAGAAAAATCAGGAAAGGAGGAACAGTCGAAGTCGAAGCCCACTGACACTTAACAGGACAGTTGCTAAAAACCATAAAACAACAGCCTCAAGATTTACGACAGAACTGAATCTACACCTCCGTGACCAAGTCTCAACAAAAACTGTACGTCATAAGCTTGGCAAAGCTGATATTTATGATAGGGCTGCCATTCTGAAACCGTTTGTAACCAAGACAAATGCGCAATCAACAAAAACCTGGACTTCTGCACAGTGGAAGAAAGTAATATGTTGTCTTTTACTCTTTTTCCTGCATCTGGATGGGTTTATGTTTGGAGAAAACCAAAGGAAGCCTTCAACCCAAATGAACTGTTCCCAACTGTTAAACATAGTGGTGGATCTGTTATGGTATGGGAAGCCATCTTGTTGGAGTTATTGGGTCCGATTATTACTCTGCATGGTAGAATTACAGAAATTCCAAGGAATACGAAGTCATTTTAGGTGACCAGGTGCATCCGATGGTCCAAACATGATTTCCTCAAAATATTCCTCAGCACATTCCATGGCCTTCCCAATCACCAGATGAATATCTTTGAACTTTTATGGGAAATTATGGAATGTAGGTGTAGTTTGGGAGAAGCTTTCCTTCTTGAAGAATGGTCCAATATCCCATTAGAAACTGTTTAAAATGTCTGTAACAGCATTCCAAGAAATATTGAAACCGTTAGTTAATAAATGAGTTAAATGAGTTAATAAATATGAATATATTGTTTGGTGTTTCAATAATTTTGTCTACCCCCTTTTGTCTACTCTCTGGTTTCCCTTGGTATAGTTTTATTGCTTTTATTCTGAGGAATAGCTACAGACGTTTTCTGAAGCTGGCATCACAAGCCCATGTCCCCATACAAGCTCTGAATCAAGTCATGTAAGGATCTGATTTACTGGAGTCAGTCCTTTCACAAACATGCACCCTTCCCTCGGAACATACAATAACAGAAATAAATGTCATGTCTTGAAAATGACAGGTGGCACTCTGCAGCTCCACGCCCATCCCTAGCTCCATCCCCTCCTTCCATATAGATATTGAGATTTGGGTAGGAAGGCAATACAAGCCAGTATTTCTTCCTAATTTGTGAGAATTCTTCACATATTACACAAATGCTTATCTTTATGAAAATCGCAAATCAATCAAAAGTAACAATGCTGCATAAATTAACACATTTCAGTAGAAGCTGTAGAACACAGCATTGAACCGTCTGTCTTATTTTAACTTTAATACAAGATCGTTGTTTTATTGTATATTTTTGACACTGGTGCTGCGTGTAACTAGCTATTTGTGAGTGTACTTGCACATGTTAATTTGATGTATAAGTAGCTGCTAAAATAAAGGAAACATTACCATAAAGTCTAGTTGATGATGTCTTTCCCTCAGACTTCCCTGCCATCATCACCTTAGCCACTGTTTCTCCTGAAACATCAGCAAGTTGAGCAGTCTTAGTAACTGAACATGCTTCCAGCCAAACGTGCCCCAACAATCACTCAAAGTCGCTGAGATGACTTCTTCTGGTCTTAGTAGCCAAAATAAAGAGCAACTGGGCCTGCCCAGCATTATTTTCCCTAAAGACCCAGTCAAAACAGTTTTTTTCCCTCTAAGTAATCTTCTGCAAAGTTTTTCTCTCCCATAATAATCTTCCATTTCATTGATAGGTTTTGTAACATTTCTTTAGCATTTTCTCACCCTTTCTGCCCCATTTTAAAATGAATAACTGAACCTTGAATGTTGATGATACGTTTTTTTAATGGAGTGCGATGGTTCTGGGAGTCCCTCAGAAGCTAATTAATTTGATTAAATTTAAAGCAAAAATGGCAGTGGTTATAGATATGATTACAAACAAAGATGAATATAATGTAAAGTGAAGTGTGCTTTAATCATAAGGCTGGTGTGATCTTCAGCACCTCCTTACAAAGGGTGTTCTTAGTGAACCTGAGAAAATCACTGCAAAATGGAGATGATCGAGCGCTTGTGATGCCAGATATGCAGGTTTTCATTTAAAATATGTCTCACTACATTACCCTTGCACTGTCAAAATAGTATTCAATCACCTACATACTTTCCATTTTACCAGAGAAGAGATGTTTTCTGATTTCTTTGTCTTTGAAAAATATTGTTTTGATTTACTGGTATGGGTCAGATTTGGGAGGCCAGGGGTCCACAAATATATATCTTTAAAACATTGTATTCCTGTAATTAATCTACATATATTGACGAAAGTGGCATAATACATAATCACAGTTACATTATTTATATATAAGTCCATGCTACACAATATTTAAAATTGGCTTATATGTTAATATATACAAAAGTGTATTCATTTTTATAAGGAAAACGAAGTAAACGAGACAATCCTCAACAAAAATGGAAAATGAGACAAGAGGGCCCTTTCCACACAGAGGCTTGGTTTTGGACTTTGTCTCTCCTTTAAAAAATCCCTGAGATTGAGAATAAACAACCATTACCTCTTTCTGGCTTTGCAGCGATGGCGTGCTTCTCTCACATGGAAATGTATTAAAATAGCCGGATTCCTCACAGGAAACTTGGGCAAAGCCTCATCCTTGTTGCTTTAAATAGCAACCCATGTTTATAAATTGCATCCTTCCACTGACTCAGTGACTTGCTGGAGTAGGCTGAGCCTCCCCCGTCTCCACCCAGCCCAAGTCTTCATCCGCAGGGGTCGTGCTGGGAGCAGATTGGTGGCTAATGGGTTCATGGTGTTCCTGGGTAGATGTGTTCCATCACAGTACAGTTTGCGCTGATGTTTTCAGTGCAGGAGTGGGAAGCTGGTTAAGGTTCATGTGAACCGAGTGTCCTTTGGCTTTGATGTGGAAGTCCACATTCAGCACACTGGTTTCCTCTCGACTGAATTATTTATTTTCACGTTTTGGGGTGGGCATGGATGTGGACGCTCCACCGCATGACCCATGCACGTCAAAAGCAATGTCTTCCAAGTTCCCATTCCACATGCACATTCCTTTACCATAATTCATCCAATGTTCCCAGCAAGCTCATTTTGCCTTAATTTGTGTTCCCAAGAACCCAGTAGGACACTATATTTTTACGGTGGAAATAATGTTAATTTTCCTGAAAAGATAGCACAGAGGTGCAGTTAGTATGGGCAGTGGTGATTTAGCGTGTGTGTCTTATCTTTTTTTGTCTTCTTTCATTTGGTTGTTTTGAGTTTTTTTCAACTATGAGAGAGTGCAACGCAACGGCAATGGTGTACCTGAGTCTGGCCGGGCGATGAGGAAGAGCGGCGGTGCTGGACCCTGGAGGGAAACAACAGCGAATGAGTCCTGACGACAGAGGTGGGCGGAAATCCCAGAGTGGAATTGGCGAATATTGGTGCTCCGCTTCACCCAGACAGGGAAGTGCCCAGCCGTGCTAAATGTGTGCGTGCGTGTAATATGGCAAAATTGCTGGTCCTCAGGAGCACTGTCACTCTCCCTCTACCAATGGTTGTCCTGCCAGCTTTGGAGAGCCGGGGCGGGGCGTGTGGCCAGACAGGAAAGGGCGCCAGCTGTCACCGGAACAGATCTGGTTGTGACCGAAGAGGGCACCCGTGCCTAGGCCGGTGGGAAAACTACACTCGAGAATCTGTTTTTTTTTTTTTATTTTGGGGGAGCTAAAATACCTGTCTGTGTGCTGTTTGGGTTAAATAAAAGGAAAGAGAATCTTAGTGAAGGGTGACTGGGGGTTGTCCTGCACAACAGCCGGACAATTGTGGCTCCAGTATGGATGATAATAATTTCATACATTGTTAACTAAGCTTGTGATAGTATCATTTTCATAGGCAAAATTGTGTGTAATTTTTCTGGTTACAAGCTCTTCCCATATATTACATATTTTCATTGATCAGTTCTGGTGCACACCTCCTTGTTTCCAGTAGTTATGCCTAGCTGTGGATACCTGATACCATATGATGAGTACCAAGATACTGTATCTACCTTGCTTCCTTTCTGTTGTTGTCAATCACATGCAGTAAATGTCAGTGTTCAGGTCAGTGCTGGGTATTGGTTCTCGGGCTGTGGCTGAGACAAAGACTTTGAGGCATACAAATCTACATCAAAACCTGGGAGAACACCATGAAGTCGCTCAGGTGGCTCACCTGCGCCGTCTTTACATGAAAACCTTCAACTCAATGTGTCGCCCTTTGATCTTTCAAATACACAACAGAAGAAGAAATACATTTCTGAATGCATAGAAATTGGTAATGGTTACCCCTATATCCAAGTCTGGAGATTGTTTTCTAGTAAGTAACTAGAGAACAATTAGCATATTGTCAGTCATTTCAAAAGTTGCAGAAAAGGTAGTTGTTGAGCAGCTAGCTTCCAATTTAAATACTAGCCATGTTCCTTTGCATCCCATGCAATTTGTCTTTGGATCAAACCACTCCACTGAGACAGCAAAATATTATCTTTTAGAGAAGATGAAATGTAAACTTGATGGGAAGGGTTGGTGCCATTTTCTTAGATCTGTGAGAAGCATTTGACACTGTGAATCACAATGTCCTTCTTTCAAAATGATCTCAATTTAACTTTTCTTCCAATGCTATGAAGTGGATGGGTACAGTCTGTCATAATCAATAACAATCTTTCATCATCTAGAAAATGTATAATGGGGGTACCTCAAGGATCTTTTATGGGCCCACTACTGTTTAGCCTTTATATATAATGATCTCCCACAGGTATGCCATGGAGATGACATCCAAATGTTTGGCAAATAAAATCAAGTTTATATGCAGACTTTTCTCACCTGGCGTACTGCAAAACAAATTGGTCTCAAGCTGGAGAAACTGCAATAAAGCCACTGCAATCTCTTTATAAATGTACTTTTAAAATTTGCAATAAAACTCAAACAGAGTTGTTTATGACATTATAATTAATGAATAATTAATTCATCATTCTTGTATTATTAATAGTATCAATAATAATAACAATAATAACATCAGTGCTATTATTATATAATTATAGTGCATAAATTGCAATTATTGAAATATTTGATGAGCTACATCGCAGTTTTGAATTATGGAAGGAAGGGATTTATTAATAAATTCAGCTTTCAGACAAAATATATGGTTGCTCTCATTATGTAATTTACAGTTGCTTGTGTTTTGTTTTGTGTTATTATTTGCTATTTTGCTGTATTGAGTGGATTTACTTTCCCCTAATATGTTTGTGCATGTATTTTGTTTTGTTTTATTTCTGATACATATTTGATTTCTGTAGTGTATTAGGGGCAGGTGTTGGAAATTACCCTTTGGCTATAAACACTTAATTTCATGTATCTGATGCTTGTTTTTAACATTGTAACAGGGCTTTTGCCATGTCCTGGACAAATAAATTAATACATAAATAAAACTAGGACTTCCCCATTGAATGGAGGTGTACCTTGATCTCTGGGAATATTTCAAGGTGAGTGAAAGTGCTCTGGACTGCCCCCACACACACACACAGGCCTGCTCATGAGCCAGAACTGTTTATCTGGGCACCCCCTACCTTTTTACAGGAAGCAAAACAAGAAGCTGCACAGAATAATCTTTATGGAGGAGCTATGGCAAGCAATTAAAGGCCCCAGCTACCAGCCAACTTCCTGATGTACTTCATAACAAAGCCCTAGGCTTTTTCATACATAGCTTCTGGAAGAGGAAACCTGACAGATTACTATAGTCTACTACTAAGTCAATATCATGCAAATAGTTTGTAAACCCTTGATGTGAATAATCTGCTGGACATTGGATAACGGTGTCTAGTTCTGGTTCTGTGTGGCTCAGTAGGTAGAGCACAGCGTTGGCAACGCTTAGGTTGTGGGTTCAGTTCCCACTGGGACCACATCATGTACTGAAAAATGTATGCATTCACTACTATAAGTCGCTTTGGATAAAAGCGTCTGCTAAATGGCATATATTATATTATATATTAGTCCACAAATAATGTAATTTGAATGGCTGCCACAGAACACGTTCTCCCTCATTCAGTCCCATCCAGACTCCAAACCAGAATCCCTGCAGATGAGGTGGCTAAACTGACTTTTGTTAACTCTCTGTTGTTCTCCAGTCATTTCAGTGTTGTGCAACTTTGAGTAACAAATTTAAGCAGGTGTCATGCTCAATGACTGAAAGTCAAAACATTGAGAAAAAACCTTGAAAAATAAATGTTCTCATGTTGTTACTCAAAATAGTGGAAATTGAACAGGGAAAAACTGTTGAAATACAGCAACTGTACTCAACAAGTATGCCGCACTATTCTGTATCATTGCGATCGTCAGGCATGGGGACGTCACCTTGAATCCATTCTCATGTAGACCTGGAATAAGCAGGCTAGGGAAAATAGGTCAACATTGTCTAGGCGGGGGAGATGGGGAAGGTTGGGGGGCCCCAGTTCCTAATTTTTATGTGAATCAACTCCATTCTCACCTCGACCTGTCTCAAGATGTGAAGGGGGGCGCTTGGCCTTCCTTTCACAGGAGTCTGCCACAGAGGTGAAAGGCGGTGGACAAGAACAATGGGCACTTTAATAGAGGGAGACGTGTTGAAGAACGGCTTTTTAAGGAAGGCCGGGAAACAGGCTCCTGCTGTTGCAACGGGCCACAAAACACAAACACTGATGTTGAATCAGAGCGGCCTCTGTGAGTGCAAAGACAGGAAGAAAAGGGGAAAGACCACAATCTCTTCTTGGATAGTATGGTGTTTATCACACTGGAACTAGGATAAGGATCTGACAATTATTGATTGAGGGATCCAACTTGAAAAGTATTTCGGTTTTTAAAGAGGAGTCTGGTTTTGAGAGATTATGAGATCAGAATGGACACCCACACCATATCAGCACCCAGGTCATCTCAGAAGAGAAAATAACAATAAATGAGTAGATTATATTATGTGTTGTTACTAACAGGCTGCTCTCCACTTTGGTTTCATGACATCTATCCTGCTCCAATGTGGGAAAATTAATAGTAACGTATAAGATTCAGTGTATAGGATAATTACTTAAATAATTTAATACTATAGCAATGAAAAGGTGAAATATATAGCAAGACAGGGAAAGCTTTTTTCAGGTCCCGAATGTGCTTGACACTCCCCTGTGTGAAAAGGGCAGATGTGCAAACTGTGAGTGGGACATTCACATCTGCTGACATTGTGTTTGACTGGCTGCTCCACCTAGTGGTGGCAGAGCCCAAATGCAAACTGGAGGACTGCAGGGAACCTCGGAGGCTTCCAAGCCCTGTGTAACAATAAAAACGTAGAAAGCAAGTCTAACTTAATCAATCAAAAGGACATCACCCTTCAAATATACTTGCCAAGTTTGGAATGTGTATGACTGCTACCTAAGGACTATGTGTGATGTAATTAAAAACCTCTGAGATGTTTGCTGTGGGAGGCCTGGTGTGGTTTTTGGGCGTACTGGGCGTGGATTTTGGGTGAACTCTTCCAAAACGTTCCATGCGCGAGTTCAGACCAAGTGTGACTTGAATTCCCTTTGGGCTTGGAAGCCTAACTAGAGGCTGCAGGCAACCTCGGAAGCTTCCAAGCCCCATGCAACAAAAAACATTCCAAAGACTGTAATCAAAAGGACATCACACTTAAAGTGTGTTTGGCACATTTGGAGTGTATACGAGTAACACTCTGTGCCATGTTACATGAGAAATGTGATGTTACAAAACATCTACGACCTGACTCTGGGCTGGATGCAAGTCCTAAGACCTGAATTCCATGCTAACAAGGCCAGGAACAAGTCCCAAGATGTGTGTGTGTATACACATGTAGTATATTTTCACATTAATTGAAAATATATTCATAGATTTTGGCAGAAATGTGAAACAAAAATACTGTAGCAACAAAAGAAACACATTTTATTCAAACATTCAGTTTTTCCAATATTTGCCCCTGTTTTCAATATCTAATTCTGTTATGAGAGTGAATGGGAATGTAGCCTAATTTCCACAAGTAAATGTGATATAGACCATTAGCTATCCAGCTGGTGTTTCATAATGCCTCCTGGGAAAGTGACGAATCCATCTGTAATTGATCAAATGTTCAGTTTTTCAGAAAATTCACAGTAAAAAAAAAAAAAAAGTACAATCTAGGGAAAAAATTTTATGGTTTGGCAGGTGTTTTATTTAATTATAAGTTTCCAGTTTGTGGTGGCCCGTAAAACTCCTCCGCACCCTTCACTGACTCCTGGCTATTTTAGCTTATTTCTATAAGTTTCCATCAGGTTAAAGACCTCGCATCAGGTAAAGCTTGCCTACTGGGCAGTAAAGAGAACAGCTCCTCCCTACATCCAGGCTATGGTCAAACCATACAGCCCAGCTCATTTCATTACATTCTGCAACCTATGACCGCCTGGAACTCCCATCCCTACGAGGAGCCAGCAGCCGCTCATCTCCATCGTGGTTCTTCTCTGTCCTGGCACCTCAGTAGTAGATGACCTCCCCACCACCGTCAGAACAGCAGAGTCACTGTCTATCTTCAACCGCAGACTGAAGAGCCACCTCTTCAGACTGCACCTTGGCTCCCCCACTCCCATCACTCCCCCTAGCACCTCCCAAACATGGATCACATAGCAGCTTAGCCCTAATCTATCTTTAAATAAATAAATAAAAATAATATGTCTTCCTTTTTTCCTAGTAGCTTTGCATGTGCTCCTAGCAGATATTTTCTAAGAAATTGTACCAACTATTAATTTGATATGTTGTCTCAAGTCGCTCTTGTCTTGTTGCAAGTCACTCTGTATAAGGGCGTCTGCTAAATCACGTAATTGTAATTGTATATAAATTGCCATGACGCACAGTAAGTGTAATGAAGCATTGTACTCTGTCCTGTAATATGAAACTAACCCCTGCACCTAACTAACCCCTGCACCTCATCCTAGGCCTAGAATACTGCCCCAGCTGTGGTTTCATTTCATTCAAAATTACAGGCCAGAGTGTTTTATTCCTTACATATTTTCATAATGCCAAAAATAATCTCCAAACCCATTTTTATAAGGAGCCTAACAGAATGAATCATTTTTTCCACAGTTGCCTAAGTGGCCCATATTAGTGCCTTTTTTAAAAATTTAAATTTATTTATTTCTAATTTTTTCCCTGTTTTTCTCCCAATTTGGTTGCCATTAATACCCTCTATTTATTTCAATTCCCCAACCCCATGAGTCCGCCGCCCGTCCTCCGGGAGCGAGACACTCATTCCGGGCCAATTGTTCCCGCCTCTTCCGAGACGGAAATTCTTCCATGGACGCCTTTTACCTTCTCCTCGACGGACTCGTGGCGGCTCACCCTCCCCCCTCCCCCGGAGGTGGACAGCCAATTTTCCGCCTCCAATCGGGGCTGACGACCAGGGCCGGTCTGGTAGAGACACGGGTTTCGAACCGCGTCCCTGACAGGCAGCGCACACCACACCAAAGTGTGGCGCGTTAGACCGCTACACCATCCGCCGCCCTATTAGTGCCTTTTAATTGATTCAGATGAATCTATGACCTGCTTTACAATTATATTGTAGACACACTCCTTTCTTTTGGTGTACTGACTTGCGCCACAAAAAGGAGGTGGGGGGAGAACAAAAAGAAGAAAAAAGTCTCCTCTCAGGCCAGCACACTTGCATTTCAACGTCCATTTGATTGTTGGAGGCCATCCCTCCCTCCCCCACTTTTGTCCACTTCGTTCTGTGTTCGGCATTCACAGATTTCTGTCTGAAAGGTAAGCAGTAGCATCAGCTGAAGTCAGATGGATAGGGCAGGGCTCTAAATAGCCACAATGATTAAATCTGGGCTAATTCACGATGATACCCTTCCCTTCTGACACAATCCATGACACTAGAGACCTGTGAACCCTAGACCCGGGTCCACAGTGGAAAAATGAAAACGCAAATATCTTCAGCTTATCAGCAACAACCAACGTGGAGGCCAAGGGGTTAATCCTTTCACTGTTCTCCTTTCCAGCAGGCATTCACACCCACCGGGAATTTCTTGGGAAGTGGAATCGCCAATTCCTTCATTGGTGGAAAAGGCCATCAGAGTGCACAAGACATTCCTGTCATGGGCCCCAGCTGATAGCAGGATACTCAGGCCTGTCATCTGCTAATCCCCACCAAGACCTCCTCTTGTGGCTTTTGCACGCCACCCCCTCCTCAGGTCTTCTGAAAACAGGCTGGGGCCTGGATTTCCAACCCAACACTCCAGCCTTGTCCCCAGGAGCCAGCACTACTTGACACCCTGGCCTCTCGTTAATCCCCTCCAAACGATATCAGCTCTCATTGTGCACTGACAGTCCAGGGAGCTAAGGTGGCACAGAGTTCATTTCCCCTCTAAGGGTGATAGTACACGAATGCTTTATAGGGCACCTGACACCATTTTAAACATCACCACAGACAATTCAATCTATCAACATACGTCCTCGCTAGTAGTATGGTGCCTGTTTTTTTCACTTTGTGACTTTGTGACAAAGATGATACATTTTAATGATCTGCTCTTATAACAAATAAACGCTCTGCTCATATGTGAATGTGACCTTCTCTCTCAATACACACCCTTCCACTCCCTCCACTCCTCATCTGATGGGCATCCCCATTGCATCGCTCTCCTCATTAGGTGACAGGCCGTTTAGTTCTCCTGCACCCAAACTCTGCGCACATGTCTGCTCCTCTTGTACCCCTCTGATAGTCAAACTGCCCACTTTCTTTGTCTACCATATTGTACATAATTTAGATTTCTATTTTTGGTTCCACTTTTCTTTGGTGGTGATGTGATGATGTTTTGATGTTCTTAAACCTGTACTGTTTGTTTTTCTGTTATTGCTTAAGGTTTTTTCATGATTTTATGTAAGGTTACCTTGAGCGTTAAGAAAGGCACTAGATAAATAAAATGTATTATTATTGTAATGTGCACAGTGGTAATTAAGACAGAGTGCTTTCAGCAGGTGTATCTGTTGTATGAAGTGTCAGCACTGAGTCATGCCTCAGGGCAAGCAATCATGTGACCACCGCACAGAAGGGCCACCCTGCTGCAGTGCAATGCAGCCATGAAATCTCTTGAGATGCACAACTGAGGTAATAACAATAGCAGATACCGAAACAGTGATGTCTGTTCAGGGCTAGCTGGTCTCCCTGTTTCTCTCACACACATACAAACATACTACTTCCAGCATCCTTGCCAAACAGAATTGCCTTGACAATATAAGATACAGCTATTAAAAATGTCTGATCATCACTTTCACTCTCATTTAGTGGTACCACACACATGCCTCCAGTTGTTGAGAATGCATCTTTTTCCTGCAAAATGTGATAAGAGCACACGCACACACACTCTGACACACACACACATACTCACACACAATCTGACACACACACACACACACACACAGACGCACGCTCATGCACACTCTGACACACACACTCGTGCACACACGCACACATCCACACACACCCTCTCCCTCACACACACACACACACACACACACACACACACACGCACACACACACTGTACATATAGACTACCCCTTTCTCACAGTGGCTACCTATGGACAGCTGTTTATGGTGGACCAGCGGCTGACTTATAAGTGTCATAAAGCCGCTAGAGAAACTACTCCCCCTTACCTCCAGACACTCGTCACACCCTACACCCCAGCCAGATGCCTCTGCTCTGCCTCCTCGGGCAAACTGACTGTCCCATCCCATCGTGGTCTCACCTCTTCTATGTCCTGACCCCACACTGGTGGAATGATTTTCGGTCAGGACCGCAGAATCCCTTGCGATCTTCTGCAAGAGACTCAAAACCCAGCTCTTCAGACTCCACTACCACTGAATTCTGTACATCTAGCTAATTGTCATCACCACTGCCTAATTGTTCAATAATTTTTGTATATGTATCCTTGTTTACTCCTAAAAAAAATAAAAAAAGAATAAAAGTAAATGTACTAACCTTTTCCTTCCCAGTGTTACAGGTATGCTATCTCTTGAGTGAACAATGATTGTTCTTACCATGTATTACAGTTTTTTTCAACTGCTAACATGCATTGGTCAAAACTGAAGTCACATTTTCAAAACTCTTCACACAGTCAGCGAACCAGAAGTCTATGTGGACCAAACAATTAATCATTTTTCATTGCTTTCACACAAAATGCATTCAATGACCACATTTTCCAAAATCCATGAACTCTTTTCTCATTCATACTCCACCACCCACAAAACACTATATATTTGCAGCACATTTTTCAAATGCTAACACACTGTTTTCAAAACTGTTAAAAACACATTCAAAACAGAATTACGTCACAATGTGTGCAGCACTGTCCAATGATGGTTTGCTGTTACACAAACCACTCATTGGCCCCTACAATACAGAGAGGCTCATTTCTTTTCTGGATGACCTGCAGAAATGACTTGTGCCAGCGGAGGAGAGAGGGGCAGGAAACTCCCCTACCTTCATTGTTGTGTGGGATAATGTGGCATTCCACCACTCTGCTGCAGTCACAGACTGGTTTGCTGCACATCCCAGGATGTTAGTACTATTCCTGCCTCCATACTCCCCCTTCCTAAACCCCTTCGAATAGTTTTTCTCTGCGTGGAGGTGGAAGGTGTATGACCACCGTCCACATGACCAGATGTCCTTACTGGATGCCATGAATGTGGGGTGTAGAGACATTTATCCTAAAAACTGCCAGGGTTGGATTAGACATTCCAAAAGATACTTTCCAAGATGCATCGCCAGAGAAGACATAAGATGTGATGTTGATGAGAACTTGTGGCCAAATGCAGGAGAGAGGGAGAACTAGAACCCTTACAGTACTGTACAGTATGAGTGATTATACTATACATGTTGTTTTTTTGTGATTATTATTGCAGCCCTAGAATTTCAGGAAATTGCTATTTTTTTGTTTCAACGTTTTATTTTTCACAAGTAAATTACTATATGCAGAGATATAGAAAAAAATAAACGATATTGAAGCAAATTTCTGCATTTCTAATTCATTCTTGTTACATATACTTTAGTACAGTCAATAAAGTGAAAAGGTGTTATTCTTATTCTATAATGAAATACTGATTTATGTGAAAAATCATTAAAACTTCAAGGATAAAAGTTCATAATTTATGTAATGCTCCCTGTTGTTAGTGTTTTTTAGGTCAGTGTGTTATGAGTGACAATGTATGCTTTCTGAGTGAGAATTGTTGCCTTATTTTGAGACATGTATGAAGTGTTTTGGTGGTTTGAGTGAGTTTTGGAAGTGAGATGAACTGTTTGGCCAAAATGCATGTTGGAAATGCAGACTGTATGAAGAGTTTTGAAAAAGTGTCTTCAGTATTGACCGATGCTTGTTAGCAACTGAAAAAAACTGTAATGCACATCTTGTAAGTCGCTCTGGATAAGAGCGTCTGCTACATACTTCAAATGTAAAATGTAAAAAAAAAAAGCGTGTAAATTCGAAACAACCTTGTTTCTAGGGCAAATTCACACCGTGGAGTGCTTATTCAAACACTCACAAAGAGGAAGGCCTGAGTAGAGAGATACATATTATTCCAAATGCACTAAGTGTGTTTGGGGTTTATGACAGTGAGTTTGTGACAAAGTTGAGCTCAAGATGCTGCTACCTCACCCTTGGTTTGATGAAAATAAAGGTAAGTATTTTGTAATGCAATGCTTCAATGTTCCTTGCAGGCAACGTCCAGTAGACCATTTTGTGATTCCCGTTCCATGAAGTGGGAATATGAGGAAAACTGAACTCCAACAACTGCAATCAACCCCAATTTCTGTTTATTTGTGTTTCCATTTTCTATGCATTATCATGTCGTCTTTTTCAAATATAGTTTTGGATACCTTGATTATGAATCAAGCACACTGAAAGAATGTGCATACCCTGTTACTGGACATGCAGAGCTAATTTCTGGAATATTAGGAAATTAAAACAGGTATTTTGAGATGCAGTAGTTATTAGTGTTGAATTTGTCATACACAGAGATAAACGTTTATTAGTAATGAAACAATCAATGCACTTCTGTTCACACTAATTCACAATAAAGCAGTGTGTGGCCCATTGCCTCATCATTAAACTTAGCATTAGATTTAAAATTGAACTAAATTGAAAAACACAGATGGATGGTGTTTGTATCATAAAATATATACAGTACTATATATTTTATAGTACTACAAGTACATAAGTTCCTTAGTTATAGATCATTACTAATTACTAATGGGTGATGTCATACTTATTAAATTTCATATGCAATTTGAGTAATTGTGTTAATTGTCTGGAGTCTGTTGTAATGATGGCCTGCAGACATCCTTTCCTAATAAAACTGCATGCTTTTAATCCACAATGAGCATCATTCTCGCACTCATTTGCAGTGCGCAAGGGACAGCAGGCATGACCAACGAGACAACACAGAGGCACACGCACGCTAACCACGGCAGTGTGTGGCTGCGAACCCCCATCCCTTATGTCTTCTAGACGCCTGCTCCATCTTTATTATCATTTCACCCACTGACTGCCACCGTCTGTCCCACACAGGACTGGCAATTCAGATCCTCCCTGGCCGGGGTCTACCGTCGAGTCCCTCAGCTGCTGTAGGGGGAATCCATCATTGTATGCAGAAAGATGTGGCTGCCCGTTGATTAACTGGGGTTGCTGGGGTTTCTGCTCCATTGATTCGCATGCAGACAGTATTTCTCGCGGGGGGCTGTCCAGGGGTCACACAGTCCTGGGAAAGTTAAATTTTCCATTTAAATAAACAAATGCTCCGGCCTTCTGCTGTGTATGTGAATGTGCCCAGTGACAGATGGCAGAGTTCCACATCCACACACTGAGGGCCATAATCCCAGGGGGATAATGCATCTCTATGTCATCAGTTGATCACATCGAAGACGGAGAGAGAGAGAGAGGAACCCTTGTTCCATGCTAATCCTCAAAATTGAATAAATATATTTGCGAGTTCTGCATATGCTCCAGGGAGGGACTTAGGCTTTGGGTGATAAGGGACCATGAATAATACTAATAATAATGCTTTTGGGGGGTTTGTGTTTTTTGCGTCTCATTCATTTGCACACCCGCTGTATCTGGAGGAATTATACAGGAAGACTTCCGAGCACCGGTTTCCCACCACCTGCAAACTGTGAGTGCCGTCACCTGAGTGCCGTCATTGTGGTCACCGTTCTCGCCGTCACCTCTGTTGTTCTGTGCGGCTCGGATGGGGAGCAGTGCGCCTCGGTTTATGCACATGGGCTGCTGCGGCCCCAACAAAGGGTTTGTGTGACTCAGCAGTGGAGGAAATCAGCTGTCCCCCAAGGTTCCCACACTTCTCCATCTGGACCATCCCCCCTTCAAAGAGCGCCAGTCACAGCAGGGACCGCACCCTCCCCTCCCTGCCTTTTTTTCAACTGACACAAGGGGGCAAGCCTGCTGCCATATGCCATATAAGTTTTTTAATCCATGCGATTATAGTGAAAATGTTTTTAAAGACAGCTTAGGTAGCTGGTTAAAATAAAATGTAAAAGTGCTGACGTAACGCTTTCTTAAAGTTCTGAGCAGAGTAAAATGTTTACAAAATTAAAATGAAGACACCTGCTGGTCATACATCCAAAAGATTTTCCACAGAGGAGGCATAAAACCTTACCTTTAAACCGATGATCATTCCAACCCCTTTTCCACTTACTTTCCTTGATTATCAATCAAACAATTCATAACTGAATAATAAATACCAACAGGTGTAGTGCCCATTTTATTATCTGATGGCATGACATTTCTTTACACCTTGTTACATTTTCTTATACAGTATCAACAGTGTCTGAACTTGTGCATATAGGCAATCGTCATTCTCGGTGCCCAAATTCAAGGAATATTAAAGAGAAGAGATCCATTCATGTGATCATTACGGATCCGGCAGTTTAGTGCTCATTAAAAATGGGCTGAAAACGCACGGAACTGAAGCTTGTTTGCTCGTCTTTATTACTTGTTGCGATCAAAGCTAGTCCGCTACGCAGTTAACGGAGGGATTCCATTCAGTTGATTTTACTAAAATAAACCTAAATAAATGCTCTTAGGGACATAATAGGAGACAAAACCACAGTTGACAGTTAATAAGGTATAATTATTAGAATCCTTCTAATTGCTGAAGGAGAAAATATTAGTTTTTTCGTTAGTGATAGTGATTCCTTTTCTTGATTACATAAAAGACCAAGAATCTACTAATGGCATGATAGTTTGTGACATAATTGCTTCTAAGAATGTAAGATACAGCTCATAATGATTAAACAGTGCTAACTGAAGCTGTTGCTCAATTTGGCTCCATTTGTGCCTTATGCCTATTATTATATTACTCATTTTCCTGGCATGGTTTTGGTGCACTCATACCCTTAGAATGCAAGTCATACTGAGTGATCATCTTCAGCCATGATAAAACACTTATTTACTGCAGAGGGTGTCTTTCAAGGTGACAATGAGCACAGAGCACGAGTACTTGCCCAATGGTTTGAGGAGTATGAGACTAACATCATCCATATGCCATGGCTTTCTCAGTCAACCAAACTTCTCTGAACCGAATCAAGCATCTACAGGATATTCGGGAACGCCTGGCTTTTCCACTTCCATCCACTAAGCATGACTTGAGATGACTGTCTCACAGAGTGGTGTCTTATTCTTCTTCTTGCAGACTCTATGCCATGAGCCATACAAGTTGTACTGGACTGCAGCAGGAAGAGCTTCATGGTGACATCATCTGGGCTATTATGAGGAGCAGCCAAAGGATCTGAAGGAAGAGGAAAGGCCCTAATTGGTCTCCAAAGGAAGGAGCTTGGACAGGTACATGGGGGGTGTTCTGGGACACCAGGATCACAGGTGAGGCTCCCTGAAGTGTTGTGGACCGAATGTGGACTGAATATGCAGTTTCAATGAATCAGAATTGAATTACTTGAGGACTCACTGACCGATTAGCCATTGCGATACATACTCAGATATGGGGCCTGAGAAATCAAAGCAAAGAACCCTCGATTTCTTGACCTATGGACTAGTAATTGTGAAAGATACTCCAAATGGGGCCTGAGCAATCTCACGACCATGACGAAACTCTCCACCACCATCCTAGCAGCAGGTTATCATCTGAACTATTCCACCATGCAAGATTAGAGCTCTTTATGCGCAAACATTTAACAGCAGGTCCTGTATTATGTAAATGGACACACATGATGGCCCAACTCCCTATTAAATTTATTGACATAGGTGCGTCTCTTTCCATTCACTACCAGTGTATTCTTCAGTATGGCATTGGTCAGTAAAATTTAATGAGAAGATAAATGCACATTATGCATATATTGAGTTGGTGATGACAGATACTGTATGTATATATGTATATATATATATTGTGGTGTCCCCAGGGGTTGGGCGACACGCACAGACCTTGCAGAGGGCGTAGGCAAGTGCAAGAACACAGAGGAGGCAGTAATATAAACAAAATAATGATTTAATAAACAATTCTAGTCTTCTTGACAAACACTACACAAAACAAAGGCGGGGTATTCGGGAATACAAACACAAAGTCCACAAATCCTTCTCTCGTCGCCGATGTCCAAATCCAATCCAAAATCCAGGTCCAAGTCCACAATCCAGTCCGTAGTCGTTATTCAAAGGGGGGTCCTCACACAATCCGGTCAAACACAAAACAATACACTCCAACACTCCAACACTCGATTTCTAACTCCTGGCTGGTCAACAACTTCACAGGTTTTTTTCTCTCTCCTTCAACACACTCACAAACACTTTCCTACTCCTCTCCCAGTGTGGTGGGAATCAGCCCTTTAAATAGGCCTTGAAATGGCCTTCAGCTGGTCGTTAGTCCCGTTTGCTCGACTTCTTTCAGGTGTTACTGTGGCCTGCTGGGAAATGTAGTGTTTTTGGGCTGCCATGTGTTGGAGGCCAGGCAGCCATTTTCTGGTGCAGCCCCTTGGGCTGCCACAATATACTGTATATATATATACATCTTTTTTTGTTTTTTCTTAAAATTGAGAATTGTTCTGTTTCAACCCAGAACCCTATAAAATGCTTGCTCACACCATTGTCTTTGGCATGCAAGATATCTGTCCATTCATGCCCAGAACCACTGCTCTAAGAAATGAATCATAGTATGGAAAGCTTAATTAGTATCTACCAATTCAAATGCCATGGCTACAGAGACACCTTGTGGACAATAAGCAGAATGCATGCTGAGAGACATGGTTTATAAAAAGTATTAGCCCTACTCATAATCCTCATAAACCTATTAATGGACAATAAACTATTGAGAATTGCTATCATTTCTTCTGAAATTAGATATTGAATGTTTAACAATACATGTTATTTCTTCTAAATCCAACTCGTTGGTGTTTGTTTTGGTATGTGTTTTTGCTTAACTAAAATATATGCACATTGCTGGGTTTTCAGTCACAATAGACATTTTTAATTTGTGGAAGATATTCAGACATCATAATGTGTGGTACTTAATCATTCCAGGTGGAGGTACCGTTTATCTTAACTCAGATTAATGTAAGGTAACCCTAATGCACTACGACACCTGCCACAGGTCTCAGGATCATAGAGACATTATTACAAACACAAAGTGGATGCAGTCTACAGGGGTTACACAAAGGGTTACACAAATGCACAGAACTCATTTGAACTTTCATGTGGAAGAAAGTGTGGAAAGTCCCAAAGCTGTGGATACAGCCACGTGGCATGAAAAACAGCTCACTAGATGCATTGAAGTTCACATGCCAGAAATTGTGCTATTCTAGCCATCCGTGGGAAAATTGGTTCCCAGGATGTTACCAGATCCCTGGCTTATACAATAACATCGGAGTGGGGGATATGGCATGTCACAGGAAAACACAAACAACTTCTAACTTCTGTACAGTTGCAAAACCCTTAATGGACATAACATGACGCAGGGGAAAAGGATATAGTAATTCTACTCATTAGAACCTATTACATATGTACAGTGTATCACACATACAGTCCCAAAACCTGTGATGGGGGGTCGCTCCCAGGTCAACCATCTGCTGGATGCGGGGGATGGACAGGACAGCATGCAATCATGTTTATGGTTGCAATTTCCACCTTTAACCAATGATGGGTTCACCAGATAACTGCAGGGAGGAAGAGGGGCTAGCTATTAAAATCATAGAGCCAGGTCTTTCCAACCCTACAATGTGCTAGGTAACACTGACACAATAGTTTAATAACTCCACAATTTTAATTGATGTTCTGCTTGTACAGAAATCAAGATATAAATATTTCAAATTTGAGTTGTTTTGAAGAACAGTAGCTATGCTTTCTCCTCTCTCTTATCCTTTCTATTTAATTACGTTTGTTTCTTTTTCATGAGAGAGAGACCTGTTTCCAAACTCAAACATCTTTTTTTCATCTATTTCTTTATTGTATATTTATTTTAAACTATTTGCAATATATTTATGTATTCCAAAGACAACCACAAACAAACACTTTTACTTAACTAGGAAAATATTTTTCAATGTAAAAGGGTGTCATGATAAGAATTAAATTAACTTTTCTCAATATCAACTAATAAGTGTACTAAGTGTACTTCTAGAAAGTATTTAAAGTGTAAAAGGGTGGAAGAACAAAAAAACAACTAGATGTGCAGTTAACATTCCTGTAATTGTATTGTGACTGAATCTACTTTCTTTCAACATCGCTCAATGATTGTTTTCCTGTCCTCCGAATAGTTTAGCTAGATACATGTGAGCCTACATCTGTCTAGGAGGTAGGTGATGGGGATGCAAGAAAGGGGAAAATCATTTTAGGGTGCACTGCAATCTGAGACACTTATCAGACTACTACTTGCAAGCTTTCTCTTGGCATTATAGCCATCTTGTCTTGACTAACAGTTCACTTTCTCACCTGGTTCCTGCTCTCTCTCTCTCTCTCTCTCTCTCTCTCTCTCTCTCTCTCTCGCATGGCCTCTCCATCCCACTCTCTCTCTCTCAGCCCACCTGCTGCCACTACATCCTCCTCTCTCTGTCTTTGTACTGAAAATCACAAGCAAACAAATTGTACTTAACTAGGGGTGTAAAAGGGTGTCATGTCTGTGAATTTGTCTCAATATCCATTTAAAAGAGTAGTGCTAGAAGAAAAAAATAATATATAACTACATGTAAGAAAAAGTTTGATAACATTATTTCAATCCACTGAATAGCTTAGCTAGGTATGTGAAAGGGGAAATCATTTTAGGGTGCAATGAAAGCAGATGCAGTCTGTGAGAAACGGTCCTCACTGTACTACCAAGCTGCCAGTTTACTCTCACATGGCTACTGCTGGCCTACATTGCCACGTGGGGTGAATAAGTACTTTCGTATAGCCTATCCATATATGGAGAAACAGACATTTATTTAGGGTCATCTGAAATTGTGAAGGGGCTGTTGATTTTGGCACACATATAAATCGCTGTTTGTAAGTTGAATACACAATGCAGCCATACAGTGCTTAATTAGTAAAATAAGGAATAACTTGCCTCCCCCAACCACACCCCCCACCCCCGCTGCATTTCTGCATTTCTGCATTCTATTTACATTTGTAATGTTCACTGGACGTAACGTTGTTTAATACCAGTTTTAAATACACGTTGTTGTCGCACTTTAGATATTTATGAGCCTGGGGCTCTGATTCTGAATAAGACATTTGCCGGGGCGCAATTGGGATTCTTGGCATAGCCCCGGCACAAACTAAGCACTGCAGCCATATATAGGCTAGCCTATCTGTCTAACCAGAAGTAGCTAATGCAAATGCTGATGATATGTTGGCTAGCAACCTAATGTTATCTAACATTAACATTACGTTGATATCGCTTCAGCGGGCTAGGTGACACACTGACACTAACGTTAATAGCAGCTTGTTTTTTTTGTGAAATAAATCGACTGCATTGCAATTATAGAAAAGATCACAACATTATCAGTCAACACTTTTATTTTCTAACGTTAAATAAAACCAGTCTATATGTTAGCTTACTTGTGCTGTGCAACATCCATATCGACATCCCGCTTTAGCCTATAGGCCTCTATATGCTTCTGCGTAAGCAACGGGACTGCAACGTGACTGCGACGCGACATTCCTCTGCAACATGTTGCAGAGCACTTGGCAACACATACTTCTGCGCAACCTACACAACATGGTGTCCTTACACCTCGAAAGCTGGTTCATTTTATACCGTGTCGAACAAATTATGCTAGTTATCTATATCGTTAGCTACTGTTAGAAAGCGTTATTTGGCCATAATACCAGGTTGCTAGCTAGCTAGATATCGATAGTTTTGCTTAGCTAAAGTTGACATAGATATATACAGTTGTTGTTGTATATATCGTTGTATGCAGCTGCCAACAACGATGTCTATCGCTGTTTTACTGCACTGATCTCTTGTGCGAACTATGATTGTTCCTACCATGTATTAATGCACATCTAGTAAATCTCTCTGGATAAGTCTGCTAAATGCTTAAAATGTAAATGTAAATCTAAAGCACAACACAAAATATCTGGATATTTGCAACCTTAAACATAGAATTTAGAATGACGTGAAGACCACAGTCGATCGTTCGTTGTTTGCAGAATCTCCGAGTTTAATGTACTGTCAGTACAATAGACTTTAAAACCATGAAAGCAGCTTGTGTGCGAGCAACTCACCTTTATAGCATTAAAATAATAGAGTAAATTCATGTGGAACAAAGGAACCAGGAGACGACTCTTGAAAATAATGTTAATGTATTAAGGGAAATGAAGGATGGTCTTTTCACAGAATTAAAAAAAATCGCTGCTTTTATCTTTCTCCCCTAATCTGGATGTCACTCTGGATAAAAGCGTCTGCTAAATACTTAAAATGTAAAATGTAAAAAAATGATGTACTAGCTCGATGAACTATGACCATGACAGCTCCGCCTCCATTTGCTAAACAACCAATCAATGCTGTGCAACATCTATGGGACATGTTGCGAGTTTGATTTTTGTGCTAGGTACGCACCATCCTCTGCAACACCCTCTGCAACATCAACGCAACCTCTGCACGTTGCAGAGGATGTTGCGTTGCAGTCGCGTTGCAGCCGCGTGAGCATGTATAAGCCTTATCTACACTGCGACAGCGCTCACAGCTGAACTCAAGCAATCACAAATGAAAGATGTAAGTCTTTCATGGAGTGGAGGGCCTGGAGTACATGACGTTGCTGGTTGGACGATTGCTGATATTGAAGATGATAGGAGAGTTTGCTGATTGTTTCTTGCTGTTGCTGTTTTCAGTTAATCTACCAGCCCACACATTTTGGACGAGAGCCCAAAATCCGAGGGTTTTAAATGAATTTTAGACAAGAATTACTAAATATTTTCAGGGGGGCTAAGATGAAAGGGCAAACCCCCCTAAATAGTGTCTGAAATAGCCACTGCTTTCTAATATATTAATCCAAAACATGAACAGTGTTTACACAACACATATTTTGTCTTGATAATAAGCAAAGCATTTTAGAACATTTAATGGATCGAAATCAGTTAAATAGTGTTCATTTGTTCAGGCTGGTCCGTAAATGTAAAAGAAGCCACCACCTTCAAATTAGGCTTTATTAGGCTCCCTCTAACAACGGATGTTATAACTCTCCTCCCCTCACACCGAAACGTCATTGAATCCAATCACATTCCAAATGGTCTGGCTTCAATTTCGTCACTTAATCAACATAAAACATCGATGGTGGTGCCTCGGCTCCAACTCAATACCATCAGGGCTCGTGGAAGGGAAGAAACAGTTAAACGCGAAAGTAATGTTTTGAGAGCTCAGTAAAGCGTTTACAAAACTTCAAATATCAGCTTTTCAAAAATATCACTTTTATAGGAACCATTAAAGGTCGGAATGTACCCAGAGTATGCATAAGATTAATTGCAAGCCAGTGTGATTGAAAAAAACCTAAATCAATATCAAGAGATCTGAATAAGTATGGATACAACTTCGGGACCTCGGTTGCCTTTGATCTCGGCTCATTCACCCGAAGACGCAGATGACGGGAATGAAACCACCACAAACGTGTTCGAACAGCGGGGTTGGCAAGTAGCTCTCTGGGCGATAGCATATGCACTGATTGTAGTCGTTTCAGCTATTGGTAATGTAACTGTTATTTGGATTATTCTCGCACACCGGAGAATGAGGACAGTAACCAATTACTTCATTGTAAATCTAGCGTTTTCCGATGTGTTAATGGCAGCTTTCAATACCGTGTTCAACTTCGTATACGCCCTGCACAACAACTGGTACTTTGGATTAGGATACTGTAGGTTCCAAAATTTCTTTCCCATCACAGCTATGTTCTCAAGCATATACTCCATGACAGCAATCGCTGTTGATAGGTAAGTCACGCTGAATGCATACGCTGAAATAGATCTGTTTCTTATGTTTAAATTTTGCTTTGCAGCAGTAGAATAAATCATGAATTACCTGACTGGTAGTCTATATCATGACACCTGTGTTAAATCAGTGTTGTACATTTTCAATGACAGAGGAGGCAACAAAAACACACACAAACTAAATTAAGATATGCACTAATTGAGTGTACGGGTGTTTGCTTAAAATCGTATTAAATCATAAGGGACGTTATGAAATCATTTGTATGACTAAAGGCCAATGTACTTTACATGACAAGGGTCCAGCGACACGTCGCACGACGTTTGGAGTTTTGAGCTTTCACACTTTCCGCTACTGCAACAGCGTCGCGTCGTCTCTATGGTAACCAGCTGAGCAAACTAACATTTATTTACGTCGACAAAAATGGCTAATGTTAGCGAGCTTTATTTGGCCGTGACACCAGGTTGCTAGCTAGATATCGATAGTTTTGCTTAGCTAACGTTAACATAGATGTTTTACCTGTCTCGCAACTGTTTCCACTTATATCTGCATCGTAGCTCGTCTGTTGAGATTCCATAACCCCCCATGAATTGGCCGTCTTTATAGCGTCTTTATAATACTTTCCTGAGGAGTTGTAAATTTGAGGATAACTTGCTCCGCTAACAATTAGCCTATTCAAAACCGTCCACTGCAATACCTCGAAAACAACAAAATAAAGTCAGATGGAAGTAGTTTTCTGTATGTCCATGGCAATGGAGTTTATCTCGTCATTCCAACCAATCAGATTACACGACATTTTATGAGGGCGTCTGCGACCTTTCATTTTTCTATAGGTACGCAACACCCTCCGCGACGCTCCTCTGCGACACAGTTTTATCCTTTTGACATCACTTTTGTCCGGCGACGTGTCGTGCGACACTTGTCGCTAAAGCATAAATTGGCCTTTAGTTAGCCTATTACTTTACACATGTAGCCATATGACGCACGTCAATACCTCAACACAATGTTAGGTTTCAGCCTAATATTTACTTTGTAATGTCAATTTTTAAGCATTTTTGGCAAGATTATTAGCCTATTGTATTTATACTTTTCGATACATTTTAGGTGGATTTTTACCATAGGTGTAACGAGTTGGGGGTCCCAATAGTCAAAACAGTCATGTCCCTTCAATAATTTGTAGATATAAAACATTACCTTTCATTAGCCCCCCCCCACACACACACACATAGCCTACATAGCCTAATAAACACATAATATTTAATGTGTGGTTACGCCCTTGATTTTCAGTCCTTTATACATGCGGACGTTTTCCTATTGTATCATGAAGCAATTTCCTGAAGCCAATTCATGAATAGTTGAACAAAACATTTCCGAGAATGTGAGCCAATTCACGTTTCATTTTTGTAGCTATTAATTTCTGTAAGATTGTTAATAGGATTGAAAATGCGATTGGATTTAATTGTTTTGTCTAATTATGGGTTATTTCCCCATGCATAGCCTATAGCTTGGTGAATGTGTCTTAAGTGAACTTCTTAAGTTCTTTAACTTTTTAAGTTAAATAAGTTTGAAGGTGTCAAAAAGGATTCTGGTAGCTAAATACTTTTGATGTTTTAATTTGAAAATAATGATTACAGTATTTCTTATGTCTTCGAAAGTTTTATGGTGGAAATGGCGTTTTATCGCTTATTTTAAATGTTCTTTTATCATTAACCCATACGTACAAGATGCATTCTTACATGTGTATTTCACCAGTAATATGTGTACAAAAACCTATACCATACTGCCCTCTGTTATTGTTTAAAAAAGCAGAGTGCGTAGTAAAAAAACCCATAAATACAGTTAACTACACAACAATTCACACCCTTGGTAAATATGAGCAAAAAGACTATATAAAATAAACAATAGGGGAGAGTTGGGTAATCGCGAACGCAGGGTATCCCAAACACCTCAATATCTGTTATAGGGAGAAGGGGTTGCTAGAACAACGCCTTGCAGTAATGTGTAGCCTACTTGTGCACTGACTTCAAGAGATTTTCTTGTAGAACATCGCAAAAAACGGATGTGACACTTCCGACCTTTTATTGTCTTTATGTTTCAACGGGTTGTAGTTGTAGATGGATTGCCGAAAATGTTTGGTGCTTTTATGTAAATGTGTTCCTTGATCTAAAGAATAGGTAGGTATCATTGAAATGTGGGCTAAAACAACAAGGGATGAAAATCTGTGAGTTCCTTACTACACTGTTCGGGATTACCCCCAGAGTATGGGTAATCCCGACGATGCCATTTTCTTTCTGTAGCCACAATGTAGTCTACTTAAGGAATGTTGAAATGTTAATAAAAATATGTTTCTAGCTAGCACCTGACTTGGACTTTGTAGTGATGTATCAATCTTAGAAAATTGTCTTGTTTTGTTGTAATTAACCCCAAAGAAAAGGTTTTACCCCACTCTCCCCTGCAGGCAATGAGCTATATTGTATGCATAAAAATCAGAAAATGTATACTAATGTAATTGCTTGGAGAAAAATACATTTAATTAATTGAATTAAGGGCGGCACGGTGGTGCAGTGGATAGCTCACAGCAAGAAGGTCTCGGGTTCGAATCCAGGCCGCGGGCCTTTCTGTGCGGAGTTTGCATGTTCTCCCCGTGTCCGCGTGGGTTTCCTCCAGGTACTCCGGTTTCTTCCCACAGTCCAAAGACATGCACATTAGGCTAATTGGAGAGTCTAAATTGCCCGTAGGTATGAGTGTGTGAGTGAATGGTGTGTGTGCCCTGCGATGGATTGGCGACCTGTCCAGGGTGTATTCCTGCCTCTCGCCCGGAACGCATGCTGGGATAGGCTCCAGCCCCCCCCCGCGACCCTGACCAGGAATAAGCGGCTTAGACAATGGATGGATGGATGGATGGATAATTGAATTAAATTAGTAATTAATTTAATTTGTATTTATATAATATATGATTATAAAGAAATAAATAAAATAAAAAACAAACAATCTTGGTGCAATAAAAGTAACATTAAGTTAAACACATAGCTGTTGTTTTGTCACTAAAGTTAGGAAGCTACGGGCACAACGTATGGTTGGTATAACTTGAGCCAACTTTATGCCCTTTATCATATAATTTTGAGGTGTTTAGAAAAATGCTAGAACAAGAAACGTTTCAAAAACTTCTACTTGATTAATCAACCAAATTAATTTAACAAATGGGAGAAAATAATTCATATATTTAAAGGCAGGAATTTGAACTGTGTACCAGGGGCGGTTCTAGGATTGGACCTTTAGGGGGGCTCAGCCCCCAATGAGAATGTGAGATGTACACATGCAAAGCACAAGCCTACATTTTTAATGAATTTACTGTTACATTCCCCAAAACAAAAACCACATTGGTGGTTGCTCTGAAAATTGAAATACCACTCTCTATCTGTGGTATTTTAAAAAAATAGATATTAAGTAAAAATGTTTTTGGAAACATTTTCAGGGGGGCTGAGATGAAAGACAGGGGGGCTAAACCCCCTCTAAATTGAGTCTAATATCACCACTGAATCACCAAAAATATAAGCTTTTTGATTGTAATAATTGAAATTAAACTCACATTTAAGATATGCACAGTTATTCAAATTATGACTTCCCTCACAATAAATATCACATAATAGATGTTTTCACAAATTGAGTCAAATCAAGAGGGGAAATGTAAAATGTAAACATTTAGAACTGTAGTGTCTGTAGTGTGTTCTGCATGTTTTCTTCACAGAAAAAATCTTAGCATGTTGTCATTTTTAAAGATTGTTTTGTCTGATAGGTCAGCTCAATGAAAGTACAGATTTAAGGTTGTGTAATTAATATAATTACTTTTATAATGCATCAATTCAAGACATGTTATATAAGCAATAAAAACAGGAAATATAGCATCAAGCTAATTGCTGAAAAGTAATGCAATTTATCAAAAATATAATTGGTGTCATATTATCATATGATCTTTCTATGCAGCCACACATTTGAAAAGACTCAATCTCAATCTGACACTTGAAACATTTGCAAAAATAGGTTGTCTGCTTCCGAAGGGACTTTCCCCTTGAAAATATCTGTATAGAACACATGAGACTTGATAAAATGAGCTGTATTGTGTAATATTTATATTTACCTGATAAGGAGTTAAAAAACCTGTGATTTCTCCATTTTGTCCAGACAAATACTGAACACTAGTATGTGCTTTTTGAAACGGAGAATGCAGGCACCAGGGAACAAAGCATTTGTAAACAGACTTTGATTAACCAGGGAAAGTTTATTCTCATATTATCACACCTTGTGCCAATATGAGTACAGGAAATGATCATGCTTTGAAGTCTTACAAGGTAAACTTGATAAAACAGTGCAAAAACCAATTAACAAGGTTGGACATTTGAACTAAGCATTTTGTGTGAAAGGTATCAACCTTTTTCTTGCGTATACATCTACAGGAAATATGTATATTTAATGTGTATTTATAAAACTTGCATTGAGTGTTTCATAGGAGGTATTGTATAGTTAACAATAATAAAGGATTTAGATAGGCTTAAACACACAGAAAGGTGATTATATTCTGTATTATTGTAATCAACCCATTTGGACATACTGTACATGATAGTCTAATCTTTGGAAAGTCTCTTGTTGTTGCTGGTGACCATGAAATTAGATAAACAGTGGTATGGGGGCAATAGCAGTGAAGGAAAAAAATAAAAATAATTACTAACCTTTTCCTTCCCAGTGTTACAGGTTTAGTATGCAGCTGCCTGCAACGCTGTCTATCGCTGTATTATTGCACTGATCTCTTGCACGAACTATGATTGTTCCTACCATGTATTAATGCACATCTTGTAAGTTGCTCTGGATAAGAGCGTCTGCTAAACGCTTAAAATGTAAATGTAAATGTAAGGAGTTATAGCTGTGGGCAGAAGTGTGGTGTAGTTTTGAAGGACCTACAGCTGTGGACAGCAGTGTGGTATAGTGTTGAAGGAGCTTTTAATAGGTGTGGGTTGGCACAGTTGGGTGTGGAGGTGGAAGAGAATAAAGGTACATGTAATTCTCTGAATTTCCCTTGTTTAAATGCTAGAAGTATAACAAAACATATTTTTGGAACTGGAGGCTGTCATGTTCAATAGGGGTTGTGGCATCGGTGGGATTACAGAGACATGGCTTGGTGCAGTGGACAGGGATGGATATAATCTGGAGGGATACAATTCAGGAAGAATAGAACAAATAAAAGAGGTTGGGGTGTGGCCCTTTATGTGAAAGAAAATCTTAATCTGCAGGAAATTCCAGGAATTAACTCTTTCATATTTTATGAGTGAGGACATCTGGATTAGACTACTGGGAGATCATGAGAAGGGCCTTAATATAGGAATATGCTATAGACCACCAGCTTCAGACAGCAACGTAAATACTAGGCTCTATGGAAACATAAAACAAGCCTGTGTGGAAGGAGAGACGTTAGTTATGGGCAGCTTCAGGGGTCAGGGCAGAGGAGAGGCGAGGCCGCCAGGAGCGGCCGCCAGGAGCCTGAAGAGTCAGGAGAGCCAGTTGGCCAGAGGAGAGGTCTAGCTGGGGTGTAGAGTGTGATGGGTGTCTGGAGGTAGGAGGGAGCAGTACCCTTTGTGGCCTGGTATGCCAGCACTAGTTATTTTAATTGGATTTGGGCTGCAATAGGGAGCCAGTGCAGTGTGGGGAGTAGTGGAGGGACATTGAGAGAAAGACTTCTACCTGTTAGCAGGAGCCACACCATCTGTGAGGCTTACAGCTGGGAGCTGCCCTACTGGTGAGACCTTATTTAATTCATTGTGTTTGGATATACCTGAACTCAACCACTAGGCCGCAACATCCTGCATTACTACCTAAAACTAGTGTTTGATAAACTTTGTGCTCGGGCATTCATTGTTTTTTCTTTTGTTTGTTGCTTGTCAGCATTTTAATCACAATTTATAATCATAATAATCACAATCACAATTTGAGTCAAGGGCATAGATAAGGGCATCTGCTAAGCAATTAACTGTATGAAGCAAAAATATAAATGATCAACATTGGATAAAGGTATAGATTGAATACAGTAAGTCCAAAAGCAAATGATCCATCCATCCATCCATTATCTAAGCCGCTTATTCCTGGTCAGGGTCGCTGGAGCCTATCCCAGCATGCGTTCCGGGCGAGAGGCAGGAATACACCCTGGACAGGTCGCCAATCCATCGCAGGGCACACACACCATTCACTCACACACTCATACCTACGGGCAATTTAGACTCTCCAATTAGCCTAACGTGCATGTCTTTGGACTGTGGGAGGAAACCGGAGTACCCGGAGGAAACCCACGTGGACACGGGGAGAACATGCAAACTCCGCACAGAAAGGCCCCCGGCCTGGATTCGAACCCGAGACCTTCTTGCTGTGAGGCGACAGTGCTATCCACTGCACCACCGTGCCGCTCAAAGCAAATGATCACACTGTTAAAACATTAATTAACAGTAGTCTTAATGGTAATCTAAAATCATGACTTGTATGGAGACCTTATGCAAATGCAATATAAAGGTGGACATTTTTTCAGAGCTGTTTTTAAAACCAGTCTGTTATAGCAATGAGTTTAAATCTAAACCTACATTCATTTATTTACTTTATGAGTTTCACAAAACTTAGAGCAATATGGTTCTTTTGTACACACTTTCATCAACCAGTTCCTGTTTAGTGTAATTAGTATTTATACATTTTTTGGAAGGTAATCATTTTTACAGCACTGATGTAAATATAAGTAAAGATGGGTACGTTCATGTAAATTGGCAACAATGTTGAATAGTTACCATAGGATGTACATGAGGTACACGAAATGCATTAAAAACTCATACAGTAAGATGTGGTGTACATACTGTGCAGTGATGAACAGATTTTCTTTGCCATATTTTAAAGGTAGTCTTTTTCACAGGCACATGGCCATTATTCACCCATTAAAGCCCAGACTCTCCTCCGCCTCTACAAATGTAGTCATTGGAGTGATCTGGCTCGTGGCTTTCTCTCTGGCCTTCCCGCAGTGTTTCTACTCCAAAATCATTGTCTACTCCCCCCGCACCGTGTGTCTAGTGGACTGGCCCGAGGACTTTGGGGGAAAGTACCAGCTCACGTGAGTTCTCCGAATTTAACAAACCGTCTCCTACTTTCTCAGGTCCAGGTTTTTTAAATTATATTTAGATTTTAAATATGAATCTGAAATGGACTGGGGGCGTCAAATCATTTCCACAAGTCACATGTCTGTCATATGATTGTATTGTCTCAGGTACCAGATAACTTTGATAATCCTGATCTACGTGCTCCCCCTGCTGGTGATGCTCGTGACCTACAGCCTAGTGGGCCAGACGTTGTGGGGCAGTGAGATTCCTGGGGACGCCTCTAAACACTACCAGAACCAGATACAGGCCAAACGCAAGGTCAGCTGCAGTGCACGGCATGGCACACATTCTCTCACTGTTACAATGACGTCACTTCTCTGGATTGCTGAGGGGTTTTCTAGTCATCTGTGACTAGTGGGGTGCAAGCCCTCTTAAGCCTAGTGTGCTCCTTATGATTTCTGAATATAGCAAACACGTGTATGAGTATGTATGAATCTTTGGGGTTGAGACTGACACACCACACATGTTTTGAAATCAGGGAGTCACAATGTGTGTAATCGCCACTGATGGTGCCATAGAGGACGGTTATGTAGTACTGAAAATAACTCCTGGACACAGAAAAATATTCAACTTTTTTGTCCAAGCCATCAAAACTATTTAATTCCATATATTGTGCTTCAGTTGCTTGTCTGGTAGGTTTGTGTGTGTGGATGGATCAAATAAACACCCATGACCTCACTCCAGCCTAAAAAGATGCTAATTATCAGCTTCAGTCTATTAACATTTTTTTGCTCTCGACTTTTGTCCTTTGTTGTCCTTCCTGTTGGCACATTATGCTATTGAATGTTTTATCATAGCAGTCATCACAGCTCATAAAAACCCACATTTTATGTGAATCAGTGCAGAACAAAAAACACGCTGGACTGAAGCAGAAAATTAGCATGTCTGTCAAACCAGAAACTTGCTTGTAAATCGGAGGTGAATTCAACATTGGTCATAATCACCTGACAGACAGCACAATAAACACTTAAATATATCTATGATTTCAACATGAATTTAACAACACTCAGGCTAATAATGGCTACTAAAGGAGCTAAAAACTCAGGGATAAAATGCAATGTGTGCACTCGTTTTTAACTGAGTACAATGTGGGTGAATTTGTGTCGAAGGATCAAAGCATTCTGACTATAAATGCTATGAAAATAAAGGAAAGGAAACTGGAAAGTAAAAACTGATATTACATTATTATTACATTATCATTATCATTGACATTATTATTATTATTATTATTATTATTATTATTACATCATTAGCATTATTATTCACGTTATTATTAGCTTAGTGGACACCCTTGTCCAGAGCGACTTGCAGTGTTCACATTTTTACGTACTAACCAGCAATTCAAGTTAAGTACCTTGTTCATCCAACATACCACACTGCCACTCCAATGAAATGAGATGTTTGACAGACCACAGCTACATCACAGCAACACCTTTCTCACCAAATGTCTCCTAATTTGATCCCATTGATCCCTTTTCCCATAACCACAGGCCTTTGCTCTTTTGGTATTTCCAAAATGTAAGTATTCTGCCACAAAAAATAACAAAGATGTTTCTTGTTGTGCCACAGATAATGAAGATGATGACTGTGTCTTTATGATTGTTTTACCTTTAACTGTGTCCCAGGTGGTGAAGATGATGATTGTGGTCGTGGTGACCTTTGCTCTCTGCTGGCTGCCCTACCATCTGTATTTCATCCTGGGGAGCTTCAACGAAGACATCTATAATCAGAAGTACATTCAACAGGTCTACCTGGCCATCTTCTGGCTGGCTATGAGCTCCACCATATACAACCCCCTCATCTACTACTGCTTAAACCAAAGGTAGTGGAAATGGGTATACTAATACAACACAGTAATACACACACACATACAGTCAGGTCCAGGATTATTTGCACTCTTAAAAAAAAAAATTGTATTTCTAATTTCCCCCCCGGTTTTCTCCCAATTTGGTTGTCAATTATACCCTCTATTTATCTCAATTCCCCCTCCCCCACGAGTCCGCCGCCCGTCCTCCGGGGCGAGACATTATTTCCGGGCCGAATTTATCCGCCTCTTCCGAGACGGAATTCTACCACGGACGCCTTTTTCCTGCTCCTCAACGGACTCGTGCCAGCTCACCCTCCCCCCTCCCCCGGAGGCGGACAGCCAAACGCCGCCTCCGATCGGGCTGACGACCAGGGCCGGTCTGGTAGAGACGCGGGTTTCGAACCGCGTCCCTGTCAGGCAGCGCACACCACACCGGACCATCTAAGTGTGGTGCGTTAGACCGCTACGCTATCCGCCAGCCCCAGGATTATTTGCACTCTTGATAAAAATGAGCAAATAAAGCTGTATAAAATAAACAACACAGATAATAAGCTATATCTTATTAGCTCAAACATATTGGAAACCTATACACTTTTCTTTGAATACAATTATTATCATTTTTATTATATTTTTAATACTATTTTTTATGGGAAAAAGCTGTTAAATCTGCAATGAATAATTCTTCTTATTTAAATCAATCTCAGTATTAGTGCTGCATTGTTGCCTTTCATCACTTCCTGTTTCACTAGAGTATAAAAATTAGGTAACACCTATGTAAAATCCCTTTGTCATCCATCACCATGGTGAAAGCCAAAGAACAAAGTAAAATCAAAAGAGACATATGGTTGTTGACCTACAAAAGTCAGGTAATGGGTATACAAAATACATAAATGGTTAAACATGTTGTTTCAGAATCAGAATCAGAATCAGAAAACTTTAATGATCCCCGGGGGGAAATTGGGACAAGTTACAGTTGCTCGCACTCAGACATATCACATATTATACATGGCACAGTATATACATCAACGGCAAACATTCAAACATTCTCAAGACATAGGGCTGTTTGTACCGTGAGAATCAATAAGACTAAGAAAAAAGGAAAAGAAAAAAATAACAATAATACTAGTAATAATAATAAAAATAAGTAAAATAAGTAAAAATAAGTAGCATCCGCTTAAGGTACTATTCTATGCACAGTATGTGTCAATTTGTATTTATAAAAATTTAAGTGTTAAATGTTCCACAGCTATCCTATTTGCTGGCTCAGTCTCAGAGTGGCTGGTGCTCTGAGTGAGGAGTTAAAGAGTCTGATGGCCACAGGCAGGAATGACTTCCTGTGTCGCTCTGTGGTGCAGATATATAAAGCCCCAGTAGCCTATCCATGCAAGTTCTCATAAAACACATTACACAGCGAAGGCTCTGCATGTCAGCTGGATGGCTCCGAAAGTATAATGTATATGAAGATAAACAGCTGAGAACTTGAACATATAGCTGGCCCATCTAAACTGCTGCCATCACCTCCTCCCCCCCCCCCTACACTCCCCAACACTCCAACCCCTCCCCCCCTACACCCACCCCTCCCCCCCTACTCTCCCCTCCCACAGATTCCGCTCAGGTTTTCGTCGTGCCTTCCGCTGGTTCCCCTTCATCAAGGCCTCGGAGGAGGACAAGGTGGTGCTGCAGCGCACTAAGACCTACAGGACGACGTGCAGCTTCCGCATGGACTCCATCACCGGCACACAGCGAGACTCCAATGAGCGCAGTACCACCACTAAGCTCATCAAAGTGTGAAGCAGCCTGCTTCTCTCCCTGGCGAAAGAAGCTGGTGTCACCGATCACTTATTTCTGTCATGACATTCAGGTATTTCACCAAATAACTTTGTAAAACATAGTTGGAGTCACTCAAACATTAAATGAGGGTACATTTTTGTATCTCATAAAAAGGGCTTATAAGCTTGAAAGGGCCTGAAGAGTGCACGTGAATATATGTCAAGTTCTGACATCATACTTTTTCTATAATTGATTTTCCTCAACCTATTGGTGTTATATTTAAAATGATTAATTTTAAACACAGACACTGTCTACATTCTAAGGTTAAAATGTAGTATAAACAATTATAATATGTCAATACGCCTCCAAACTAAGGAAAGTGAACTGTGTATCACTGGTTTGTATTGTACATAGATTGTGCCACTGTTTACTCTGGATATGGTCTTCCTGGTTGGGAGAGCAGATCAAGGACAATTCCTTAAGGGCACTGTCTATGAATTTCCATGAGGGTCACTGCTGCACACACAGAGATGCAATGAAGCACCTAAGGAAATTATGTTGCAGAACTAGTGTAGCGTAGGGCCGTCACATTGACAAAAAAACAGCCATAAATATTTAATGTCCATGAGGAATATCCAAGAATGGGAAATGTCCAATATTGCAAAACAAAGCTCATTTGACTTGCAACAATATGTAGCAACAATACTACACCACCCACCCCAGCAAAAAAAGTCTGCGTGCCATTTTGAGGAAGCACTTATATTTGGATTATATTCAAGTAATGAAAAAAATATATATATTTAAAAGAAGTGATTTTGTAAGAACCTGTCCAGGGTTTATTCCTGCCTCTCGCCCCTATGCATGCTGGGATAGGCTCCAGCCCCCCCGCGACCCTGACCAGGAATAAGCGGCTTAGACAATGAGATGAGATGAGATTTTGTAAGAGAAAAGAAACATCAGAATCAGTGTTGTTTGTGTATTGTGAATTGTATTATGTTCAATTTGTTGCAGGTATTTATGGCTAAAAGTGGTTATAATATTTTATAGAATCTTATATATAACGTTATAAACCTTCAATTTTAAATAATTATATGGCCATGAAAAGGTACAGCACAAGTATGCAGCATTAGTTGCACTGATAGTAAACAGCAGCCTCTTGTTGATTGAGAAAAAAGCCCAGTCATATCAGCTGACACGTCCACCGCACAAAGCCAGGGAAAGAACAAAGGTTCCACAGTGTGAAAATGCCTACAGAATAGTGCGTGCTTAATGGATATTTTGGCAATAAGGACGTCAATGAGCATACAATGAGTCTGTGAGCATACATCTCCTATCTTTGAGGGGTGACTTTGATATGCAGTCACTGAGGCTAGCTTATCCGACAGTAAACATAAAGCACTTTGCACATCCATTCCACATCATTGTTTACAATATAAAGGGCTTTTTAATAATGATGTGTGATAATGCCAGACATTTGCTTTGAAATGAATAGCATTGTTTATGGCATTTATATTAATTTACCGTATATTCTTTTCATGCTATGAAGTAACTTGAGTTTTTAATATTTGTTTTCCCAATTACTTATGAATGTTTCCTCATTTGTTTTATACTGTGGTTAACAATGGATTAAATAATATATTAATATTAATGTATATGCCATTTAGCAGACGCTTTTATCCAAAGCGACTTACAGTGGTGAATGCATACATTTTTCAGTATATAAGGTCCCAGTGGGAATCTGTTACGATTAATACACGGGCTGGACCCAAACACAGGACACTGACACAGGGGATGAGATCAGGTGAGGGTATTTATTATATACATATACACGATGACTGGCACAGGGGAACAATGGAAAGGGCAGACGAAGGAGGCAGGCAAGGAAGTGGGCAGGCAGGCAGGCACGGAAGCGGGCAGGCCGGGAAGCTGGCTGGCAGGCAAGCAAGCAGGGAAGCTGGCTTGTAGGCAGGCGAGCAAGGAAGCTGGCTGGCAGGCAGGGAAGCAGGGAAGCTGGCTTGTAGGCAGGGAAGCAGGGAAGCTGGCTTGTAGGCAGGGAAGCAGGAAGCTGGCTTGTAGGCAGGGAAGCAGGGAAGCTGGCTTGTAGGCAGGCGAGCAGGGAAGCTGGCTTGTAGGCAGGCAAGCAAGGAAGCTGGCTGGCAGGCAGGGAAGCAGGGAAGCTGGCTTGTAGGCAGGGAAGCTGGCTTGTAGGCAGGGAAGCAGGGAAGCTGGCTTGTAGGCAGGGAAGCTGGGAAGCTGGCTTGTAGGCAGGGAAGCAGGGAAGCTGGCTTGTAGGCAGGGAAGCAGGGAAGCTGGCTTGTAGGCAGGGAAGCTGGGAAGCTGGCAGGCAAGGGAGGGGGCTGGCTGGTCCGTGGGCAGGCAGGATGGCAAACGAATAAGCGAACAAAATAGACAGGCAAGAAGAAAACCACTGAAGCTGAGAGACAAACGAGGAATGAACCAGGAAGGGAAAACAACGATTTCACCAGGAATGAAGGAGAAACTGGGGTAGATATAACTGCAGGGCTGATGATAATGATGGAAGGCTGGTGTGCCGGAACGGACGACGGAATTGGCAACAGGTGAGCATGATGAGGAGTAATGAGGGTTGATAATTGAATAATATGAAATAATAAAACAATTAACAAACAATCACGCGGGGGAAACAAGACCAAGGAAAAGACAAGGCAGGAACAAAGGGAATGTGACAGGAATCGAAGCCACAACCTAAGCGTTGCCAACGCCATGCTCTACCTACTGAGCCACACAGAACCACTTATAGATTCCAAAGTGGTCAGCCAGTTGTGGATCTTTCACAGAGGAAGTTGTGATAATAATAAAGGACCATAAAATATGTCTATTTCTGGAAATAGAGGTTGATATCAATAGCAAAGGCTATGATATCGTAGGGATTACAGAGACGTGGCTGGGAGAAGAGGACGGGGACGAATACAATATAGAAGGGTATAAACTTATTAGGAAGGATAGATCCGGTAAGAGAGGTGGGGGTGTGGCACTATATGTGAAAGATAATCTCAATGTGCAGGAGTTTCCAGAAATTAGCCAACGCATGCCTAGCGAGGATATTTGGATAAAGCTCATAGGGGAACATGAGAAGGGATTAAATATAGGGGTGTGTTATCGACCACCAGCTTCAGACAGCAATATGAATATAATTATTTTTGAAAATATAAAACAAGCTTGCAGAGGAGGTGAGACTATTATCATGGGTGACTTAAATTACCCTGGTATTAATTGGGAATTGGAGACAGGACAAGGAAATAGGGAGGAAGAATTTCTAGATGTTATTAATGATCTTTTTTTGGCACAGTATGTTAGACAGCCTACAAGAGGAAATTCAATTCTAGATCTGGTGTTATGTAATGACCCCGACAGAATCAGTAGTATAGAGGTAATGGAACCCATTGGGACAAGCGATCATTCCACAATCGGATTTGATATATTATGGCAAACTAAGAGGGCCCCATCTAACAGAAGGATTTTAAATTTTAGGCGTGCCAACTTTAAACAGATGCGATTAGAATTAAGCATGGTAGACTGGGGACATCTTCTTGATTGTAGGATAGTGAATGAAAAGTGGGACAAGTTTAAAGGGGTTATACTTGATGCACAGTGTAAATTTATTCCTACGGCGCGGAAAAGTAAATTGAAAAAGCAGTCCCCACCATGGATAAATAAAGATATGCGACAGAGTTTGAGGGAGAAGAAAAAACTGTTTAAGATATATAAAAACGACAGTACCGAGAGTAATAAGGCAGAATATTGTCGTGTGCATGCTAAGGTCAAAAAAGAACTAAGGGTAGCTAAAAGGATCTACGAAAGGCAAATTGCAGAAAATGCTAAAAGTAACCCTAAGCGTTTCTTTCAATACTGTAGTAGGAAAAGAAAAGTCAAAGAGGAGATTAAGGGAATTAAAAACAAAGACGGGGCACTGCTCTGTAAAAATAAGGATATTGCAGATGCTCTAAATGGCTGTTTTGTAGAGAGTTTTACCAGAGAAGAGGCTGCTAATAGGCCTGAAGGCATATTCATTACTCAGAAAGTCTTAGCGGATACAGAGATAGGGGAGATGGAAGTATTGGATAAATTACATAAATTAAAGACTAATAAGGCAGCCGGCCCGGATGGCATATACCCCAGGGTACTAAAGGAGTTAAGCGAGATCATTTTTAAACCACTGGCAAGTATTTTTAGACTGTCTTTAAAGACTGGTGAAGTACCAAATGACTGGAAACAGGGTATTGTGGTACCAATATATAAGAAAGGGGACCGTACTGATCCAGGAAACTATAGGCCTATTAGTTTAACTTGCATCATATGCAAAATATTAGAATTTATTATTAAAGATAAACTAGAAGTATTTCTAGAAAATTACAACATCCTAAGGGATAGCCAGCATGGTTTTTGCAAGGGTAGGTCATGTCTGACAAATCTGCTGACATTTTTTGAGGAAGCAACCAAGTGTCTGGATGAGAGAAAGGCGTATGATATTATATACTTAGATTTCCAAAAAGCATTTGATAAGGTGCCACATGACAAACTCATTATCAAAATGAGAGCAGTAGGAATTACAGGTGGCACTTTAGAGTGGGTTCGGAACTGGTTACTGGATAGAACACAAAGGGTAGTAATAGGCGGGATCTTATCCGAGGAGGGTATAGTGGGAAGTGGAGTGGGATTGGTGCTGGGACCACTGCTCTTTATCATTTACATAAATGACATTGATATGGACATTGAAAGTACATTAGTTAAATTTGCAGATGATACAAAACTGTGAGGCTTAGCAAATAGTCAGGAATCTACTAAAGTAATCCAAGACGATCTGAATAGAATCCAGAAATGGGCAGAAACCTGGCAAATGAAATGTAATACAACTAAATGTAAAGTTCTACATGTGGGGAATAAAAACATAGGACAGGATTATTTTATGGGAGGTAGAAAACTAGAATGTGCACACATAGAAAAAGACCTAGGAGTACTAGTTCATCAAAGCTTGTCAGGGACTGGTCAATGTGCTGAGTTAGCAGTTATCAAAAAGCCAACAGGATGCTGGGATACATAGCCAAGAGTATTGAGTACAAATCGAAGGAGATCATATCGCTGATTAGCCCTATACAATGCCCTTGTTAGGCCACACTTGGAATATTGTGTGCAGTTCTGGGGACCGTTGTCAGTACGTTGATTACAAAAAGATATAGATGCGCTGGAAAAGGTCCAAAGATTCCTGGTTTTGGCTAATAAAACTCTTTTGCCAGACTGATTCCAGGCATAAAAGACAAGTGTTATGAGGAAAGGCTAGAGATGCTTGGACTGTTCATAAAAGACTTAGTAAAAGGAGACTTAGGGAGATTTGATTGAGGCTTTTAAATTTATTAAAGGAATTAACAAAGTGAATTTCAGGAAATTATTCAAGTTGAGTTCGGTTAGCAGAACGAGGGGGCATAAATGGAAACTGACAAAGGGTAAATTTCACATGGACACTAGGAAATATTTTTTCACACAGAGAGTGATCAATGCGTGGAATAGCTTGCCTGGACATGTAGTGGATGCTGAGACACTAGGGGTATTCAAGGCCAGGCTTGATCCAGTGTTAGACACTCTAGCCTTTGGGTAAACTAAGCATTGTGAGCAGATTAGTGGTAGGAATGGACGAGCAGTGTTGGGCTGAATGGCCTGTTCTCGTCTTCCCCTTATGTTATGTTATGTCCTGTTGGAAATGTGAAAAATGTCTACATTTAATTTGATCATTATATGACATTTGAGAAATGCGCATACGATTATAGAATACCTTACTGAGATGTTTGTATGTACACTTAATATATATATATATGCCATTTATCCAAAGCGACTTACAGTAATGAATGCATACATTTTTCAGTATATGTGGTCCCAGTGGGAATTGAATCCACAACCTAAGCGTTGCCAACATCACTCTACCTACTAAGCCACACATAACCTCAATGCCTTAACCTTAACACAACACTTAATGGAAATTAAGCTGTGTGTGTGGCCCAGATGTGATGAATGAGTATTTAAATAGATTTAATCAGTGGCTATTGTTTACTTTTCATCTAAAAGTATTCTTCTACTAAGGTTGTGTGAAGGAAGAATTAAGATTTATGATATGAAGACCACAATATAGACAACAATGAAATACACACACAAGTCGCTGCACATCAAAATAAATTTGAATGTATTAAGTTATATCACTGTCTTGAACATGAGTGCATCTATATCAATGTACAAAATAAAAAAATGAATCCTCTACCTTTGTGTTACCAAATAAGGCATGCATTCATCACATGTGTTCAGACATATACAGCTACAGGTTGTCTTACATTATGACTCACACACAGTCAATCACAGCACACACAAAGTATACTAAAAAGATGCTCTCTTCTGACCTAATAAGCACATCTTCCATTTGTACATTGTGTACAGCAGGGATTCAACACAACACCTACAATAACTCACAAAAGCAACACGTTATACTACAACTGGGGTCATTTTGGTCTCTAAGCCCTCTAAACACTAGTTATGTGGTTAGGTGAATGAGGTTTTCATACTGGTAAACCTTTCTTTGATCAGCTCAAGGGCACTTGCCTAAGAGGAGCTCTGTAGAGTAGGTACAAAGTGAAGGGTGAGAGCATTACACAGAAATGCAGCCATGACCTTTGAATTTGACCTTCTGAGAAATATGTCTTCCAAAAAAAATCCTAAAAATGAAAAAGCACCATCTGCTGAATGGATGACTGCGTCATTGGAAACATCCTCTTGAGATACTGCTACAACTTAAAAAAGGGCAGTTTTGAAAAGTATTGAAAAACGCTAGTTCAACACAAACTTCCACCATCTTACCTGATGGTGTTTATGCAAAGCTCAAAATTAGTGTGGCATTTAGCCTCTCACTTTGCGCTTAATAATACATGTAACCACAATGTAACTACAATCATATATATCCCTTTATAAAAAATAAAATAAATTATACATACATGGTCAGTAGATTCAGAAATGTGTTACAGAGACATCCTTCCCTATTTCCTCAAATACACTTCACAAAAACAGATGTAGAACATACATCTTAAAATATACTTCATCAAAATAATATGGCTGGGACAGTACGTATTAAGAGAAAGTGGTTAACATCAGCTACATGCTGAGTGAGATTTCTGCTCTGACTTCCCAAAGGAAAGTAGAGAACCTGGAAGTTATGTATGCTTGTGTCTCTGGGAGTCACTGGGGCTGAGTTGAAATGGTGGAGTCATGGCTGCGGCAGGACAGTAATACTCTCATGGGCGACATGGAGGTGCATTGTGGGTTCACTAATGGGCGCAGATTGTAGGCTCAGTTCTGCTGTTCCTGCTCTCTCTGGCGGCAGCCCACCGCGGTGATGAGGGCCGCCCCCTTGCCACTCCCGTCCTCAGACAGCAAGAAGGTGACGTCACAATTGGGTGCCAGCTCCTTCACAGTCTGGTGCATGATTCCGGAGAAACTATTCAGGCAGGGAAGAAAAAATTATTTCAAAATATGTGTGACTCCAACAGTTCAGCACTGATCTTATGGGGTAGCCATATATAAATATATGAATTTACAGAATACCTGGTAATTACTTAAGATTAAAAATATGAGAAAAATACAACAAATAATAAATATTATAATAAATAATGGATGGTATTTATGATAGTATCTTTTCAATTTGATTGCTGCATCACCTAGACCTGGGATTAGTGTAGCACATTTTCATTCATTTGAAATGTTTTCAAAACTGCTAATTAATTAGAAACTCCTTTAATACTCATAATGAAATAATATTAAAAAATAAAAAAAATATTTATAACGAATGATCGGTAGCTATCAGAAGCTGTAGTATTATATCAGAGCACTGCTTGCATTTAGTATACTGACAATCAGGGACAAGAAATGACACAGAATAACCCCATAATCCTGCCTCTCTTTTTTACTGACTGGGGGTGTAGTTTGTAGAGTGTCCCGTCGACTCCCACGGTGATGTCCAGGTGGTCTAGCCCTCGGTTCTCCCGGATCTTGTCCACGATGGCAGCCATGCCAGCCCCACAGATCTGGGCTGCCCGGTGAGACACGGTGCCACACACCTCCTTCACTATGATGCTGTCGTCACACGTGGAGTCCAGGCCCAGCTGCTGCAGGATGGCCCTCACCTGCAGCAGCGCCAGGCGGTCACTAGGGGGCAGCACAGAAACATCTGTGGAGTTTCCTGAAGTAGATTCCAATGTTAAACTAAAATGTAAACTATTTAATAGTTGTTATGACTTCTTGTAAAGCCCATAAACTGTAGTAATCATAAGAGAAATGGCACAAAATAGTTTTCACATTACCCCATTTGGAGGACAATGTGGGAGATTAAAAATAAAAGATATATTTGGAAAGCAAGTAGAGTATTTTCAGAACATATTTGTACGATTTTTTAAATTGTTTTGTAATCATATCAAAGTAATAAATTGGCTTCCGGCCTACTGGAACACTGCTTTTTTGGTTCATATTTTCTATTCACTCACCACCTGCCACCCTGCTACAATACACTCAATCGAATATGTTATCCTCCTGAGACCCGGCAATTCATTTTTGTGCACTGTAGTGCTCCCATACTACAGATGTCACTCTATTGAGTCCTGGGGCCTCATTTATAAAAAGTTGCGTAGAAACCGTCCTATATTTGATCTAAGATCATTTCTGAAATGTGCGTAAGTGTGATTCAGAGAAACTGAACGTACGCCCAAAAAAACGTGCGTACGCCAGTCCCCAGATGTGAAATCTATAAATCGCAAATGATCTTGAAATTGTGCGTAGCTGAATGGTTTTAGATCTCCGCCTTGTAAACGCCCCTAATTAATATCATTAGCATATAAAGGAGCACGAATCAAAACAGAAATTTTCTACTTGATAATGGCGAGCTGCAAGAAAAATAATTTTAGCGAGGCGGAAATCGAGGTCTTGTTGGCGGAGGTGCAGCTGTGTGCAGGGACGCTGTTTGGGAGCCTTTCCAATGGCTTTACCAGTACAACCAAGTACGTGGCCTGGCAGTCTGTAGCCCAGGCTGTGAACGGGGGCAGCAAAGGTCCCTGAAGGACGTAAATAATTTTTAAACTGATTTAAAACTGAGGTCAAAATCTCTAATAACTCGTTCCCTTCTTATTGCGCGGTTGGCGATATCTTCGAGAAGCGAAGCCATTCTATTTTATAGCCTACAGATTGACCGAAGTGTTTTACACGCGTGGAACCATAATATGTATTAAATACATTTCAAGGATGTGTCAATTATGCTAATTGGGGTAGTTTTGGAAAACCAATGTGTGTTTTTGTTTTGTTTTCCACAAGTAGCTTAGCTTATGTTGTTTTAATTTATTAATAAATGTATTGTGCAAACCATTACGTATAGCATAAGCAATGTGTTCAATCTGGTAATACTACTACTACTACTACTACTACTACTACTAATAATAATAATAATAATAATAATAATAGGCAGCAGACGACATGTTGGCGCTGTTAGATTTCCGAATACATTTTACATTACATTTACATTTTAAGCATTTAGTAGATGCTCTTATCCAGAGCGACTTACAATATGTGCATTAATACATGGTAGGCACAATCATAGTACGCGCAAGAGATCAGTGCTGTAATACAGCAATAAACCATTGCAGGCAGCCGCGTACCATACCTGTAACACTGGGAAGGAAAAGGTTAGTCAATTATTATTTTTTAATGGAGTAAGCAGGGGTATATAGTGTTGAGCAAGTAGGCAGTGGTGATGACAATTAGCTAGATGTACAGAATTCAGTGGTAGTGGAGTCTGAAAAGGTGGGTTTTGAGTCTCTCGCGGAAGATCGCAGGTGATTCCGCGGTCCTGACCGATTGCGGAAGATAATTTCACCAGCGAGGGGTCAGGACAGAGAAGAGACGAGACCGCGAATACCTGCAGTACTCAAACATTGCCACAAGGAAAAGTGCGTACGCCAGGTTGAAACCTGACGTGGAGCTGAGTACTTTTCCACGTCAAAGACCGTTTTTATAAATCTGAACTTTGACGTGGATTTGAGCGTACGCACGTTCTAAGATCAAATTTGTGCGTAAGTACGTTTTATAAATGAGGCCCCTGATGTTCCTTAGAGAGGACAACTGTTTCTGTGTGGAGTTTGCATGTTCTCCCTGTGTCCGCGTGGGTTTCCTCCGGGTACTCCGGTTTCTTTCCACAGTCCAAAGACATGCACGTTAGGCTAATTGGAGAGTCTAAATTGCCCGTAGGTATGAGTGTGTGAGTGAATGGTGTATGTAGTGCCCTGCGATGGATTGGCGACCTGTCCAGGGTGTATTCCTGCCTCTCGCCCCAATGCATGCTGGGATAGGCTCCAGCCCCCCCGCGACCCTAACTAGGAATAAGCGGCTGAAGATGAGATGAGTATATATATATGCCATTTAGCTGACGCTTTTATCCAAAGCGACTTCCAGTAGTAAATGCATACATTTTTCAGTGTATGTGGTACTGAGCCACACAGAACCACCACAGGATACACAGGTGTGTAATGCACTGAAAACGGGTTCCAGTTCTACAGTGGAAAATGATCATCTCTGGCTTCTGACAGTCATTCTCACTGGTGTTAAAATTTCTGCTCTGGAGCGAACATTCCACCACTCACCTCTCGATCTGGGAGAGGAACTTGGTCTCAAAGATGCCGCGGGTCTTCAGTGTCTCGGAGATCTGGCCCCTGAAGAGGAACCCACGCTTCGTCAGGTCAATCAGGATGTTCCGCACGATCTCGCCCAGGTACATCCCGCTGCACATTTTCTCATACCTGTGAAAAGGGGAAAAGTCTGGTTAGGGTTGCCAGGTTACTGAACTGATGATGTCTTCAAGCCTTTGGACCCAAGACATGAACTGTGCATGGCCACAATTTCAGACACCCGTCAGGAATGACATGTGGAGAACTACGCACACCTTTCTGACTAACGGTAAAAAGATGCCCTTAAGATCACCCATGGATATGATGGCCTATTACCCACTCTAACTCTCTCCCAATCTAAAATATTAATAAACAGACAAAATACACCCATTGATTTCAAAAGTAATATACATGAATATTAATCGGTTTGATAGCGTAACTCTGTCCAGTAGTTACGAATCTGATGTCACAGCAGCTAACTCATTAAGAGTTGGTTATAATCGGAAATGAGCGAATGTTGAAAACCGTGACAGTTCTCCTTTAAGCTCCAGTGAGAGGAAACAAGTTCCCTGGATATTGGATTCCTGATTGAATATGAGAATGACACGAGTGAAGAAATGAAAGGTCACCTTTGCTTGCCCTCGTTAAGTGAATTCTCATCCACAGCTCTGTCGTACTCTGTCCTTATGTCATCCAAACAGCCGTTATCCCCAAAGGCGCCCCACTCCATGTTGACACACATGCGGCCCTTGTCTCCATCCACTGTCTCGATGTTCCTCATCTCCTCCATGTAGCACGCATTGCTGCCTGTTCCTGTAATCACAACGCACATCTCAGTCGTGTGAATCACAGTGGCTCCTTCCATCCAAACATTGATTACTGTACTCCAGGGCCCGTATTCACAAATAATTTTATCTTACCACTAGGAGTACTTCTAAATCGCACTAAAACCTTTTAGTTAGGAGTCCCACCTTAAAACCTATTCACAAAGCTCCAAAGACCAACTCTTACTAAGGAATTCCTACAATTGTGAAACTAAGAGTGAGGGCGGGGTTGACGTCGTTGCTAAAGATGACGTTGTTTCTCATGAACGAGCTTACTCAGAATGCCCACAGTGATTGGCTGATATAGGGGATGGGTCTCTGCCCCGCACGGATCAACCCCACGGTTCGGCACGCATATGATCCGCGGATTAATAGCTAAATTGAACCATCATAGAGAAATACAAATACAGCCGCTGTTATATAAACCATATATGTTTTGGTTTGCTTTGTTTTTCATACTAAATGCCTTTCTGGGAGGCATGTTTTTAGAAACGCGACCGAATTAAATAGAATTTAAACATTAGCGATCTTTTATTTTTTTATTAAATTAATTCAGGCATAAGACCACCCTAGTTACATCGCCTAAGGCGTACTGAATCTAAAAATTTATTTTGTGAAATTTTCGAATAAAGATTTAGTGAAATAACTTACATTGAAAAACTGAAATTATCATTCATTCAATTCCTTGAGAATAGTTACTGGTAATATTTGGTGGAAACGCGCCTTTGGTCCCGTTATTATTTTTTTGCTGATCCGAAAAATGATCCGATGCACCCCTATTATATTCTAATAAAGATTCTAAAATACAAATGTAGGCTACGTGTCACTGATTTAACATGAAACCAAGAATACTGACTAGTCAATTGGTTACATGTCTGCATCTCGTAAAAAATCAGCGGGTATCTATATATAATATATATAATATTATATATATAATACCCTCGCGATTGAGGCGGTACCTTTTTATGAGCTCTGTATCATTCAATATCTCCAGTGTTGACGCGATTGCGACAACGATTGCCGCCAGCAGCAGATTTTCGGATCGCCGTGAGTAGGTCTTTAGCGACTTAGAAGTCCTCTTGCCTGCTTCTAACTTCTCCTGGACTTAGGAGCTGTTTTTAGCTCTCAAACCCTTTGTTAAATACTCTTATCCCAAAAATTTAGGACTCCTGAATTTATGAGTGACACGCCCATTATTTTTGGGACTTGCTCCTAAATTCCGGAGTTACGACAAACTTTTATCCTTAAAATTCTTTGTGAATACGGGCCCAGAGCTCATGATAAATGACTACTTCAGTGGATGGTGATGGAAATAAACACAAACAGCAAGGGATAGTGCTGGAAGCAGCATACCTGCAATCAGACCAATCTCACAGGTGGGTTCCTCATACGCACAGGTCATCATCGTCCCCACCGTGTCATTCACCACTGCCACTACGTCCAGCTCAAACTCCTACAGGGATGAGAAACACAACAGAGACACACATCTGTCTCAGCTTGCCTCTTCACACATGTGCAAGTATACCAATACAAGCAGAGCACTGTGGTACAAACAGAATGAGACATACAGTACATAAGAACATAAGAATACATAATGATGAGAACGGGCCGTTCGGCCCATCTTGGCTCATCATGTCCTAATCTAAAGAACATCTAGTACTACATCTAGCCTGGCCTTGAATAGCCCGAGCGTTTCTGCCTCTACTACCTGACCTGGTAAGCTGTTCCAGGCATTGACAACTCTCTGTGTAAAGAAAAACTTCCTAATATCTGTGCGGAATTTGCCTTTAACTCATTTCCACCTGTGGCCTCTTGTTCTGCTGACCCCACTTATCTTAATGTAGTAGAATGTTCCATGAAAATAGTCTGATATTATGGTCTGTTTTATGAAGTCCAACCAAGTGAACTATCTTGTATTTTAGGCCTTGGTGCTGATGATCATTATGTTTTTATGCTTAGATAGCAATTGCAGTAGAATTGTGTAATGGTTCCTGTTCACCGCCAGAGGGCGGAATTGGACGTTTGTGTTCCCTAATAATTGGTTAATGGCTTCATTATCTTAAGTGTTTCCACCTGTGCCTTGTTTTCCTGCCATTATTTAAGCCACCTGTTTTGTTTGTTCTGTCTTAAATGGCCGTTTCCTGTGTTTGCTAGTCAAGTGTTCCGCACCATTTTGAGCGTTCTACTCGTGTTTGGTTTGCGTAAGTGTTTTGTTAGTTTATTCTCATGTTTATTTCCTCCCCATTGTGAGTTTCGTTCTTGTTAGTTCCGTCTGTTGAATAAACATTCTGTTTATTTTATTGGTGCCTCTGGCTTCGTCTCTGCGTCTGGGTCCCATCTCTCTGCCCCATTTTAGAATTGCAGATATGAACGCATTGGAAAGTCATTCAGAATATTTGTAGCTTTGAAATTCACATGAAAATACACCCATTTGAATTGATTGGAATTGTGTACAGTATTATCCTGCATATTTGACCCCTGTACATCCGACATACTAGGTTACCCAACATAATGATGTCAGTGCGTTCTCCCTATGATCATTTGGATGGCAATGATGATGAAGCGCACTTGGAAATGATCCAAATACTTTCAAATAACAGAACTGTACTTTCAAATTCCCTTCCCCCCATATTTTTACATAGCCTCCACAATCAGCCAAGATTTGCGATACAATTTGTCCACTGTTGAAAAAAAAAGAAATAAAAGCAATACAAAAAAACAAGATTTGTTAACTTGAACATTCACAGACCTAACAAAAAGTCCATAGAGAAAAGTCTCTCCATTGAGAGGAAATCAGAAACCATTTCAGGAGCACAGATTAAGGGAAAAGTCAAACTGGTCCTTGGGTAGGAATCCGAAAAAGTTACTTGCTCTTGTTCTTAGTGATCACCATAGGTCTGCAACAGAAACAGACTAAATGCCAAATGATTTCAAATTGTTTGAATATTTTGAATATGGTGTCAGAAGGCTCTCTCTTCCCCTTTCCCTCAATAAAAAGACAAACAACATACTGTATATACAACAAATAGAGGCGGTAACTAATTAGAATACAAAGTGAGTGATGTCCTTTCAACTACTGAGTTGGACGTTGATTCACTGGGTTTGTTATAATAATAGTCTAATATTGACAGTGTGTGTGTAGACAGGTGGGTTAGGACAACATACAAAGCCTTGACAGATGTGCTGTACTGTGTATTGATAGGTGCATCCTTGTCGTATGGCAAGTTTGTTGGATGCTTGTGTTTGCTGTTATGTACACTCAGGTCCAGAATTATTGGCACCCTTGATGACAATGAGCAAAAAAGCCTGTATAAAATAAACGATACAGGTTATGGGCTATATTGTATGCTCAGAAAATTGTAAAATTATATTATTTTATACTCATTTTTCCTATTCTATACAACTGTTCAAAGAAAATTATTTTCTTTAGCAAGCAATCTTTTTTCAAAAACATTTATTGGTTTTCATACATTTATATATTTATTGAATTATTGGTACCCCTAATAATTATTTTAAATAAAATCCAACAAAAAGAAATCTGCATGAACATGTTGTATTCTATAGTGTTTTATGAAATTGGTGCACATACAGAATCCATACAGACTCTTTCAAGATCCTTCAAATCCTTGGGTCTGTGCTTGTGTACTGCCCTCTTCAATTCAAACCACACATTTTCGACTGGGTTCAAATCTGGAGACTGAGAAACCAGGTGTTTGGCCAAAATGTATTGGTTCTTGCTGGATTTCATGATTCCGTTGACCTTAACAAGAGCCCCAGGACCAGTAGAGGGAAAAAAACCTAAAATAAAAGATTCACCACCATATTTCACTGTAGATATAGGGCCTTTTCAACATTATTTCAATGCAAAAAATGTATGCATGAACCTAAGCATGATTGTGTGTTCATTGCTTAATTAACTCAGAAAGCACCTGCCACTTTTTATCCCTCATTCACTCAAATGTTTTCTTTATTTTGTCAGTTACCTGTATGCTGTCAATCAGTGACTAATATGAACCAAAAGAAAGATCTTAAAAATTTGATGAATGAGAATTTCACACTTAAGCAATGAGAAATTCTCTGTTCAGGCATCCATAGTACTTTATCTATATATACATATATACACCATTTAGCAGACGCTTTTATCCAAAGCGACTTACAGTAGTGAATGCATACATTTTCAGTATATGTGGCCCCAGTGGGAATTGAACCCACAACCTAAGCGTTGCCAACGCTGTGCTCTACCAACTGAGCCACAGAGAACCACTACATTTTGAGTATATGTGTGCCAGCTGGTTGAAATGCATTTGACTAATGCTTACTGGATCATCAGTCTAAAAGGTAAGGTTGTTAAATTAAATAGCTGAGAGAACATATTTAAGAAATCATTGAAGGTGGAAAGGCTCTGTAGAAATAGGGATCAGGATAGTAAATCACTGGTCAAAGGTAAGGCATGCCTCCTTCCACCATGTTTTCTCTCACCTCTTTCCTTTTGATGCCCTCCCGCAGAAGTTCCACGACATCCTCCCCCTCACAGTCTGTGGCCTTGAAACCTTTTGTCCAGGTCACAAGGATGCCCTGGGCCACAAAGAACAAGCTGCATTCAAATTTAGCTTTAATCAGTGGCAGTCCGATTACTTGATAATATTCAGTGATTCACTGTGCTAATGAACGCCAAAGATGTGCTTCAAGCAGCCGATCTCCACCTCCAGCCAAGCACTATGGCCACAAATTAAATTTTGCATATCGGGGTGTTTGCAGTGTGTCACCTACATGTCCACAAGACAACACTAGCATGGAAAGGATCTCGACCTGAAATGATACCTATGGACCTTTTCTGACTTGAGCTGAGGGACCATTTCTAGTGTTAAGGGCACTGTACTAAATGCCTCTTGGTTTCTCCATTACTTCTTGTGTAATTTCACCAAAGGTTCATATTCTGGCTTACAGCTACAGTATACAGCTACACTGGACAAAGTAAGAAAACAAGGGGGCAGCTCACCGCATCCAGGCTGGTCTGTTTGCAGGGGAAGGAAAAGGTGAAGCCCAGAGGCAAGCGGGCATTCTTCATTCCCATGTAGTCCAGGAAGTCAGAGATGCAATATACTATGTGATCGAAGAGCTGGGAAACAAAATGAAGAGGAGGTTTTACTGATATACTAACAATGATGTTACAGAAAAAGACTCCAGCTTTAGAGCTACAAACGTGGCATCCTTGTTTTTATTTGTTTTTTATAGATAGAATATTTTTCCCCATTCACCGAATTTGAAAAGACCATTTGTGCCTTTCAAATGACCACTGTGCCACCCTGCAACAGGAGCATGCAGCTTAAACATGTGCACTCCTCCGATGCCTTTTTCCACACTACAGGCAATCCTGTGAATGCATGGCTTGTCATGGTTTATTCTTCCCTAAAATTAGTACACACCTGAACATATTCAAGCTCATAAAAAGTTCAAAAATCTTTCAAAAATCATACATACATTTAAAATAATTTCACTCAAAATTTGTAAAGAATCATCATAATCCAAAGGCTCCCACCACTACCCCACACCCCTGGTTCCCAGGATTTCCGCCCAATGCACCTCATTCCCACCGACTGTTCAGCGTCTGCTGAAGATCCATGCATTACACTGGATGTGTCTGCAGTAGAGTTGGCAGACCCTTTTGCATTTGCATACCTCCTCTCCTGTCCCCTGCATGACCTCTTTGGGAATGGCGTAGATTTTGTTGTGCATCTCCACAGTTCGCCTCTTGCCACTACGGATCTTCACCAACAGGACCCTGAAGTTTGTCCCTCCCAGATCCAATGCCAGGAAATCACCATTTTCTGAAAGTGAAACAAACACAACATGACTAATTTAGCATGCTACAGCATAACTACAGGAAAATGTGGTCCTTCAATGCAGTTTCATCATAAAACTATTTTGTTCAATGTGAGGAATTCAAAAGCTTCTCACAAATCTCTGAATTTGATTTTGCTTTATGCTTACATGCTAAGGAAAATGTCCAAATTAAACCAGCAGTGGAGCATACAGAGTTTCTGCCTTTGTATTTGAACTGTTATGTGAACAGATTGACCCCTTTTTATTTATTGTATCCATAGCCTATATTTGCACAATTAGGCTAAAGTAACTCTGGAAACCCTTCCAATTAGAGTCACCTAATCCCACCTGATCCGTCTGGCGTGCTGCGTACGAAGGTGGGCAGCATTTTGACCGTGGCTTTCTCATGAGTGTCCTTCCCCAGGCCGTTTTGGATCTCTGTCCTCATCCTCTTCTTGATTTCCAGCAGCTGGTCTTTGCTGAGCTGGAACTCTGCCAACGTCTGGGCAATCTGCCGAGTCTGGTCAGCCAGGCGGTAGGCCACTGCTGTCACCATAGCAGCACCCTTGCCGCTCCCGCTCTCTGACAGCAGGAAGCGCACGTCCGACTCGGGCACCAAACGTCGTACAGTCTTGTGCAGACGACGAGCATACCTTCAGACATGAGAAGGTGAAGGGGACTGACTTCCTCAACTCTATAGAGGGCCATTATTATTATTATTATTATTATTATTACCAGTAGTAGTAGCATAGGTGTAACAAGGCATTATTTGGGGTTGTCACGTCCCCTCCAATATACAGAAAAGCCTGATTTGCCAAAAAAAAATATAAAAAGTAAAAAGTAACATATATCATTTACAGACAATTAAAAGAAATTCTAAAAAGGTGGGTTTTTAAAAGTGATTTAAAACTTGATACAGAAGGGGCCAACCTAATGTTTTCTGGCAGGGCATTCCACAGTGGTGGGGTCCACCCAGCAAAACCTGTGTGAAATGTATTGAAACTAAGCAATGATATAATTCCTTTGTTTGTATCTAGTAAAGGCGACATCATATTTAACAAATTAACAAATGTGCATAATACTGTATTTTAATCTAGCAATGTAATCATAATGTTCACTGAGTGGCAGTGTGGAGAGAGAACAGAGAGCATTCATTGTGTGCTGCTAATAATGTTAGTTTGAAGTTGTGTGAGAGTTGGTACACAGTCACATATTGGCACAGATCATCTAACTTGAACAAATCAATTATAATAATGATATAAAAGGTGATCCTTAATTAGAGACAATGTAGCTGGCGATTCCATCTACATTACTTTAATGTGTTATAGTTCTATTATTTAGTGTTATAGTCCTTTGTGTGTTATCCTTCAAGTAAAACATGCCGTTTTAAAGCCAGCATTGCTCTTTTAAACTGGGAGGAAGACATATTTCCAATGCTAACAAACTTATGTTGTATGCTATAGTCTCACCCAACTGTTAGGAAGTAAACCCTGGTTCCCAAACACTGGGAGCACTTGGGAATCATTCATCAGGTCAGCAAGTAATTCATCTGTTAAGGACCCAGTGGTGCTTAGATCAGAAGGTAAGATTTTCAAATGTGCTGTGAATAACATAGAATTTATAAAAATGTTCCCCAAAATGTTCCCCAAAAACCCCCAAAATGTCCCAGAGAAGAACAATGGTTGGCATAAAAGCTATGTCCGAAGGCTTGTGTACTCACTGTGGGTGCATCTTGTAGAGGGACCCATCAATGCCCACAGTGGTGCGCAGACGAGGAACGCCTTTGTTGTCCTTCAGCCGCGTGAGGATGCCCCCCAGCGTAGCGGCCACGAGGTTGGCAGAACGAAAAGAGACAATGGTGCAGACGTGCTGGACGGCAACACAGTCCTCCTGAGATGGCTCCACCCCAGGCGGGTCAGGATGTCCTTGGCCTTAGACAACCCCTCCTTGCTCCTGGACAGTGAGATGCACGGACATAATGGAACCTCAGAAACCTTGAGATATATAGAATAAACCTGTTGTTCCCAAATAAATATGCCCCATAGGACCACTGAAAGGCATACACTTAGTGAGATTAATAAGCCTAGTTGTAAAACAAATGTACCTGATCAGTAGTACATATGTGGAAGGGTTTCTTTAGACTCCAAACAGAGGAATCTTCAGTGGACATGTCTTTAAACATGTCTTACATCAAAGCTTAAATTACAAGGCAAACATATCTATCCTGTTTGTTAAGCTTCCACACTATTAACTTGAGTACATTATTGCAGCATTAAAATGATGTGTAGATAAACTTATCTGTAGATTAATCCAGTGGGAGTAAACAGGGACATAAACAGAAACATACTCACTTCTCTATGGCTGAAACATGTTTTGTTTCAATCTTCCCTTTGGTGAGAAGCTCAGGGGTGATCCGGCCCTCAAATAACAACCCCTCCTTGGCCATCTTGACCAGAATGAGTCGCACAAGCTCCCCCATGTACATACCACTGGCCATCTTCTCAAACCTGAAAGGACAGCAATGCACGATGAAGCTATGAGTAGTAAACAGGATAGCCTTACAGTGGATGAGTTAAGTAACACAATGCCTGAATGTTCTGCATCATCAGATTGCAGTATTCAAAGACCCATCAAAACGTGTGCTTCGGCACCATTGTTTGAGCAATTGTAATTGTATTTCATTGAGTCAGATAAACAAAGCAAACATTACAGGACTGGCTCAAATTCACCATTGTTCATGGAGACATTGTTTGAGTAGTCACATCGCTCTAATGGAGTCCCATGACTTACAGCTGTTTCCCAGGGTTCGGGGAGCCTCTGTCAATCTCTCTGTCAAACTCGGTACGGATATCTTCCAGGGAGCCATCATCCCCAAAGGCACCCCACTCTGTGTTGATGCACATCCTGCCCTCGTCCCCCTCCACCAAGTCAATGTGCCTCAGCTCCTCCATGTAACATGCATTGGTGCCTGTACCTGAGTTGTGTAAGGAAATGAACCGATCAGCACCAGCCTCTTGTGCGAACGCAATGCATTAAGCACAAGCCTGCTACCATAATATATGTTCCCCCATTCATAAGAATCTGCTTTACTTTGTCTAATTCACGCCTTCCTGTTGCACTCACAACACACAATTGTAGAATTAATTCTCAATAGCATACTGTTATATTGCACTTGCCAGATGGCTTTTAAGATTTAAGGTATTACATTCAGAACCAGAACTGGCAGTTTGTCTTGATTAAACTGACTGATTAAGCTGATATCTCTTAAATCAGGTAAGTCTTTTCTGGGTCCAGGTAAAATTTTGACATTTAATTACCTATGATGATGCCAACTTCACAGCGCTGGTCATCAAACCCACAGGTCATCATGGTTCCAACGGTATCATTGACCACTGCTATTATGTCAGCATCATAGTCCTGAAAAAGGAAAAGTCTCAACTATATCAGAAGCCTGTTGAAAGAAATGAAAGGCAAGTTGCATTGTATGGATTGCTCCATCCAGTAATTAATATAATTTCAGTATTTATTTTGTTGCTCAAAAAATTAAGTTTACATACCATATACCAACATGTTTAGATAATGGTTGCACTGCATTTACATTTGAAATCCCCAAATCACTAGTCTCCTCCTGATACCATTCCAGCACCAATGTAGATTATTTTTTGGGGGACAAAGGACAAATACTATTCAAACTAATGCTCACAATTTCCTACAAATCTGTTTGCTATTTTTTATTAAGAAGATTAGTTACCATTCTGTAAGATATATTTTTGTGCCCTATTTTACCATCTTTTTTACAGTGTTATACAGTTTCTCACCAAATTAGAACATGTCTGACTTTTATATAAACCAGACAAAAAAGCCTAGTTTCATGTGTCACAGTTTTTATTCAAATTTGGATTTTTAGAAATGAAGCTCCATCCAAAATGAATGCCCGGTGAAGTGTTGTTATGACAACCGCTTGAGTCAGCTTTCTACCTTTCGCTTGCTACTTTACTAGCTCATACATTTTTTACATTTTTACATTTTAACCACATGTACACAATGTGGTTAAAAATAGCATAATAAATGTACACAATTTGCTAACTACATCACTCGGTCACTTGCTGATAATTTTTTTGACAAATCCTTCAGCCTACCACCTTAAACAACTTACGCCTGTGGTTAAATCATTGATTATTGTCATTTGAATATTTGATATAAAAATATATAATTGTAATTTAATCATTAATTTTATGAGACCGATTAATTAAACTCGCTATTATACAGCCTTTTTTTCTGGAGCAGATATCGCTTAAACCCCTCCCTACACGTGTAACTTGCTAGGGGGTGATTCATTCCACAAATAAGTTCAAAGTCTGAATACAAACAGACAGGTGTTTCCTTTTTTTCCTTTATTTTGGCAGTTACCTGTATTTATTGTGGATATGACCAATTGACATTACTACAAATTCTTAGAATGAATTAGGAGAAACCTACCCCTCGTTTCTTGATGGCCTTGTTTAGAAGCTTCACGATGTCCATCCCCTCCACGCCACTGGCTTTGAAACGTTTTGTCCATGTCAGTAAAACTGCCTGCAAAAATGATGCATCTTCTTACAGGAGCAATGCGCACACACCTGTACATTATTTATCAACATGTTTTCTCCCACCCAGCATCAAAAACTCAAACTAGACCAAACTCAAGATAAGCACAAGATAATGCTTGAAATAGTAATGCATTGTAATTTTTCTAAATTTTTCCTTATGTATTTTTTTGTTTTCAAAGGTTCAGCTATACTTTTTCCCCCAATGTATTATTTAGAGTTTTCAAGATAAAAGATTCATGGAGTGAAAGATGTTTCAATATCCTTATATCACCAAACAAGACAAACTATTCAGTCACACTGGTGGCACTTAAGTTTATTTAAATCAGAAATGTGTTTAATACAGTATGCTTTTTTGTCATAACTCATAATAACTATTAGTTTTGAAAAGTTACTATTATGTAAATATGTATAAATATATCAGAAAGTAACTAGTTGAATACAGAAACCTTTTGCAAATTATGAATTAACTATGTGAATGTAAATTATATAATTATTTAAATATTTATAAAGTATTTTAATAAATTTGAATACTATGAACAGAATTTTAGAATAATTATTCTGAATTTAAATGAACTTGTCATTAATCTTTCTGTTTATAATTGTAAATCCTCCTTGACCATCAAGTATTAATTACTTAACCACTGAATATATATTATTTTCAATATATTTAAAAAATTCAACTCATTAATATTTAAATACTTCCAATATTCAATTTTGTGATATTAATATTGGAATATTAGCTGAGCTGAATGGTGGGGTCATAATGAGTCCTTTGGGGTTTAATGAAAAGAAGAAGTAAATGACATATAACTCATTAATAACCCCATTATTAACTCTGCTGCTCTTACCTCATCTAGTTTGGTCTGGGCACATGGGAAGGAGAAGGTGAATCCCACAGGAAGATTTTTGTCTTTGATGTTTTTCTTATCCATGAAGTCACCCAGGCATTCTGCCACATGGTCGAACAGCTAAAGAAAAATAACTCAAATAGTTCACATTGTGATATGGGACATGCCCTCTGTTAGTAACTAAACTAGTTCACATTGTGATATGGGACATGTCCTTTGTTAGTAACTAAACTAGTTCACATTGTGATATGGGACATGTCCTCTGTTATTAACTAAACTAGTTCACATTGTGATATGGGACATGTCCTCTGTTGGTAACTAAACTAGTTCACATTGTGATATGGGACATGTCCTCTGTTAGTAACTAAACTAGTTCACATTGTGATATGGGACATGTCCTCTGTCAGTAACTAAACTAGTTCATGTTGTGATATGGGACATGTCCTCTGTTATTAATTAAACTAGTTCACATTGTGATATGGGACATGTCCTCTGTTAGTAACTAAACTAGTTCACATTGTGATATGGGACATGTCCTCTGTCAGTAACTAAACTAGTTCACGTTGTGATATGGGACATGTCCTCTGTTATTAATTAAACTAGTTCACATTGTGATATGGGACATGTCCTCTGTTGGTAACTAAACTAGTTCACATTGTGATATGGGACATGTCCTCTGTTAGTAACTAAACTAGTTCACATTGTGATATGGGACATGTCCTCTGTTGGTAACTAAACTAGTTCACATTGTGATATGGGACATGTCCTCTGTTAGTAACTAAACTAGTTCACATTGTGATATGGGACATGTCCTCTGTCAGTAACTAAACTAGTTCATGTTGTGATATGGGACATGTCCTCTGTTATTAATTAAACTAGTTCACATTGTGACATGTCCTCTGTTAGTAACTAAACTAGTTCACATTGTGATATGGGACATGTCCTCTGTCAGTAACTAAACTAGTTCACGTTGTGATATGGGACATGTCCTCTGTTATTAATTAAACTAGTTCACATTGTGATATGGGACATGTCCTTTGTTAGTAACTAAACTAGTTCACATTGTGATATGGGACATGTCCTCTGTTATTAATTAAACTAGTTCACATTGTGATATGGGACATGTCCTCTGTTAGTAACTAAACTAGTTCACATTGTGATATGGGACATGCCCTCTGTTATTAATTAAACTAGTTCACATTGTGATATGGAACATGTCCTCTGTTAGTAACTAAACTAGTTCACATTGCAATGTGTTTTTCACACAATAATGAGAGGCAGAGGTGTTTACCCGTGACCCGCTGCCGTGGATGATGTCCTCTGGTGTGTCGTACACCTCACTCTCCATCTGAACTGTCTGCTTCTTCTCGTGGGACACCTTCACACGTAGAATGCGGAAGTTTGACCCCCCCAGATCCAGTGCTATGAAATCACCCTTTTCTGTGAAATTCAAAAGAAAATCCAATGCAGTTAACCTCATCATATACAGTATTCCATGTCTTTCACTCAGCGATAATGCAACAAAGACAATTACAGATTGGAAGAGTTCATGTTTGATAAAGTATAAACCCAGCTGTTTTCCCCAGACCGTATAGATCAGGGGTCTCCAATCTTATCCGAGAAGGGCCGGTGTGGGTGCAGGCTTTTGTGCTAGCCCTGCACTAAAACACCTGATTCAACTAATTCACCAATCATGGTCTACAATCAAGACCTTGATTAGTTTAATCAATTGTTTAGTGCTGGGCTAGAACAAAAGCCTGCACCCACACCGGCCCTTCTCGGATAAGATTGGAGACCCCTGGTATAGATGGTTGGTGTCATCAGAATGCTTATCATGAGAGGATCATTTCTGTGACTATGACCTTGAAAAAAATGTGGTATTGTGGTAGCTAGTGACCCAAGATAAAAATATAAAAAAGGGTCTGAATTAGGCTTGCCCTGGTCCCCCCCCAAATCATTAATTAATCATGCATGGGCTAGTGAGAGGGTGTAAGGGTTGGTGGTGATAGGCGCCACTCGCAGAACCCTAGGGGATCAAAAAGTTAGACGGAACCCGTCTAACCACTAGCTCTGTAAAACAGAGAATAGGGAGGATAATTAGGGATGAACGCAAACCACACCCACCGGGTGGTAACTCCAAGTGTCTTAAAACGTAAAGGCAATGATAGCCAAACGAACAAGTAGTAACCTGAACCAGTCCAACCGAACTGAACAAAAGCAACCTGAATCAAAGCACCGCCTAGCGGGCAAGGTTCTTTATAATAGTTACAACTAAAAGTTCGTAAAATAAAGACACGAGTATCCCAAAATAAAGGCTAGGAGAGCCGAGAGAACATGGTTGAAACCCAGAAACAGCCCAACAGGCTGAACAACCAGAACCCGAACGAAAAGCGCTTAATAGCGAGCAGGGTTTTTTTATATTGGGTACAATTAACATGTTACACAGTTTGCATAATACCTAAAAGTTCCGAGCGTCCGAAAACGCGAAAAGCCAGGAGAGCCACAGAACCACATTGCAACCCGAAACAGTCGAAGTGACTGAACAAACGAAACCCAACAGAAAGCCCATAACAAATGAGCAAGGTTTCTAATAAGGGTACAATTTAAATAAGTATTATGTAAATACCCGAACCAATAATACTGAACATCCCAAAATGTGAAAGGCTAGGGAAGCCAACAGAACCAGGTTATCACCTGAAAACAGTCTAGACGACTGAACCCACGAAAACAAACATGAAAACGCTTAATAGCGAGCAAAGGGTTTTTTTAGAAAGACACAAGTAAATAAATTATTATGACTGGACATAACCAAAAGTACTGAGCGTCCGGAAACGCGGAAGAGCTAGGAGAGCCCACAAGATCACATGGTAAAACCTGACCCACTAGTTCTGAACGTCCGAAAACTCGAAACGGTTAGGGAGGACCGGCAGAACAGCAGGACGACTGGACCCACATCCGACATCCTCGTCAGACAGCAGGGCCCACAAGTTGACCTGCTATCTGGCATCCACAAAAAACTGCAAAGCCACCAAAACAACATTGAAACCCGAAGACAACCTCAGCGACCAGGAGGGTACAATTTACACACGAGAGAAGTACAATAGTGGGTACAATTAAATGGAGGCGAAAAGGTCTTGGCGTATGGAAACGCAAGAGCCTAAGAGACAGTTAGGGGGGGATGACAGACAGCAGGAAACAACAAGACCCACATCTGACGTCCGCCAAAACTCGAAACGGTTAAGGGGGACCGACAGAACCACAGAGTAAAACCTATACCAGGAGATCTGCTGAACAAGAATGAAACCAAAATAAAAGCGCATTTTTAGCGAACAAGGTTTCTAATACGTAAGTGACAAAGAATTTGGTTAACAAAGTTCTGAGCGTATGTAAACGCAGGGGGCTAGGAGAACCGCCAGAACAATAAGTAACCCGTAAACAGCCTATCAGACTGAACAAATGAAACTGTGAAACACTCCTAACCACGAGTGAGTTTCAAAATGTAAGAAATAAGGTTAGGAAATAGAACCCATAAACAGCCTAGACGACTGAACAAATGAAACTAGAGGAACACTCCTAACCACGAGTGAGTTTCAAATGTAGGCACTAAAGGTTATGAATTAGAACCCATAAACAGCCTAGACGACTGAACAAATGAAACTAGAGGAACACTCCTAACCACGAGTGAGTTTCAAATGTAGGCACTAATGGTTATAAAATAGAACCCATAAACAGCCTAGACGACTGAACAAATGAAACTAGAGGAACACTCCTAACCACGAGTGAGTTTCAAATGTAGGCACTAAAGGTTATTAAATAGCACAGAGCGTAAGAAAACGCAGGAGGCTAGCAAAGCCGCCAGAACAAAATTGAAACCCGGAAACAGCCTCAGCGACCCAACAAAAGAAACTTTAACCAATCGCTCCTACACCCGAGCGAAGTTTCAAATGCGGGTACAATTTACACACGAGAGAAGTTTCAAATGTGGGTACAATTAAATGGATAATGAACCGACCTTAACTCAAAACTCTTTATGTCCAAAACGTGAAAGGCAGTTAGCCAAAAGAACCAGTAGTAACCCACGAACCAGTCGACCCGGCTGGATAAAACGAAACCAAAAGAAAAGCGCATTTTAGCGAACAAGGTTTCTTAAAGCAGGAAACTAAAATGAGTTATTTCGTTAGGACCAGAGTACTCCCCAAAAACGTAAACGGCTAGAAGAGCCAAAAGAACAAGTTAGCAACCCAAAACAGTCGAACAGACTGACGAACGGAAACCAACCGAAAACCCCCATTTAGAGAGAAAGGTTTCCTTAAAAGGTACAACTAACTAAGTTCTTGAGTTTTTAAAAGGGATTGAAAAGGAGATAGTCGTTTCTAAAGAAAAGTCTTTGTGAAGTCTTTGAGAACGTCTTGAAAAAGACATTCTTACCTTACCGGCTAAAAATCGTAAAGATGGCTTACGATTTCGCCCCGAATGAAGTTAGGTGCGGGTAATTATAGGGAAGAGATAATTGGTCATTCAAGCCAGCTGAGCGCGTTAAGGAAAAGGCGCACACCGCCATCTGGTGGTGAATCTGGGGAACAACCGTGACAGGACCCCCTTAGGGGCGACTCTTGACGACCCTACGAAACCCACACGGGTGTTTAGGAAGAGAAAAAAATTTTGTTTAAACAGATAAGCTAGTTAGCGAAACCGTAGGGGACCCGCTGACGCCAAGATATGGCGAAATCGTACTGTAAGGGTTGGTGGTGATAGGCGCCACTCGCAGAACCCTAGGGGGATCAAAAAGTTAGACGGAACCCGTCTAACCACTAGCTCTGTAAAACAGAGAATAGGGAGGATAATTAGGATGAACGCAAACCACACCCACCGGGTGGTAACTCCAAGTGTCTTAAAACGTAAAGGCAATGATAGCCAAACGAACAAGTAGTAACCTGAACCAGTCCAACCGAACTGAACAAAAGCAACCTGAATCAAAGCACCGCCTAGCGGGCAAGGTTCTTTATAATAGTTACAACTAAAAGTTCGTAAAATAAAGACACGAGTATCCCAAAATAAAGGCTAGGAGAGCCGAGAGAACATGGTTGAAACCCAGAAACAGCCCAACAGGCTGAACAACCAGAACCCGAACGAAAAGCGCTTAATAGCGAGCAGGTTTTTTTTTATATTGGGTACAATAAACATGTTACACAGTTTGCATAATACCTAAAAGTTCCGAGCGTCCGAAAACGCGAAAAGCCAGGAGAGCCACAGAACCACATTGCAACCCGAAACAGTCGAAGTGACTGAACAAACGAAACCCAACAGAAAGCCCATAACAAATGAGCAAGGTTTCTAATAAGGGTACAATTTAAATAAGTATTATGTAAATACCCGAACCAATAATACTGAACATCCCAAAATGTGAAAGGCTAGGGAAGCCAACAGAACCAGGTTATCACCTGAAAACAGTCTAGACGACTGAACCCACGAAAACAAACATGAAAACGCTTAATAGCGAGCAAAGGTTTTTTTTAGAAAGACACAAGTAAATAAATTATTATGACTGGACATAACCAAAAGTACTGAGCGTCCGGAAACGCGGAAGAGCTAGGAGAGCCCACAAGATCACATGGTAAAACCTGACCCACTAGTTCTGAACGTCCGAAAACTCGAAACGGTTAGGGAGGACCGGCAGAACAGCAGGACGACTGGACCCACATCCGACATCCTCGTCAGACAGCAGGGCCCACAAGTTGACCTGCTATCTGGCATCCACAAAAAACTGCAAAGCCACCAAAACAACATTGAAACCCGAAGACAACCTCAGCGACCAGGAGGGTACAATTTACACACGAGAGAAGTACAATAGTGGGTACAATTAAATGGAGGCGAAAAGGTCTTGGCGTATGGAAACGCAAGAGCCTAAGAGACAGTTAGGGGGATGACAGACAGCAGGAAACAACAAGACCCACATCTGACGTCCGCCAAAACTCGAAACGGTTAAGGGGGACCGACAGAACCACAGAGTAAAACCTATACCAGGAGATCTGCTGAACAAGAATGAAACCAAAATAAAAGCGCATTTTTAGCGAACAAGGTTTCTAATACGTAAGTGACAAAGAATTTGGTTAACAAAAGTTCTGAGCGTATGTAAACGCAGGGGGGGCTAGGAGAACCGCCAGAACAATAAGTAACCCGTAAACAGCCTATCAGACTGAACAAATGAAACTGTGAAACACTCCTAACCACGAGTGAGTTTCAAATGTAAGAAATAAGGTTAGGAAATAGAACCCATAAACAGCCTAGACGACTGAACAAATGAAACTAGAGGAACACTCCTAACCACGAGTGAGTTTCAAATGTAGGCACTAAAGGTTATGAATTAGAACCCATAAACAGCCTAGACGACTGAACAAATGAAACTAGAGGAACACTCCTAACCACGAGTGAGTTTCAAATGTAGGCACTAATGGTTATAAAATAGAACCCATAAACAGCCTAGACGACTGAACAAATGAAACTAGAGGAACACTCCTAACCACGAGTGAGTTTCAAATGTAGGCACTAAAGGTTATTAAATAGCACAGAGCGTAAGAAAACGCAGGAGGCTAGCAAAGCCGCCAGAACAAAATTGAAACCCGGAAACAGCCTCAGCGACCCAACAAAAGAAACTTTAACCAATCGCTCCTACACCCGAGCGAAGTTTCAAATGCGGGTACAATTTACACACGAGAGAAGTTTCAAATGTGGGTACAATTAAATGGATAATGAACCGACCTTAACTCAAAACTCTTTATGTCCAAAACGTGAAAGGCAGTTAGCCAAAAGAACCAGTAGTAACCCACGAACCAGTCGACCCGGCTGGATAAAACGAAACCAAAAGAAAAGCGCATTTTAGCGAACAAGGTTTCTTAAAGCAGGAAACTAAAATGAGTTCTTTCGTTAGGACCAGAGTACTCCCCAAAAACGTAAACGGCTAGAAGAGCCAAAAGAACAAGTTAGCAACCCAAAACAGTCGAACAGACTGACGAACGGAAACCAACCGAAAACCCCCATTTAGAGAGAAAGGTTTCCTTAACCCCCTGAGGTCCGTGCTAAGCTTTTAATGTTTTTAGATTTTGGCATGGTCTGATATTTATCTCAATTTCATCAATTTAACACACACTTACTCCAAAGTGTTTGATATTTTTATTTGAAGGACAATCACAGCTACATTTGTATGCCATCAATAGTTTGGTCAGTATCATATGCAGCTTGTAAATAGATCTACAAACACACAAGTTAAAAATAGTAAATTTTTCTGCTGTCACAAAAGATGTGAAAGCACACACTAAACTATAGTGACGAATTGTTTTGCCAATGTGCGTTTGTTCACCAAGGTCTTGGTTATGTAAGGGTGTGAAAATAGTTTAGCACATCTGAGATCTAAATAGCTAAAAACCTGTTTTTATCAGAACTGGTCACATTTATTTCAGGCTGTGGGAGGGCTAAATGCTAAATACCTGAATATTCATTTTGGCTCTTTGTTACGTTGCAACACGCGGAATGTTTGGCGTCACAACACGCGATATTCATAGGCTATATTTTCACGAGTATTTGAAAACAAGCGAAATAAAATTAATATCAGCATAGACTGTTGCTGGCAGATTGCAAGCGTAAACACAGACAAGATGTAAAAAAATAAAAAAACAAGCGAAATAAAATCAATAGCATAGACTGTTGCTGGCAGATTGCAAGCGTAAACACAGACATACGATATATTTTATAACATTTTACGCTGTTTGAAAAGTATTTTGTGTGCCTATTGCAATTTGTTACATTGCGACATGCGGAATATGTAGTCACAAGGCGCGGAATTCATATATTTTCACGAGTATTTGAAAATATACTCGTGAATATACTGTTGCTGGCAGATTGCAAGCGTAAACACAGACATACGATATATTTTATAACATTTTAGGCTGTTTGAAAAGTATTTTCTGTGCCTATTGCAATTTGTTACATTGCGACATGCGGAATATGTAGTCACAAGACGCGGAATTTATATATATTTTCACGAGTATTTGAAAACAAGCGAAATAAAATAAATATCAGCATAGACTGTCCTCTTCAGTTTGTGTTGTTTATGCCGGCGTTTCACAAATGGCCCGACGCACCTCCCGAAATTAGCACCTCGTTAACATGTCAATAGAAGGGGACGTTACTAAAAGGTAAAAAACAGAGTAAAAGCAAGGTTTACTTTTGGTCTAATTAAGCTAATTTTAAAAATCCCATTTGATTTGCCAGTGCTCAAATCGGAAAGTCGCGATTCTAAGGTTTCTGTCAATGTTTTTGCCGCGTGTGTATGATAAAATATCGCGAAGTTAGAAATAGTAATATACTTGTATTGCTGCTTGGATCGGCGCCGATCCAGCCGACCTCAGGGGGTTAAAAGGTACAACTAACTAAGTTCTTGAGTTTTTAAAAGGGATTGAAAAGGAGATAGTCGTTTCTAAAGAAAAGTCTTTGTGAAGTCTTTGAGAACGTCTTGAAAAAGACATTCTTACCTTACCGGCTAAAAATCGTAAAGATGGCTTACGATTTCGCCCCGAATGAAGTTAGGTGCGGGTAATTATAGGGAAGAGATAATTGGTCATTCAAGCCAGCTGAGCGCGTTAAGGAAAAAGGCGCACACCGCCATCTGGTGGTGAATCTGGGGAACAACCGTGACAGAGGGTGGTTGTTTAAGTGTGCCAAAATAGCTTTTGACTATAACCAGGATTTATCTCCACTAAGTTTCACAAACAATTTCTGCCAGCATCAGTGAGAATTAAATTGAATTGTTGTTGACAGATATTCAAAGTTAAAAAAAACGGTTTAGACCAGAAGTGGTTTATATGGCTCTTGCAGGAATACATTTTCTGTCTCCAGTCCTTGGCAACCTAACTCACAACATTGCAGTTGCCAGGCCATACAAATAATTATTTGATGACCTTCTCTGTTGTTGAAGGGTTACTAAAAAAATATCCACACCTTTTCCTTTGATAAGATCATAAAATTTCAACCGTTCAGATTAATCTGAGATTAGAATCTGTCTCATTATAAGATGTTTCGTTACAACCGTACATGTGTGCAACTTGATTTCTACATAGCAACTTCCTGATTAAGAGCCATGATTACCTTCCTGATTACCACACCTTACATTACTCTCACTGCTGAACTGTTTCCTGTTCGGAAAAGAAGTAAGCAAACATTCAATTGGAGGACAACTTCATTCTGCCATTATGGTGCACTCAAGCACACCAGAGCTCTGTGTGTATGGGGAAATCATTAACTGGTCCCTTCATTAGGGCTGTTTCATTTCACAGCTGTGTGCCACATTGTGTAATACAATATCACCCTGTTTGTATACTGAAGTCATTTACAAGCATACATTGTATTGGCACTGTAGATATGCCAGTGTTTAAAATATTACCCTAAAATAACTTAATCTTAAACATCAAAAGTTCACAAATTACCCACAAGTTACACTCACAAGTTATGCTGATGTCATAGATGCAAATGAAGTGAATTAAGTGCAAACAGAGTAACACATTATTTTACAATATATCAACATAAATTATGTAACCTCATAATCAATTTAGAATGTCACTCATATTAATCAAATGCAGTTTATGAAATAACACAGCGTTAAGCTACCTCAAAACATTTCCAATGCTTGAAATGAATAGTAAATTATGATGTACTTGTAACCCTGTGTATCTATCACAAGTGACGAAAGCAACAAAGCAGTTTCAAAGCAACAAAGCAGTTTCAAAGTCATTCATTTTCAATGGTGGTGCAATGAAGCGATAGCCAGTTGGAGGGATTGAAAAATAGTTTTGCCCTTAATTCTCCCCACTGTAAAATAAAGTGCATGTTTTTGGTTCTTATCTTAAAGTTTTTCTGTACCAGAATGTAAGAGAGTTGTTGTAGTGCAGTATCTAGGATGTTTACAAACAGGGATGTCACTAAAAAGAACCACACATGGCACAAGATATCAGAAATAGTGGTGAGTTTGATTAATTGCAATGAAATGAAAGGTAGGTTAGTTGCCGGTAGGTAGTTAGAAAGGGTTAAAGGTAAAGTTAGCAAACAATTTCATATCAATGTCTTGATAGTGCACAAATAAAGAGCTGTGATGCAGAGAAGGGTCACTAATTTAGGTATTTATTTCAAGAGGCTTGCTACAGTAGTTTGCTTGCTTTACATTCAATGGGCTTGACTCAGTTCACTCTATTACAAACTTGATAGCTGGATGTGCACAACCTAACCTGCTCTTCCCAAAATTGCTTGTGTGGGAACACTCACCAGCGGCAATTGGCTAGCGACCAAAGTGTCTAGCCAAAAAATAGGCTATTATTATTAATATTACTAATATTACTAATAATATTGATATGAATAATTGATGATAATAAAAATTATGTTGGATTTTTCACATGAAAGGTCTTCCACCAACTGTTATTGCGGTAAGAAACAACATTCCATTAATGCTGTGTAAAGTTACATGTGGTATGCAAACTAATATGTCAGAGGGTGAAGCCAAGATTGCATTACAACAGAGGGTTGAAATGCACATTGCTGAGCTTGATATGACAAGAGGAAAGTAATAAAAAAAACACCAGAAGATATAGTTTACATACAACTGTCTTCAAAATTATTCTTGAGGCATGGTGATATTGATCAGAATAGCAAAATTTAGCTAAATCTAAAGAAATCAACTCTTTCTCTCCTCCCCTTCTGAGACCCAGGTCCCTGCACGTATCTCTGCATGCCTGGCAGACATCTCTGTTTGGATGTCCACCCACCATCTAAAGCTGAACCTGGGGAAGACAGAGCTGCTCTTCCTCCCAGTGAGGACCTATTGCTGTATTACTGCACTGATCTCTTTCGCAAACAATGATTGTTCCTACCATGTATTAACGCACATCTTGTAAGTCGCTCTGGATAAGAGCATCTGCAAAAATTTTTAAATGTAAATAGTTTTTAGGCCAAAGGCCAAACGACAATTGCTGCTAAGTGGATTTTTTTCTCCTCTGGCTATTCCATGATGTATTTTCGGTAGTTTTTCTGCCTTGTCTTGGCGTGGAGTTTCAGTGGCTATGCTATCAGCAACCCAGACTCCTTACGCCCGCGGCTGGTCACGACTTGTGGCGCGACATCACCGCTGGGTCATGATGGACATAATGGTTGGTTGTTGTGCGCAAACTTTGTACGGATAGACTCACATTACTGTTTGGTGCTATTAGGGACACCAAAATCCCCCGTACTAAGCCCCGTATTATTCAGAAGAGAAATCTTAAGCATTTCATTGAGCAAGCCTTCCTTCATGATTTATTCCTTTTTAAATGGGACCGTATTTTTCTGATTGGTGACATTGACCTTGCTTGGAAATATTTTTCTGATAGTTTTAGTTATTTTATGAACAATCATGCACTGTTTCGCCGTTTCAGGGTGAAGGGCCGTGATAGCCCCTGGTTCACTTCTGAGCTGGCAGGCCTATTATACAAGATAAATCAGCTTTGGGCTGAAACAAGGAAGTCTGGCTCTGAGGCTGACTGGCTACATTTTCATCAATCTCGTAACCGCTGCACTGCTGCTATTAAAAAAGCCAAAAGCGATTACTATTTATCACAGACCACAAACAGTCTGATTTTGGCAAACAATAAAATCTCTCTCTGCCAACTCTTGCTCTTCAGAGCTGCCACATACTATTGACTCCATTGCCGTATCAGACAAATCTGAGATGCTTAATTGTTTTAATAAACATTTTATTGCTTCCAGCTCCTTGTTTGGCACATCATCTGTTGGTAAATCATCCACTTTCTCCCCCCATGCCAGTCATGCCTCAAACAGCCACACTTTCTCCTTTACCCCTTTCACTACTAGTGAGGTTTGTAAGGCCTTAAAGGACCTAGACCCGAGGAAATCGGCTGGCCCTGACAATCTTCCCCCCTATTTTTTACGCTTGGCTGCAGATATTATAGCTGAACCAGTGTCATATATTTTTAATCTCTCAATACAAAACAACATAATTCCTGATGTTTGGAAAACTGCCTATGTTCTTCCATTATTGAAAGGTGGCAATCCCAAGATCTTGAATAATTATAGACCTATTTCCAAGCTGTCTATTTTAGCTAAGGTCCTTGAAAGGCTGGTGAATGACCAGATCAAGGATTTCATGGGCTTGAACAACATTTTATCCTCTCACCAGTCTGGTTTTAGGAAGCAGCACAGTACAATAACTGCTGCCATGAAAGTTGTTAATGACATTGTGGAAGCTTTGGATGCCAAGAACTACTGTACTGCACTTTTTATTGACTTGTCCAAAGCATTTGATACCGTTGACCATGGCATTTTGTGCCAGAGATGATCAGATATAGGTCTGTCAGGTGAAGCTGTTGGTTGGTTTTTAAATTATCTCTCCAACCGTAAGCAATGTGTGCAGTTCAGTGGTCTCTTTTCCAGCTTTCTTAATGTCACCAATGGTGTGCCACAAGGCTCAGTATTAGGACCCACCCTTTTCACTATTTATGTTAATAATATAGCACTGTCGCCCTGGCATTTGAACGTCTGCAGTCTGCATTTGACACTATTCAATCGCACCTGTCCCACCTTAGACTGGTGTTAAATGCAGACAAAACCAAGGCCATGTTCTTTTGCAACAAAAAGAAGGTGCCAGCGGTTCTTCCTTGCATCATGTCTCTACAAGGTACCCCTATTGAGACTGTGACTACCTATAAATATTTAGGCATCACAATTGATGACAGCCTTTCTTTTAAGTTTCATATTGATCTTCTTTTAAATAAATTGAAATTAAAATTGGGCTTCTTTTTTAGGAACAAATCCTGTTTTTCTTTTAATGCCAGGAAACGGCTTGTTGCTGGCCACCTTCTTGCCTCTCCTGCTGGACTATGGGGATGTTTTATATATGAACGCGTCAGCCCACTCTCTTCGTTTGTTGGATGCTGTTTATCATGGTGCTTTGAGATTTATAACCGGTTGTAAACCTCTCACACATCATTGCATTCTGTATTCTTTAGTCAACTGGTCCTCCTTATCCATGCGTAGAGCCTTACACTGGTATAACTTCATTTATAAATCCATCCTTGGTCTGCTGCCCATTTACCTATCCACTTATATATCACGCAAACTGAGCTGCTATGGCCTACGCTCCCAGGGCGTCATCACACTCTCCATCCCCTCAGTTCGTACAGAACTTGGTAAAAAGGCCTTCTCCTTCTCTGCCCCCTCAACCTGGAATACATTACAGCAGGAACTGAAGCTGTCTAGCTTGATTCCCCTTGGAGATTTTAAGCAACTTTTATATAATTTGGAGAGGGGGTCTGTGGGGGTTTGCTCCTGTACATAGGAGTTAAAATCCGGTTACCTTAGCACTTTTACACTTCGATCTGTTTTTACCTCGTCTCTGTATTAATGTCTCTGTATTGAATGTTATGTCTGTCTGTAACTTTGTATGTATAATTGCTGCTGCTGTCTGACCAGGTCTCTCTTGAGAATGAGACCCCGTGTCTCAATGAGATTACCTGTTTAAATAAAGGTTAAATAAAAAAATAAAAAAGTTACATTACTTTGTGTACTAAAAGAACTACAGCTTTTATACTGTGGTTTGAGCTTAGGTCAACTGGCCCACAGAGGTTTGTCTGAAAAGAGATCTGTGTCACGTGTGTCTCACTCTCTCTTGTGCCTCGGATGCCAGACTATTTATAAAGTGAGAGATGACAGGAATTGGTCAGCAAATGGGCTAGTTCACCAAAGGGCTCCCTGTGTGAGTGTCTCAGAGTCTCTACACTCACTACTCAATCCTGCCATATGGGTAAGCTGTTAGCAATGCACAGTAGGAATGCTACTCTTGGCTTTAGGATGGGAGGAGAGTCAAGTGAGTTGCTGTTTGTTAGTGTGGCACTCTGTATATATGGACATTCTCAGCCATCACTATTCATCTATCCATCATAATTGAAACTAGTTGTTTTAATAAACAAATGAAGATACCTAACTTATAGGAATAAGAATATAACGTAAAGCCGATTATATAACATTTTTGCCATATTTTTTCTCTCTGGCCAATTCATAATACATTATTGTATTATACTACTTCACAAAGTTTAATTCATTTAATGTCTTATGTAGACTCCAATTGAATGAACTTGATGTGAAGAAAAGCAACATTGTTGGTATATATCTGGCAAAGCAATTTAGTAGAGATTCAGCTGAGACAGATCATGTGTCAGTGCATGCAGACCACAGAACTGCAGGTCAGAGACTGGTCGGGGGCCTAGAAACAACTAGTGCAATAAAGCTGTTGTAACTTTGTGTAAAACACTGAAATAGTTAAGAAATATATAAATAGACAGCCGGGGGAGGTACGGGGAGTTGTAATCGAGGGGAGATACCTTTCGATCCGCTGGCTGCACCCCCGAACCTTATATGGAAGTTCAGAGGAAATGAGCCGCACCGTAGCTGCTGAAAACTCGGGAATAAAAGAAGCGGCGGTACCCAGACCTGGTGGCAAAGTTCAGTGAGGGAAACGCGTGGAGACTGGGTGAGAGGGAAGAGAAAGTAAACTATTGTGATTGGATTAATGTGTTTGACCTGGACTGCCTGACTAACCTGTTTATTGCCGAAACGGATTGTATGAAAACATGGATGTGGACGAGACCTTGGAAAACGGACAACGACGGATTACGGTTTTGAATTGTTTGCCTTATTCTCCCTTCTTGTGCGTTTTCCCTAATAAAACCCGATTTGTACCAGTTGATCTTCTTGTGTGATATTTTGATTAAAAAAAAACATTTTTTGTTATCAAACTTGGCAAATATGGAGGCGTTGGTTCATTTTAAAAACCGTTGTCTTAATTTTGATGACCCTTAGAATATTATTTCTGCATTATTCTTTTTTATTTTATTTTTTATTTAATTTAGGTAAAATCATTTGTAAACTGGCCTCCCAGGTGGTCTAGGGGTTACTACATTCGACACTGGCCACTGCGACCGGGGTTCGATTCCACCGGCCGCGCCTGATTCAGCTCTGGTCGGGAATGCCACCAGGGGGCGGCAATTGGCTGTCCACCCCAGGGAGGGGGGAGGGAAGCCGACATGAAGTTCTCTGCATACAAGAGTGGCTCTGGAGTACTGGAATTATGGTCAACAGCTTGGAAAGTGCTGTCTCAGAGGAGAAGATACTTCGCCCGTGTCACTGCCGGTCACAGGGCTACAGCAGTGAACTCAGAATACGAGGGGGGGGGATTGACATGAAAAATAGAGGGTGTAATTGGCTACTAAAATCAGAAACAAATTCTTAAATTAAAAAACAAAACATTTGTAAGCCATCAAACTGCCAACCATTATAAGTCATTTTTATTACCCTTTATAAGGCCACCAAAACAATAAATGTATTTTTTTTAAATGCTTGGGGTTGATGACTTGCATGTTATTAATATACACATGACAGCTGTTATAGTATGTATTTACAGTTAAGTTTGATATTCTGATCTACTAGTATGCAGGTAGAAACAACAGATTAAACATTATTAGTTAAACTTAAGACCAAATACACTATTTAGCACTTGCAATGTGAGCCAGTCTTTCTTCTTTAAACTGTCTGTCCTTGTAAAGACATTGATGAAATGAGCAATGGTAACCTTGCTGGTTTAACAAGAAACAAACACTGCAGGATATTCTTTAAAAACAAAAGTGAATGGATCATGGAAATAATGTTCTGTTCAGAATAAGGAGCATGATACACAATACACTCTGCATGGCAACTAATGTGGAATGAGATAAACAACTGAAGAAGCTGCCCTCTCTGGATCTCTGCTGCAACGTCATTTAGAGACAATCGGTCTTTCTCTGGAGCAGAACAATGGCGTTGCATATGACATACCAGGTTCAAATACAGGGGCCACATACAAAGGGTGAGTGTAATCCAATAGTCCCTGTGCAAACTGAAAGGGCACAGCACATTTTTGGAATAGGGCAGTGGGTGATTGCTTACAGTATGAATGTGCTACGCTTTGTGGGGCGGGACTTGGGCCAGACTTGATCCAGTGTAAAAGGTCAGCCTAATAGAAGAAACACATTTTGCTCCCTCACACTACATGTCAGGCAGGTATATCTAATAATTATTTCTAATTTACAGAAATGTAAGTAAATCTTTTAATGTTTGTCTAGATGCAGTACTAGATACTCTTCAGATAAGGACATGACGAGCCTGGGTGGGCTGAACGGCCCGTTCTCGTCATTATGTATTCTTATGTTATGTTCTTATGTTAATTATGAACCTAGAAAATAGGTAATTTCTTGACAGTTCCAGGAAATAAATAGACATTCTTTAAGTAGAATATTAAAATATATAGCTTTAAATAAACATACTTGAAGGAGAGGTGAAGTTGAAGGCAGCGATGTAATCTGTACAAATATGTTTTCCACAAATGTAATGAGGGCTTTACAAGAGGAATGCAGAAAAACAATCACTACTGCCATTGTATCATATTATACTTGTGATGATGGTGAGTGCTACTACTATTACTGCTAATGACAATAAGACCATTAAAAATCATCATCACCTTTTAACTAAGTTGATCAGATGGATGTTGACAAAACAAAACCATTATTCATTTACTTATTGTCAGTTAATAAGGTAGCTTCTGACTATGGTATCCTGCTCTATAGAGGTCTCGTTGGGCCGTTCTTGATGAAACTGCCTGCTCACACCCTGAATTTAAATTTGCACTCAGTTGATTTACAGTCGCTTGCATGTTTAGCCTTGCACCTCAAACAAATGCACAGACTAGAATGAATGCATCACGATCCGGGAGTATGTGCTTCCGACTACAGGTGCCCTTTGTTGTTGATGTCTTTCCCTGAGATGGTGATGTCTTTCCATGCCGACATCACCTTAGACACTGTTCCTCATGAAACATCAGAAAGTTGAGCAGTCTTCATTACTGAAGCTCCTGCCAAACGTGCCTTTACAATCACCCCTCTTTCAAAGTCACTGAGGTCTCATCTTCTAGCCATGTTATTATAGGCAAATACACTTTCCCAGAATTTTTGTCCATGACCGTGTGCATGCTGGGGTGTAAATTGCTTAATTAACTCAGGAATAACACCTGTGTGGAAGCACCTGCTTTCAATATACTTTGTGTCCCTCATTTATCCAAAAGTTTTCACATTTTTGCGCACCACCTGTATATGAAGTGAGGCCTTACATATTTCCAAATATATATAGCCTATTTTGACACAGTATTTAATTTAATTTAATTTAATTTTGTTTTCAGATTCAGTACCAAATATATCCTCTTTTCATGTCATCTACCCCCCTCTCCCCTTGTATTGTGAGCTCGCTGCCGTAGTCCTGAGGCCAGCCATGACTAAAGCAATGTACCTCCTCCTCTGAGCCGGAACTCGCCAAGCCATCAACTGTAACTCCGGTTCACATCTTATACGCAGTGAGCCTATATCAAATCGGCTTCCCTCCCCCCTCCCTGGGGCGGACAGCCAATTGTCACCCCCTAGTGGCAGTCCTGGCCAGAGCCAAACTGGCGCAACCGGTGAAATGGAACCCCGGTCACAGTGGGCAACATGCATCCTGGTTGGACCGCTACACCGCCCGGGAGGCCCTTTTGAGAGTATTGATATTTAAAACATCCTTTCAATTATGAAAATGACCAAAGTCATATAATTAGTTGAATGGCCTCTGTCTGTGTTTAATAATAGTGGTTCATATGATTTCAGGAAAATAAATTAAATGAAATAAACCTCTCTCTGTAATGCAATGCATTTCAAGCAAAGATTCAACCATGAAGATCAAGGAGCTTTCAAAACAACTCAGCAATAAAGAAAGGCATAGATCAGGAGAAGGTTGTAGCACCATCTTTGATTTAGGGCTCTTTGGTTTATCACGGCAACACTGTGCTCAACTAAACTAACATGCATGTGTATTCGTTTCCTACTAAGAAACGCGCTTTTCTGGGTATTACCCATTTTCAATATATATATATTTGGTATGACATGAACATTGGGCCATGGCATTCAGTTCTAAACGTCCCATGACGTCCCATAATTTCATAATCTATTAAAATGTTTTCATATTGCATTGCATTGAATGCAATCACCTTGGTTTTATGAGACCCTTTCTCTCACCTGTGTTTTCATCAGTCAGTAGTAAACAATTTTATCAAGAGGCTTTGGTGTGGACATCACATCCACCCTTACGGTCAGCTGACAGTAGCAGGGGCTAAGCGTAAACCTGAGTGAAGCCAGAGCTTACCTGACCCATCGGGGATGGATCTCACAAAGGTGGGCAGCATCTTGACTGTTGCTGTGGGATTGGTGTCACGGCCCAGTCCGTTCTCAAGCTCCCTTCTGAACCGACACATGATGTCCAGGAGGGTCTCATCCGAGAATCTCATGGAGTACAGGTACTTGTCAATCTGAAAGTCACAGAGTCACAGTCACAGAGGCAACTGACTGGTTTAAAATGGCTACTACCATTACAATGCAGGGACATTTTTAAGGCCTTCAAAAAATACTCCAATGACAATATAATTATCCACATGATTCAGGACCAAAGTGATTATAGATTAAAAAAATTATATTTAAAATTTTCATTTAAAATTTTGTTTAGTTCCAGTTAGTTTTCAATCACGTTTGCTAGTTTTTATTGTATTTTTATAGGGAGACCTACATCAATTCAGTTTCAATGGTATTTCATTTTTGTTTTAATTTGCTTTTTAATTTTAGTTTCAGTTACAGACAGCATGTTTTCAACTTGTCTTCTTGTTAACTAGGTAGCTAGATTGCTAGCAGTATTAGATAGCTGGCTAACCTTAGCTACAAGCGATCAGTAACTAATCAGAAACACCTGTTTCTCCCAGACCAATCAGAAAGCTTGAACATGCGCCCTAAACTCAAGCGTTTATTATTCCCATTACGTGCGCATGCGCGGAGATTTGAGACTGTGGGTTTCCTCTGAAATGGTACAAAGGTAAGAGGTAAACTGCCAGAGGTTAAAAAAAAGGTTTAGGTTACCAAAAATCGAAAAATAATGTAAATTTCAGAGTTATAATATACTTTTCAGGGAACAAGTAATGGGTTAATGTGGGTTAACAGTCACTCTGTGCAAGTCGCTGACTCTGGATCCAGCAAAAGAGCCCCAGACCATCACGCTTCCTCCTCCATGTTTAACAGTTGGCGTCACACACTGAGGAACCATCCTTTCGCCTACTCGACGGCCTACAAAAACCTTTCAAAATTTCAAGATTTTGATTCATCGGTCCATAAGACCTTCTTCCAGTCTTCAGTAGTCCACTGGCGGTGCTTCATGGCCCAGGGAAGCCTATTTTTCTTATTTTGCCACCTTAGCAGTGGCTTTCTTACTGCCACTCAACCTGTCAAACCTGCAGCTTCTTCTCAGCACAGCATTCTTTCAGATTTAGATTTAGTTGACAAACAATTTTCAAAACAGCTTGCAAAAATCATGGCATTTTATCTGCTAAAGAAGAATATGGGGATCTTCTCCCAATAGTTTGTGGTATCCAAGGAGAATTAACTTCAAGCTAACCTTGGGACAGCGATCGCACTAGTTAACACAACAAAATTAATGACGTTTTGGTACATGCTGTATTTCTTTTACAAACACTGCTCAAATGAAACTTCAACAAGGTAGTGTGGATTCAACCTTATCAATATCTGCCTGGGAACAGCAGGGGCATGAAACAGAAAACTGATTAAGGAAATAATAGTTTTGATAAATTAAAAGTGCCAGGAAGGTTATACAAGCAAGGGGGGGTGCAGTAGTGAGCAGGATAAGGGATATGTGACTAAATGTGACGGCTTTTGCAGTCAAGGTCAGGAATATGATTTGCTTTCATACATATCCAGTTATTTAAATGGATAACATGAAAAAATGTCAACATGTCATGCATTTCCATTCTGGATTATCACACCATCTTGCAAACATATATCAGTATTCAAATATTGTTTGGAAGGTGTGGTATTGGAAGAACAATGACCAGAGCAAGTATTTCCTTTAAAACACAAAGAAAAAACCTCAAGTAGCATAGCGGGGGCACATCCTACCAAGAGTGGATGAATATTGTAGGCATGGCAACTCTATTGTAAATTATGACACAGTACACACAAAAAATAATACTGCTAATACTACAGACCAAATATCTGCCTGCAGTACCCAAAGTCAGCTGATAGACTGATCAGGGCACGGAGCTCATTGCAAATATCAAACATTTCAAGAATATTTTTGTTCAAGCTTTGGTCTGAATAAGAGGCTCTTCTGGTATCATTAATTTGCTCTGTACCCCAAATGTTTTTGCAAATATTTCAAATATCTTCAACTTTCTATTTGTAGATTGTTATGATACAGTAGCTCATTTTGATATCCAGCAGTAAAAAATGTTTATTTTGTCTGGTCTGTGTTTCTTTATTGATTTTCCATCTAGCTATGGACTCAACTTCCATTATGTAAGGCAGCTGTCTGAATGAACGTAACACAGCTACAAGAGTGTTATGGCCATAATCTACTCACAGTGAGACACGCCCACCTCAAACTGGTGTGCTTTCAGTACGCAGGCTGTTAAAGGGATTAGTCTGATGGGTAAAAATTGTTTACATTCACACACAAAAATAATCTATGTTTGAGGCTCAATCGCTAACCAGCTAAATGTATGCACTGGTGCTTACTCCAGTGTATGACTCATATGAGCACCATCATGAATAAGACATGATGAATGAAAGATTTTCTTGTGAAAAGTCACGGATTCCTCCCTCATCAATCATGAACACCGTAAGCACGTGACTCATGTTCATTCATTGAATCAAAATGTTCTGTTACTAAGGGAGATGCTAAGCTTTTATGGCAATAAACTAAACTAGCTTTCCGGTTTTGAGACAGACAGACAGCGTGCTGTACAAACTGCGCATTCTCTCCTCTCGGTAGTGACCTGATCCGAGTGGGCCTGTCAGGGTGGAGGAGGGAATGGGAGGGGGCAATTTAAACGCACAGGGTTCCTAATGAGCTGGGAAGCGAGGATGCTCACGACGCAAAATCAGCCTGACACTCGTGCCCCTGCATGTTTAACACATCCCACTGATGCAGAAAGATAATTACAACATTCTGCCGGTAACCTCTACATGCTGTTTTAAAGGACAACATGCTGATAATGCAGGATCAGAACATGAAACTCCTGCGTTGGTTCACCATTATGAGTGATCACGCCCCTCCATATTGGCTACTGGCGCATCCATTGGAGAATGCCAATGACCCAAAGGCACCTGTTGTCACATGGCCCTGAACAACGACACTGTTTCTGGAAGAGGAAGACAGCACTTCCACAGATGGACTCACCTTTTTGACCTCATCGTCCTTCAGCTCAGTGAAGTAATAAGCCAAGAGCTGAGCCGCTATCATGTTGGAAGCAGGAACAGAGACCAGAGATGAAGAACAAGAGATAGATCCTTTCTCGCTGATGGGTAAAACTGGCTCTTGGCCCAGTCTCACCTAATGCCTTTTCATACAGAAATTAAAAAAGGAAGAGACACTGTGGCGTGTGTGCTCGTTGTCTCAGCCAGCCTAGCAAGCTAGTGCTCAGGGGATGCAGCAGCAGACTGGAATGGTGACTGGCTGAGGCCCTACCCACCTCCTGCTCTGTGATTGGCCCATGCTCCAGAGCTGGGATGTGGGAGGGGGTAGCTAACAGGCTGCATTCAGACTCCCTCTCCAGAGCAGTGCAGGGAGAGAAGAAAGGGGGAGGGGAGGGAGCCACCATAGATTATGACGCTGGAGAGGCAGCCCGCACGTCCGGCACGTCCCTGTGATACACCAGGACGGGAGTGTCGTGACACATCATCCCCTCTTTCACAGTCGTCACAGTTCTCACACTCCTGTGTCCTCTGAAACACTGAAGGACACAAAATCAGAGCGCCATTTAAAGATTTTCAAAACAGCAGAGTAGTGCACCATTAGACACCAGATTAGTACACCATGGGTGGCCCCTACAAAGTAAATCCAGTCTATTTGACCAGCATAAGCAAGTCACTCCCTGCTGAGTTTCATGGGAAAGGGAACAATGTGGATAAATCAGGGATAAAGGGGTTGCAGGGATATACACAAACGTGGATGACATCACTGGTATGTGGGGGCTACAGCACGTCTCAACTTCTTTTTATAACTTTCCAAAACACCTAAACTGATCTTCATTCACTCATTTTATTCACTAATGGAAATGAGAGGCTGAAGGAAAGTGGTCATGGAAACACACTTCTCATTGCTTTCGTCTTGTGATGACAGCTAATGATTAAAAACCAAGGAATCAACAATAAACTGGACATTTCATTAACACTTTTTCATATAGTTATAATTTAAACATAACAAAATTAATACTTTCTCATCTACATCTACATTCTCGTCTACATTTTTGGGCACAAGCAAATTCTCTCATCTTCCTTTTTAATTACAGAATAGCTTAACATGTTTTTATACCACAGACACTGCCTTTCACACATCGGTTAGTAATTAAATTCAGCAGAGATGACCTTGACCTATTGCTTTTAACAGCTGTAATCCAAGTCCTAATAATTCACATTCTCCCCTCTGACTATTAATTAATTTGTTGTCTTATTAGTATATAATCAATATACCAAACAGGCAAAATTTAGGAAAATCCTGTGGGTTGTTGTACCAATACACAAAATGCATTAGAAATATTATGCCTGTATACATTTTGTCTGTCATATTTATGCATTAATAACACACACATAAGCACACCATCATTTGCAACAATGTATCATTTATAGTTGACACTATAATAAATAATCAATCAAAAATAATGAATATTTCTCTCTGTAGAAAAGGAAGTCCCCCCTAGTCATGAAAGAGTTAAGAATGGTTTCCGCCTCTCTCTCTCCCTCCAGCCACTGAGCTGCAGACTTCAATGCTATGCGCTGGCGCAGGCTCGGATGAACACATGACATGCCTCTGACATTTTTTTCCTACTCCTATCCTGGGAAACAAGGACCCCCACCCCCACCTCACACTCTCCTCCTGGTCTGTCCTTCTCTGCCTCCCTACCGCTATGGGTGAGCACCAGGGCTGTCCTTCACTGGTAAATTAATGAGTGGATAATGAGAGCTTGGCTTTGTTGTTGCTTTATCCCTGCCAAATGCTTCCCAGCTTTAAATTACACAGTGCCTTACCCTGACAGTGGACCACCATCTTATGTGTGCTGTCAGAGCCGCAAAGGCAGCAATACACCCTGATATGGAGAGAGCAGAGAGATCAGCCTCACTACTGAAAAACACCACAGAATCGGAATTTCATAACAGTGATAATAGATTTAATACAAATTACAGGTCAATCTATGAAGTGCCAAATGAGTTATTGTGAACGCTGTACCAAACCATTACTGTACAATCTTGACTCATTTAAATTTACAATCCAAGAATTCCAGACTGATGCCCTAATAAATGGCAACTAAGAATTTTCATTCTATATAGACAAGCGTAACTTTCAAATGCCTCTCAACTGGGGTCATCCATTTTCCTCATATTATTATGCTCTAGTAATCTCTTTTGTCCTTCATATAAACTGTCTAATAGGTGGTGCCAATGAAACCATTGTTAGATTGCAACAGGAAGGTGCAAGAATAAGTAGCACACACAAGAACACAAGGACACGCACACCCGCGGAACATTTTGTGCTTTTCAAGTAATGGCTACTTGTTAAAAAGGGTGTTCATAAGCATTATGTTTTTTCCATTCTAAATATTAGCTGTGGTCATGCAGTGTTTGGATAATGGCTGCACTGCGTTTACATTCAAAATACAACTTATGCCATTCCAGCACCAATGTAGATTTTTTTTTGCCAAAGGGCAAATTCTACTGTATAAATAACTAATCCTCACAATTTCATAGAAATCTGTTTGGTAAAATCATTCGCATTTTGTATTTTACAGTGGTATACAGTCTCACCAAATTAGAACATGTCAGATTTTTAAATGGACCAATGCACTGACAAAAAAATTGAGTTTCATGTGCCATGATTTTTATTAAAATCAAAATCTTTGGAAACAAGACTCTATTCAAAATGAATTAAAAGATACTGTAGCTTGTGTTTTAGCAAGGTATACTTCAGTACAACAATCCTGGAAACTGGAAGCCATCACAAAACAGAAAGTTATTATTAAGAGCCATTATTGACAGCCAAAATGGCAGCAACCAGCAGCCCACTGAAGCGCTGTTATGGCAACCTAGGTCAGGTTAGTCAGTCAACCAGCTTATATACACATTGGCATGTTAGTCTGGCTAGGTGGCTAGCTAGTCTCAGCTGGTTTGACAGCTGAAGTTGGGTGCTAGTAGTGTGTCCCTTTGTTAGTTAGCTAACATTAGATAGCTAGCAGTATCTAATATAGCTAGCTAGTTAGCCATGCATGGTCATGTTTGCTAGACTAGAAACAATCATGATTTTCTGAATCACTTTAGAAACGTTTTTCATGCTTTTCCCACTTTTTTCCCAATTTGGAAAGGTCAACCATATTCTGAGCCATGCTGCTGCAACCTCTGCTGTCAATTTGGGAGAGTGTAGACAAGAATGCGCTCTGCTCTGAAAAATCTAACTTGCACACACATGAGATGGAGGAAGACACTTCATGCACAGCTTTATTCCCACAGACAGAGTGTGGGTGCCCAACTGACCAGTGGGGAATGCTGGTGTGCGATGAGACACAGACACCCGGCCGACTGAATCCCTCCCTCTCTGGGCAGTGCTACCACCAATTATGTGTCGCCCTGTGGGGCTGCTGGCCACAGTCAGCACTGGCATGGTCTAGATCTGATACCAGACCGTGGGGCTCATCCACACACTAAAAAAAGAGTCTTAACAGGATGCAGATCGTGGGGCTCATCCACACACTAGAACAGTGCCTTAACAGGATGCAGACCATGGGGCTTATCCACACACTAGAACAGTGCCTCAACAGGATGCAGACCGTGGGGCTCATCCACACACTAGAAGAGTGCCTTAACAGGATGCAGACCGTGGGGCTCATCCATACACTAGAGCAGTGTCTTAACAAGATGAGCCACCCAGCAGCCCAGAAACAGGTTTACTAAATAATGAATTAACATTGTCATATTAAAAAGATAAATATACCTAATTTAGAAGTGTAAGTCTACACCTTGTGGAACAAATATTTTTCCATGGGGAAACCTTCCCCATATTCTGCTTGCTACATTTTTAATGGTTTTACAAAAGTTGATCAGGACCCCTTGTGATGAATATGCTAAAGTTAAAGCAAAACACTTCCAAATTTGTAGAAATTTATGTTTTTCCTTTAACCAAAAAAACATGGTTTCATAGCTGTTTCAGTATCCAGAACTGTGATTTCTCTCCAAGCACTGCTTTAGTAGTTCAGAGCAGGACGTTGATGACTTCCATGAGAATTGTTGCAATAAGATATAATAAGGTCTTATATTTTCTCACACTTAAGAATGTTGTGAATCAGGGCCTATATACAATGTCTTTGAAAATACTATAGATGTTTCACAAATCATGTTTGTTTCAGACAACTGTTGCAAGCAGAGGAAGTCTCAATAGGGCACATGTACGTACTCTCGAGGGAGATCCCAGAAGCGCAGGGCTTGTATTTCATACATCACAAAAATGTTTATTGTGACTAAGAATATTTAACATAATGGCTGTATCACTCTGTTTCTACTCGCTGGACCCAAGAGATATCTCCCACCCTGATGCATGAAATACCTGCACATTTTTCATGATAGTGAAAATGGCCCATACATTTACTGGAAGCAGACAGACTGCTCTGAACTACTTAAACAAGGCTTGTGTATCACATGAATAAAGTAAGTGTACACACAAAAATGATGGGTAACATCTGTATGCAAGTATGATTAGATTACCTAATCATACTTACATTTTAGTTCATACCTTTTAAGGGGTCCACTGCCTTTGCTCCAATGGTTTTCTGGTTTTTTGACTAGCCTAGAAGTGTCACTAGCTATGCTTCCATTCACTTGTCGAACGAATTTCAAGCGAACAACAACTTACAGGTCTCCAAAACAAATTATGCTAATTTTGCCGCTGAAGGTGCGTTTCCATGCGTTTTGGCGAACAAAAACCTTGAAAAGCTCATGATAGCAGAAACAGTTGACTAAAATATTGTGATATGACTTCAAACTTATTCACAACATCAACAATTATTCGGTAGGCTAAAAAATGTTTCCACCACCACTGGTCACACAACATATTGTAGAGAGCGTGCGCGAGGTGATGTATCAAGAAAGAGACAGAGTCCAGTAGTAATGCAAAGATTACCACGCGAGTAGCCACTTTATTAAAAGAAACGATAATTATCAATCGGTGGCAAGCATCCGTGTTCCATACACCGCACAACTACGGATGATGCCCAAAAACCCTTGCTGGTGCAAACGGTATTGGTGGTTCTCTGTGGCTCAGTTGGTAGAGCACAGCGTTGGCAATGCTTAGGTTGTGGGTTCAATCCCCACTGGGGCCACAAAAATGTATGCATTCACTACTGTAAGTCGCTTTGGATAAAAGCGTCTGCTAAATGGCGTATATTAAACGCGTCCTTAGAAGGACATTAAAACACCTTCCATAGATGTCGCAACAATCAGGAAGCAACAGTCAACGTCACACTTGGTTGATGAACATATTTGCCCTGGAACTCGAGGGACTGCACTAATCACACTGGGCACTCTGGTCGCGGTGGTTCCAAACACCAACTCACTGCGACCAGCTAGCTAACACAATTACAAGGTTTTATAACACACACATAAAGGGCTAACATCATAACTTTATAATTACACAAACAAGCAATCGCGTTTCCCCCACAATGCCCCGCGCACACATTTTAGGAGAGCGACCCCCCAGGATAGCTACAATATTTTGTCCCAACATGTCGAACTTATCAACTTTTTGTCGCTATTGAGCAATGTTTATCGACGTTTGTTGTTTCCATCACGACTGTCGACAAACTATTTTATTCAATATGACTATTTGTATAAAAACGGCCTAATGGAAACATAGTTAGTGAGGCGTATCATTCGCCGTTTCATAGACCTCCGCTGAAACATCAGTCACCTCTTTGACCAATCATTCGCACAAATTGAGCACGAGCCACCCTAGTGTCAAATATCTGACATTGAACTCATAACGTTATGCTCCCCATGCTTATTTTATCATATTTGACACATTGTGTTACCATCTTCATATATGCAACTTATATGTCTGAACGAGGAAAGTATAATTGAGATTCTCATTATAGCTAACGTGGTCAGGGACATCGTCTACAACCCGCTGCCATCAAAGCTCCTCGGCTCTTTCCGGACAGAACATTAGGGAAGCGGAGTCATATGACTTAGGACTCGGAGTTCGTGCTCCGCTGTCACATGACTAAGGAAGAGTTTAGGGAGGATTTGTGCTACACTTATAGACTCTGGAAACCCGCTGAAATGGTGAGTATTTCCCCAAATCAAAAAAGAACTACGGAGTGTACCATAACTGTAACAATATAGACACAGCAATGCACTTTAACGTCAGCACGGTCTTTGTTTCTCTGTTTTTCCATCATCAACAGTCTTGTTGTCATTCTTGTGCATGTGTTGTGAAGAGCACAGCGCAGGAGGCCTCTGGAAGTCCTGGGCGCTGGATAGGATTATTTATAGTTGGAGGGACGGAGTTTTCAGGCCCACATTTATTTCCAGTGCAGACATTTCCGCAAGATCTGACCCCATCCATTCGTTTTTGCTTTGATTTGTTCGCTGTTAAAAGCTGTCATGCCGATACAGATTTCAGTCTCTGCCATACTCCTACTTAGTATTTAAATCGCAGCACCATCAGATATAGGTGCAACATGGCAGAGTGAACAACTGTTTATTTGATATACTTGGAAGCTGCTATTGTTTTGAAGTTATTATAAAATCCCAAACAATTGTTTACCATAGGTATTATAGCAATGTGACTATAAAATGGATGGTTTGCTAGCTAGCTAACAAATGCCGTCTATAGTAGTCCAGATGCAGATTCTTTAAAGTTAGCTTGCTACAGTAGTTGGCTATATATTCGGGAGCAAGATAGCTGTACCGTTTGGCAGACAGCTAACGTTAGTTCGTGTTTCAGTGTTCGTCCACCAGCATTTTAGAGGATGCACGGCACTGATAGTCTGATACGCTGGCGATTATGTGTAGTTTTAGTGGAGTAGCTAACGCCTGCTGTTAACTATTCCCTGTGAAGAAAGAGCGAGAAGCCTCCCTGTAACGAGATGGCTAGATTAATATTTAGCTAACGTAATAGCCTGATAGTTCGCACTGTATTATTGCTATAACCGAATTTTTCTTGTTATGCACATAACTTGCGCATTTCATTTTGTTCTTCTGATCAATGTTTGATGTATCTGCTGGTTAGCTATACCAAATGCGAGCATAGTTGCACAATAAATGACATTAAAAGTACCGTAGATAGTTAATTATCTAAACTGTGTTATTAGCAGGATAGCAACAATGCATTCCACCTTGTTCGTGAAATGTGGTTCCATAACTGTCGTATCTTAGCTATCTTTCATCGTGCCTTAGTAATTGTGTAGTTCTGGAGTATTTGTATAACTGCGTGTTATGGACGATCAAACCTGACAAAATTCATTCGTTTTCCACATTTAGCCTATGTATGTATGGGTATTAATCAATTTATTTATTCATTTATTTATTTCTGTTCTTCCTCCAATATGATAGTGAAGTGTGCCTGCCTGGGCGGTATCACAGCGATTGTCCAATCGAATGCTGTAACTTTATTAAGTTGGCTTGAAAAAGGACAGGAGCCTATTGTTCTTGCCAGTATTTATCTGTTTGTTTATGTATTTTTTGCGTTATTTTCTTTCGTATAGCACATTTTTCCGGATTGGATTCGACTCGATCGAAACAAAACTCGCCCCACACGTCAAATTTGGTCTGAACTCGCGCATGGAGCCAGGCCCACTACGGCCAAAAACCACGCCCTTTTGTGCCACTTTCTGCGAAACAACTTGGCAGCACGTTACAATTAGGTTGTCATTAGTCCTTAGCAAGTGTAGTATCTAAATTGTGAAGGAATAAGCAATCACACGTAGCCTACGCTTTTGGCGACCACGCCCCCTAATATTCATACACCCAGAATGTGAGGTGTTTCGCATACCTCGCTTTTACGTGCACTACAGCACGAAAGCTGAGTCATGATAAAAACGGACTACGCAACCCAGGCGACGTTTGCATTTCAAAGGTGCTGAAATCCGAAACGAAAAATGATTATGTTATAATAACGCAACAGGGATTGAATATTATTGTTTTGTATAATTGTATTGCATTTTATCCCTGACATGCCATTGTGATGTATTTACTGTAAAAACACAACCGCTCAATCAATGGTTACTTCTTGATAGCTAGCTAGCTAACTCGCTTGCTAGCTACGTCGATACAAAATGTTTTTGGCAATCAAATAAATTTTTCTTATGAACTTTTTTTACCTCCATTTAGCACCACAGTTTCACACAAATGGAGACACAGATGCACACTCATTTATGTCTTTATTGTAAATATAATATACTTTATATAAGAAAACTGCACCCGCAGCACCCCCACTTCCTGGTTCTTGCGCAGACTGATGGTATCGCACACACTCCGACACAGTAGTTGGCCTTAAAGAGCAAATTATGTATCAACAGTACCAAAAGATAATAGAAAGATTTGGCGCTTCTCTTTGTAGTTTGCGAAATTATGGCAAGGAATTAAATGCCTTTACAAATCGGTCTCAGGTTTTTCTATTTCTTTTTGCAAGCTTCAGGCAGTGTTTTGAGGATCTCTTTGATCTTATTCCAGGAAGTCTTAGTAGGACTCCATGTTGTTTCCTGAAAGATATTGTGTATTTCTGGTTCTTTCCTAGACAGCCAAACATTGCAATGTGGCTTCTGCGATGGCGGCCACATCGTTTCACATCTTTGGAGGTGCAGGACTGCGTGCCGCGTAGTCCGTTTCTAGGAAGAATCAGGCTTAAGAATTAGGCTTAAGTAGCAGGGTTTTTATTTCTTGCATGCTTATACTAGACATATTGGCCCACTTAAATTGTGAAGCATTAGATTGTATCTTCCACCGTACAAATCATGTTTTTTTTTGCCTTTTTTGAGAAAAGCAAGCCTCCCGCAGCAAACATCAGAGTTTTGTACATCACGCATAGTCCTTGGGTAGCAGGGAATTGGAATTGCGAAGGAATAGTCGTTATCATATATGCCTTGCTGGCCACGGCCCCTAATGTTCGCCGTCCACTAAAATGAGTATTTCCCTTGATTATTTTGTGATCCGCTCCATCCAAAAGTTTAATTTGCAGGAGCTTTATACTGCTTGTGCATGTGTGGCCTATAATGGACTACTGGATTTGCGAACAAATAGTATGTGTATCGTGCGATAATGTTTTCCAGAACTTTAAAAATGATTTTTCCATACGTCACTAGTGCATGTAAGCCTCCTGCAGCACGCCTTGCAGGGACTTGAAACTCTGTGTGCTTTGTGGAAACATTTAGGGCTACAAAAATACAGACTGGTGGCCACACCCCCTAATTTTTCCATTATGCATTTTACATGATTTTTTTACCTTCTGCTTGTATAAGCATGAATTATGAGTGTAAGCTTTGCAAAAAGGTTCTAAATATGATTCAGTTTTCATACATAGCATAAAACATGGCAGGTCACATAACTTGGCGGCCATCTTGCGTATGGCGAATGTGCATTATTTACGTTTCAAGCTATTTCTCCTCATCTGATGCTCGCATATCCTTCAAACTTGGCAAACAGGTTCAAAATGTTACTTCCTAGGGATCAAACTTGTCATGTCACGTGACATGGCGGCCATGTTGTGTGCAGCGAATATGCGCTAACGTGAGAGACTGCTGTGATTTTATATTTTTAAAATTACATTGACTTGCATTAGTAGAATGTTCAGAATTTGTAAACAATCTGCAGCTGGCCACATCACGAAAGGCTACCATAGCTATAGCATATTTCAAGATTCAAATTATCAGCTGAAAGGCAAGCAAGCAGTCTTGTCCCATAGGTCTACTACAAAAAGTACTTCTGGGAATAATGTTAGTACACTATTTTAAATATATCGCTTCAGCTTTCGGCAAACAAACACAATTTCTTATTGTACAGGAAGCTAAGTCGCAGTTCTCATCTTATTTCTTACATTGAAAATGCCTGAAAACTGTGCTGTTTCTGATTGTAGTAACAGCTCAGATTGTGAAAATGTATTTTCTAAACTGTATCCTCAACATTCTGATAGCTTACAAGCTGGCAAGATCGGAAACGTGACAACTTCACAAACATGACGACATCTGATTTTTGTAAAGGTGTCCGTGTCATTCCTGTATCATTTCCAACTGTTTGTAAACACATTTGTACAATAATGCAACGTACAATAGCAAACTTAAATCTGAATTTAGGTTGGTCCTACTATTTTGTGCCATTTATAAACACTGGTATAGTTTTTCAATATTTAAAAAAATTACTCTTGAATGAAACATGCAAGGGTGTTGAAAATCAGATTCTTCATCAGAGAATGTAAAATAATATAGCACACTCGCTGTTTTCATCTTTTGATGAAATTGTCAATAAAACTATAAAGCAGAATGTATAGAAAGTAGAATAAATAATGAATTTCAGTTTTACTCATTCCAGCCTAGGATGAGGTGCAGAGTATTCGGATGAGCAAAAATATTTTGAAGTGAATTAGCAATCTTGCTCTATATCCCTCTGGAACTTAGTCACCATTATTTTTGAGAGCATATATAAACATACCATTCAGGTTAGGATAATCTGCTAGAACCAACTGTAGCATTTTTCTCCCATTGCAGATTTAGTTGGAAACAGAAAGTTTGTAAGTTGCACATGTAAGTGGCATGTACATCTTGACTCTGTGCCCATAACAACTGCTCTGGAAACAAGATATTGATTGTCTATCAGACAAACTAGAGGCTAGATATTTTTGCCTTCTATCCTCTAATAGTGGTATTTAAAAATGTGCTTACCTCTTGTGCTCTGAGTTGATGGGGTACAGAAAGTGCTATTCACTCCTTTTTATTTGCGATTTGTTGGTGTGTTTCAGAGTTTCCTTGGGGGATTATTTGGTCCTGTGTGTGAAATCGATGTCATCCTCAATGACGCTGAGGCCAGGAAGACAGCAGAGCTCAAGACAGAGGATGGGAAAGTGGAAAAGCACTTCCTGTTCTATGATGGAGAGACCGTTTCGGGGAAGGTGGGTCATATTTCTTTTTGAGTGTTACATTTGTCATTGTTTAGTGCGTAGACCTAATTAATTTTTGGCATAGGTACAAAAAGCTATTTCTTTAGGTTCATGTTGCCATCAACTGTTGATCATTTATTAAGTAATGTCTGGTTGTTCTACAGTGATCAATTTAACATACCCAAATCCTATCCTGTCCTGAAGATGTTTTATAATTAATCATTGCCTCAAACTCTCAATCAGAATTTTTGATTACAGCACTGTTGAACACATAATAAATGTTGTGTAATAGGTTCTATTCAGTACCAGTGTATTATCCAATTTGGCATCCTCGGAGGCTTCCAATTCCTTTGTAACACAATTTTTTTCCCAAAGACTAATCAAAAGGACATCACACTTAAAATGCGTTTGCCAACGCTGGTGTGTATATGAGCAAAGCTCAGGGAAAAACAGCTTATTCCCACATTAGCGCATATTTGCCACACACAACATGGCCGCCACACCATGTGACACAACAAGTTTGATGTCATGTATCCCTAGGAAGTAACATTTTGAAACTGTTCGCCAAGCTTAAAGGTTATACCAGCATCCGATTAGGAAATGGATTGAAACAGATATAACGCGCATTTGCCATACGGAAGATGGCCGCCGTGTCATGTGACCTGCCATGCTTTGTGCTGTATATGGAAAGGGAGTAATATTTTGAACCTTTTTGCAAAGCTTGAAGCTTATAGAAGCATTTGATATAGCAGAATGTCAAAAAAGTAATGTAAAATGTAAAAGGATATAGCACACCCACTGTTTTCGTATTTTTATGTTATTGTAAATTGACAACAAATCACATCAATAAAACTAGGTCATTCAAAAACACCTGGGGCCTGTCTCACGAAGCAGGATTAGTGGGTTAGCAAGATAACTTTGGGTTTAAGCCTGGGTTTTCGGCCTCACCACTGTGGCTCACTTTTAACCCAGTTGTATCGCCATGGTAACTTATGATACAAACCTGACCTGCTCCGGAGTAGGTTAAGTTCAGGTTAACGGATCAAATCCTATAATATTCCTGCCCCCTCACCAATCAGCTCTCTGGAAAATGGCCTCACTGCACACTGCTTGGAATTTCAATTTAACACAGGACAGATTTTTATAAAAAATTTAATTTTGTCTTTTTTTTTTTTTTTCTCCCAATTTGGTTGCCAATTATACACTCTATTTATTTCAATTCACCCTCCCCCACGAGTCCGCCGCCCATTCTCCGGTTCAAGCCAATTTTCCCGACGCCGGCAGATCCACCTCCTCTGAGACGGAACCTGTCCACCTACTTTTTTACAGGGACGCCCTTCTACTCCTCGATTAACTCGTGCCGGCTCATCCTCCCTCCTCCCCCTGGGGCGGACAGCCAAATGCCGCCCCCAATGGGGGCTAACGGCCAGGGCCGGTCTGGCACAGACAGGTTGTGAACTGTGTCCATGATAGGCAGCCCACACTCATACCCGACCAGCCAAAATACGGGTGCGTTAGACACCCAGAGCTGATTTTTGACAAATATATACACAATGAGAATCAGCTAACACAGAAATAAAACTAGGGCTGGGATTCAATATACAATTTAATCAAACAAGCCGAAGAGTAGTATTAACATTGGCTACTAAATTTATAGGGTTCTGGGGGGGTCTAGGCCTGGGTTCCCTTCTGTTAAGCGTTTTGTGACAATGCATTTGTGAAAAGCGCTATACAAATAAATTTGATTTGATTTGAAAACTATTTTTTAAGGAATTATACATAATTTATGGTCAGTTGGCACAAGCTTTCATTCACAGTTCTGGTGGCAGCCAAGAACTGTGAATTAATTTATGAATTCTGTACATCTAGCTAATTGTCATCACCACATAGTGTTGCTCAACACTATGTATCCCTGCTTACTCATTTAAAAAATATATAAATAAATAAATTAAATAAAAATAATTACTAACCTTTTCCTTCCCAGTGTTACAGGTATGGTATGCAGCTGCCTGCAATGATGTCTATCGCTGTACTACTGCACTGATCTCTTGCACAAACTATGATTGTTCCTACCATGTATCCATCTTGTAAGTCGCTCTGGATGAGAGCGTCTGCTAAATGCTTAAAATGTAAATAGGGCTCTGTCTGCAGGCCTGTAGTTGTGTGCTATCAATAAGTTCTTATAAAATCCCCCATCCATCATTGACTCCCATACATTTTGGCTTTGAAACTTACCCCATTCATTTTTCAAAATTCCTACATTTGGGGGAATATTCCCCAGGTGGGCAACCCTGATCCTTTTATCCTAGCTACAAACAGATGGTGTTATTGGTAGAAGTAGATCTGAACAGATTATGTTATTGGTTAAAGTAGATATTGATCAATGGAGAGAATTTAATCATTTATTGTGATCGGCAGGAAAATTAAGTAGAAGAAGCAGAATTTGGTGAAGAAGAATATAAGGAAGAAATGCAAACTAACCCAAGTTTGGGGCTTCATTGTGTGATCGTGTGATGTTGTATGTGAATTCTGTGTGTTTACATGAGATCTGAGGGTGCAGAAGTTCATGGTTGTAAGGATTAAGAGTCTGAGACCATTGTAGTTATTTCTGTGAAAGACATGGAAATTCCCAAACTCTCGGTGCTGTATAGGTTTGGGGCATGCCCCACCAACCTATAACTAGGCAGATGGCATACCTGTCACCCCTGTTTGTGTAAATCTCTACCAGCCAAAGGGGGTGAATACTTTTTATACTCACTGTATATTCTAGTTAATGAAACATTCATGTTGATGGTGGATAGAATATTTGAAAACTTGTTCAATATCCAAAGCCTTGGCAAAATCACTGTGCTAAGGAATTACATTTTGGGACTATAACTGAGACTGATTCAATTGGTATGACCCCACGAACAACTGTAGTACACACACTTATTTTGAAAACAAAATGGCTAAATTTGATCAGGGATAAAATGTATATGAATGTGTGCAATCTACAATAGATCCCAAAGGGATCCCCCCGAAAGGGACCCACTGCATTAGTATTAGGATTGCATTGTAATTTCCCATTCATTTTATGAATTGTAACTGCAAACTTAACTTGTTGGATACTGTTTGTATTCTGCTTTCACTCTTAGGTGAATCTCACTGTGAAGCAGACGGGGAAGAGGTTAGAGCACCAGGGGATCAGGATTGAATTTGTGGGTCAAATAGGTGAGTCTGTACCTGACTAAATATTGATAAATTCTCTGTGTGGTTCTCGGAGCCATTTATGCTTATTTTATATTATATGAATTTGTATGTGTATTTGTTGTAGTATTTTGCATACTGAGGGGCAGTCAGGTAAAGGTCACAGGTACTCGAGGGAACAGATAGCAGGCACGTATGTGTTAGAGCCATGCGATCACTGAGCAACCATACGAGCAAATGGTTCTTACATGCACGCTAAACATGATACAACTAGAGTGCTATACTGGTATAGTTTGTATAGTACGTTGCTGCTGTTTTTAAACTAAATTTTTAATCACAAAATAAATATAAGCAACGTTTGGACCTATGTGTCAGTGGCTTGCAGGAAGTAACTATTTAATTTTCAAAAGCGACTACACTGAATAATTATGTGTAAAAGTAGGGCTCTACGGTGTGAGCATTTCACTGTGCCTAAAAATATATAATCTGTGTGAAGAAAAATAATTGACTCTCTTGTGACCCTGTCTCCATGCAGAGCTTTTCAGTGATAAGAGCAACACGCACGAGTTTGTGAACCTGGTGAAGGAGTTAGCCCTGCCCGGGGAGCTCACACAGAACCGCAGCTACGACTTTGAGTTCATGCAGGTGGAGAAGCCCTACGAGTCGTACGTTGGAGCCAACGTCCGGCTGAGGTGTGCTGATGAAGTGTCACATAACGATGTTCATCCAAAAAACAAAAAAACAATAGGGGAATGTGGGCCTGACTGTAAACTGGGGAGGTCTATGAGCTGTATATTTTTCCACAAAAAAATATCACAACTCTGGGTTGTTTATGTAGTGCTTGGGGTCTACGTGGTTGGCACAAGTGTGGATATGTAGAACTTTGAACATGTTTCAGTTCTGTTGTATAGGAGTATGAAGCATGAAAAGATCCCACAGAAACTTATCATCTTTCCCCCGCAACAGGTATTTTCTAAAGGTAACGATAGTAAGAAGACTATCAGACCTGGTGAAAGAGTATGACCTCATTGTCCATCAGTTGGCTACATACCCTGATGTAAACAACTCCATCAAGATGGAGGTGGGCATTGAGGACTGCCTGCACATAGAGTTTGAGTACAACAAGTCCAAGTAAGTTGGCTGCCACCAGAACTGTAAATGAAAGCTTGTGCCAACTGACCATAAATTATGTATAATTCCCTTAAAAAATATTTTTCAAATCAAATCAAATCAAATTTATTTGTATAGCGTTTTTCACAAATGCATTGTCACAAAATGCTTAACAGAAGGGAACCCAGGTCTAGACCCCCCCAAAAGCAAGCCTAAGTCGCCAGTGGCAAGGAAAAACTCCCTTGATAGAGAGAAATCTTGGGAGTGACCAGACTAAAAGGGGGGGAGCCATTCTCTTCTGGTCGGCACAGGGTGTGTCCAAAAAAGACTGTATCATTGTCAGTCCAAGGTTAACAGTGTAACAAGAAATGAACCCTGTGCTCCTGACTAAATACCTGTTCACAAATTCTTAAGGACTAAGAAAGAAAGCAAGAGCTTTATTATTAATGTAGCTGAGATGAGAAGTGCTTAATCATGGTTAAGCCATAAGCGTACAATATAAATTTGGTTGGTTATTTATGGAGCCCCTTAGATGTCATAGTAGAGAAATAAATTCCTCCAAACTAATCCCGCTATCTAAATAAAAACATCTTCCCTCAAGTTAATAAACCTTTCCCTCAAAAAAATAATCCATTCCCTCAAATTATTTAATTTGTTCCCTCTGCAGAGAGCACAGATGTACAGACTTTGCTAGCTAACTAGTCTAGCTAGTCTAATCTAATTTGACATATGCTAAGAAAAAGTAAACATTTTAGCTGTGTTTAATGGGGCTGACACCATATACCCTGCTCCTACCGAATGGCTTGACTGGCCAGTAGGGGGCGGTCTTCCCTGTAGACCAAATTAAGAAAAAAATTATACTCTAGTAGTGACAGGGACACTGTGCTGTAGGAGATCCCATCTTTTAGATGAAACGAGGTTCTGACTCACTGTGGCCAATAAAGATCCCATGGCACTTATCACAAAGGGTACGGAATTCCCGTGTCCTGAAAAAAATCCCCTTTTCACTGTAAAAGCACTATATAAATGCAATCCAATTATTATTAACAAAAGAAAGTTAAGCGGGTGTCTCATGAAAATCATCTATTTTCAGTTATGTTCAACCCAAATACATGGAAAAGAGACGAATAGTAACCCCTCCCTTATAAATTTCACTAAAGAGGAAATATTTGAATGATTGTGTCAAACATTTTCACCTCAAACACCTCTCTGAGAAAATTGGTTATAAACATCCTAATCTCTTCTGGAATTTCATCCGATTTGACCACAAACACTATTAAATGTAGCACTTTGTTTTGTTAATCACCCTATTCATATGGTCCTATGTAGCACACTGTGCTAACCAGCCACCTAGTCAGCTAGCTAGAAATATGTGAGTGCACTATTGTTTGTTACAAATCATAATCCCAAACGGTGATGTAAATTACACCATTGAAAGGCCTAGTTACCTTCTGTGTGTGCTGCGTTGAGTGCCACATAGGAACATATGAGTGGGGTGATTAATGCAACAAAGTGCTCCATTTAATAGAGTGATTGTGATCAAATCTGGTGGGAATTTAGTTACGTCATTAAAACCAAATTTTTTATACGCATCCACGTATTTGTCCTGTGCTACGGACTTATTGCCAAAACTAGGGCCATATGATTTCCATGATATGGAGAACGAGGACGGAATCATGGAATCTAGGTTTTAAAATGGAATTTGGTAATCCCAGGAACTGTAAAGAAATAGAAATTATACATATTACCTTGTTATTCTGACAGGGAAATAAGCAAAGACATTTTGTGGCATCCGCTAGAGAAGATTATAAAGATAATTAATTTACAGATCTTAAACGAAAGGAAACTTCAAAGAGATTTGCAATCAACCCCAATGTGCCGAAGTTTCCTTTTAATTCATATACTTTTTTATCTTTGATGCACCTGGGCAAAGTCATTGACGAATGTGCGTATGTTTTTTTTACTATGCAGTATACAGATCTTAACTGTAACAGGGTGCATCTGCAGCGGGTTGTGGAACATGAATGTAATAAATTAGCAACGCCATTTCACCAACATGTCAAACACACCCCACAAACTGCTGCAGCCTAAGTCACAAAAAAAGCTTAGAAATAATTAAGGTCAGTTTTCACATTTCATTGTTAATATGTATAATTAAGCATTTTAATTTAAAAACATGTCTAAATTGTCATATTTTCTAAAACCTAGTAATGGAAATCAGGAAATAATAAAATGGAAAATTGAACTTAAATCTTTTTTTTTTTTTTTTATGCTAAAAATAATACAACTGATTTCATATGGCCCTATAGTATCTAGTTAACATTATATAGTTACATAGCTGTATGTTGCTAATGTTGGCTAGCTAGCTAGTCTCACCATATCTAGCAGTATCAAGCTAGCTGGCTAACATTCACAAAAAGTGAGCCGGCTAGCTAACTTTTTAGTTATCTAGCCAGCTAACAATTAAAAGATATAAACTACCAGCACCCGGGTTCCGCGCACTGTTAATCACATGATGTTATAGTGATGTTGGAAGCGTAATGACGGTCTGACGGTTTTGAAAATTACACCGATGGGGTGAGCTCAAACTGTGGTATACGGTGTGACTGGAAACCGACCCAACCCTAGTGGATGCCATCATCTAATTTATCGACCCAGTGTGTTTATATTGTCTTCGGGTTAGGCATTTTGAAATGTTTAAATGGCTGTACTATAGGACCTATATTGAGATGTATGATATTCCTATTGTGAATCATTACATTTCTAATTTTTCATTTTTTAGAATGCTTTGGTGAATTACTAATGTACCTGTATTGAATTATGCCTATTTGTACTGCCAGCTGGCGTAACAGGAGTCAACCTTTCAGGACAGATTTTGTTTAACAAGGTGATCAAATTGGTGGTACCCTTTTTAAGTTGAGTCATTTTTATTTTCTCAGATACCACTTGAAAGATGTAATTGTGGGCAAAATCTACTTCCTGTTGGTAAGAATTAAAATCCAACATATGGAGCTACAATTGATCAAGAAAGAGATGACTGGAATAGGTGAGTCATCCAACAGAAAATGTGAAAATTATTATTCCTTAATTACTGCCACTGTTTTGAGTATACTGTAACTAAAGCAAGTGCATTATGTTAGAATTGGGCTCTTAGGACAAAGCAACTTGATTGGTCAATTGTTGCTGACAATTGGAGAGAGAATTTTCTTCCAAACATCTGGCACACAAGTATGCCGCTGAATATATTTATAACCTTACTGATATGCATTTGTGATATTTATTTATTAATAGTTAATGAAATGTGCTTGACTCAAAACTGATTAGAAATACTGGTTGCTGAATCCCACAATTAGTATACATAAATGGAAAAGCAGTCAGCACTAGCACTGAAATAGTTAAATGTTTTATTGTTGCATAAGCACAATGAACACGGCTGTCTCAGCCCTTTTCAGTGTGCAAAGGTGTGAAAAAGTCCACCCCCACAAGAACATTTGAACAGACTTACCCTCAACATGTTTTAGCTGATTTAATTTCTGGATCAATCAAGCAATTCATTTGCTGATTAATGAATACTAATAACTATAGCATTTATTTGTGTGATAGCATTTTTCTTTGCATAATTAATTTTTTATCATCTTCTCACGTGTACAGATTATGTGAACATGTGGATCAATGAGAACATAAGAATACATCATTCATTTATTCATTTATATAGCACCTTTCCAGCAATACAGCACAAAGTGCTTCACAAATAATAACGAGAACGGGCCATTCAGCCCATATAGGTTCCTTGTGTAAATGGGATAAAATCAGAAACAAATTCTTAAAAAAACAAAAACAAAACAAAAAACACACAACTTCCTAATATCCGTGCAGAATTTGCATTTGCCTTAACTAATTTCTAACTGTGGCCTCTTGTTCTTCTAACCGAAATTAGAACAAACACTGCAAGCATTGAAGGCCAATGGAAAATATATGCATTTTACTTTCTTCCCAGGACCTAGTACAACAACTGAAACTGAAACAATTGCAAAATATGAGATCATGGATGGAGCTCCAGTAAAAGGTGTGTGTGTATTTATTTATTGTGTGAGATGCACAATACCGACCCTTGACTTCTCTTGTCCGACCCTACCAAGTCCACTGAATTAACTTTGAACCCTCCTAAACTCCTTTAGTCCTCTCTTCATTGTTCACCCAGGCGAGTCCATCCCTATTCGATTGTTCCTGGCTGGCTATGACCTCACTGCCACGATGAGAGACGTTAACAAGAAGTTCTCAGTGCGGTACTTCCTCAACCTGGTGCTAGTGGATGAGGAAGACCGGAGATACTTCAAACAGCAGGTACACAACAGCACATCTGCTTACGTGGGATTTTGGATGTTTCAGGCACCGCTCGATAAGAGCTCAAAGCACACACCGTCCTCCTGTTATATTCATGTACTGCTAGAAATGTTTACAGAAATATGAACGCTTTAACCCAAAGCATTATAGGTATAGAAGCTGTGTGACTAAACGTGGTCAGATACTCATCTCTGATTAGTCCATTTATGCTTCCGTCCCTTTCCCCGCAGGAGGTGGTCTTATGGAGGAAGGCCCCGGAGAAACTGAGGAAGCACAACTTCCATCACCAGCGCTACGAGTCCCCTGAGCCTCGGGCAGCGCTCTCCACTGAGCAGCCGGAGATGTGAAGAACGCAGAGGGAGGGAGGGGCCCATGCAGAGCAGCAAAAGAGAGGGGGGGGCCAAAAAGCATCACACCATCGTCCGTCTTCCTCTAATTCTGCTGCATCCAGTCCCCCCCCCGTCAACACCAACTATTCTTCGAGCCTCTGTGGACCTGTCGTTGTAAAATATGACAAAAAAGACACAAACACTGGAACGTTCAGGAGGAGCCCTTTCTTTTATACTGCACATTTTGCCCCACTTTTTTTCATGTTAAAATTAAATGCACTTGGTTATGCAAGAAGCTCAAAACAGGGAAAAAATATATTATTTGTTTATAAACATTTCAATGTATGTTTGAATGCATGCAGTTGGGTTAATTTATATGACTATTAAGAGGTATCATGACATGTTAGATGTAGGCCTTTGGGCCTGGTGAATAGAATCACTGTGGGACGAGAGACATACTGTATGTGTTCCCTGGGTGCCATATTAACAATCCACTGATTTAAAAAGATATCTTCTCCTAACTTATGTAACATTTGTGGTTTATTCCTTCTTTAATTTAATTGATACTGTTGTATGATGCATATTTTAGATTTAAATCTTTTCTTTGAATAGAAATTACTCTATATTTGAACTTAGGCCTTTACAAAAGGCATTTTAAGTATAAATCAGTGAAACAGCCATTAGCAAAAATCCCTTGAGAAATTTCAGAAATGAAATGGCAGCCTGTTGCCATGGAAACCACAGCTGACTTTTGTTTGGTTCATGTTTGTCTGGATGAACACTATTAAACTGCACGCTTGCTAAGAATGCGCCAGAGCTTAGGAAAGGCTGCACTGCATTCACTCACTTTAGTGTACTAATGTCTTTTAATTGCTCATTACCATATATCAGAAATCTCCATTCCTTTTTTGTATGTAAGTGCCTGTATGGAATTGATTAAATAAAATATGCCAAATATTTTCCTGCCACTTATGTGCACCCTTTTACAGTATCAGATTTAAAATGGAAATGAAGCTGGCCCAATCTATAAATCCATCTATAATAAAGGCTTAGCATGTCTGCTTGGATGTAAAAATATTGTTTTGTTCCGGTAACATTGAACATTTCATTAGTGCAATACATTTTCAAACTCAGAAGGCATATAAAATCAGCACATTATCACATTATCTACATTTCCAGTAAAGTGAGAGTGAAGTAATTCTCATACAGTTCATTACCATAAATATTTGTATTATACACACAGAAAATATCATTAGACAATAGCTTACTTAAGATAAGTCAGTTGCATCTTGCAAGTTTCTGCTAATGTCACTTACTCAGTCAGAACTCAGGAAGCGCAGTTGTCCCCCATTCAACAAAATTTAGACTAAAAAGGAGAAGGATGCATTTTGAAATCTTAACAGTGTCTGATACTGCCTCTTCGACCTCCGGCTTCATGACTCTCGACATAACATTTCTCACAACGTCCACACAGTCAGCTGTCATGAAGCAGACCATGGGGCTGTCAGTCTGATACCTTTCTAGATAGCCTTGGACATGGTTAGCTACATAAATGAAGAAATTAAACTTGGCTGGGAGAAGCTTGTCCCCATAATCTTCCTTGGCCACAGTGAAGCTCTTGTACACTGTTGAGACACACCTCCAACACCCTTGTGGTGAAATCAAGGTTTTCCACCCAACGATGTGGAGAGGGTGATGAGCCAGTGATGGTGATGTAATCATGCCTTCTCTCAGAGGTGTCATGGAATAGAAGACACATAATGTATTTTAAATGTCCCACCTTGTTGCATTGAATGCACTTCTGAATTAAATATGAATGTTGTGCAAAGGACAAGTCCCAATGTCAATCAGTTCACTGTCTATGGCTTGTGACAGTACACTTGTTCTAAATTCCCTGTAGAATTTAATTGCACAATTTAGATACTACACTTGCTGAGGGAATTCTGCCATGTTGGCCCTGGAAGGCTTGTATTGCTGAAAATGGTGCAAAAAAGGTGTGCTTTTTGGGTGTAGTGGGCATGGCTTTTGGGCAAATGCTTCCAAAATGTTCCAATACATGAGTTCAGATGGGGATATGAGTGGGAAGTTTTGTTTCGATTGAGCAAAGTGGCAATATAGAAGTCCATCCTGGAAAAATGTGCTATACAAAATAAAATTATGCATATGTGAAATTTAAATGATCTAGCTCCGGGGCGGACAGCCAATCACTGAATGGGACTCCTGGCCAGAGGTGGGCTGGCACAGAATGGGCTCAACCCCAGGCTGCAGTGGCCAACTCGCACTTAGAACCTAAAGTGCATTTAGCAGTTGTGCCACATAAATTAACCTTTTCATTGAAAAAAAAAACAAAAAAGACTACACCATCATTCACACAATTTGTAACATGCTTATGTTGCCATGGCCGGATTGCTTTTCTGCCTTTTGGCTAAGATCTGCTGCTGCTCCTAGGCAGTGTTGTAGCCTATGAGGTTCATCCGAGGCTGCAACTGCTGCTAGGGGGCTGCCTCCACAGAATGCCAGGAGTGGCTGTAAAATGGTATGAAAGGACGAATGGATGGATGAATGTTGTGTTGCGTCATCCTTGGCCTTCTGGGTAAAACCGGAGGGTCGGGGATGGACCAGTATATAACACTGTCTTGCAAATACACTGTCCTGTTTATTGCACTGTGTTGTATATAGCACTGGGTTATAATTTTGTTTACCACCCGATCCAGAATGTTGCACTGTTTGTATTGTATTGTAATGTATTGTGTTGTATGCATTGTATTGTGAGTATGCCACAGGTGTGTCGTCCTCGGCCTTCTGGGTAAAACTGGAGGGTCGTGGGCGACAAGTATGATATGGGAGAAAATGGGGGGGGGGGAAATGTTGCCACGGCCGGTGTTCTGACATAAAACGTGTAACATGCAGGAAAAAGGCGGCATGCAGGTGTCCTATCTATAATCGCATTAGTGAGTTATTTGTGCATCAAGCATGGTAGCATCATTTGCTGAAAAAATATAATCTTCAACAAAACAACATTGCACTTATTTATACGGCCAAGCGGTGGCATTTCTATGATGGAGAACATTATTATGGCAAGAGGCAGGGTCAGGAGTAGCATTATAATGTAGTCCAGACTCCACTTTATATTAGGGAAAGACGTGTGAACTATGAGAGGAGGTAAGACTTTTCTATTCCTTCAAATGCTCACAACCAAAGTAAACCATAGCCTCTTAAATGTCTGAAAAAATTTATTGAACAAAGAAAGAATAAAGCCATAACACAGTAAAGCTGTTTTGTAAAATATAAACCCAGAAAAGTTAACACCCCCCCCCCTTAATCCAATAAAATCATATGTGGATTACTGTACTAGCCCATGGGGTACAGACTAAGAGAAGGCCATTACTGTGGTAAGAGAGCACCTTCTCCACGCCTCATAGTACAAGGAGTGTTTGCATTTTATATCCAACACTTTAGTGTACAGTAGTGTAAAATGCAGTCTTTTTATACACAGAAAATAATTTGATATTTGATTGTATTAACCCTTCTGTATACACTTGCATATACACAAGTGATTGTTGCTGTTAATCCATAAGATAGTGTTTATTTTCCTGTGAACATTTAATACATTCTAATTTTCCATGTCTCATTTGTTTCAAAATGTTGCTATGGATATGAATAGAAATACTGTCCCCAGTGTAACACTACAAAATAATTGTCATAGGTTGTACACTAAGAAAGCAAGCTATTATATGGAGGCATATGGATATCATATGGAGGCACCCTTTTGGAATTCTGCAGTAAATAATAACTAATAAAGACCTTAGAATTACTGGGTTCTATATAATTTCTGACTAAAAGTAGTTATGAATGCAAGACTGGTCTCTGTAACCTCCTACTGCTATAAAACAGGTTACAAGAGTGATTTTTAGGCCTCTTAAAATTGACATTGATGGAATCCAAAACATCAATGTGATGTGATATGGGATTGGGATCATTTTAGGTTTTACATCTCAAATCTATAATATTTGCTGAACTCTTTGATTCTTATCTCTTTGATTTAAATAATTGCATTGAAAGATTTGTTATAATCTAAAATTATTAGGTCTTCTGCAGAATATATGGAAGGATATCTATTAAATAAGCTCAAAAGGCTTAAATTGTTTTTCAATTAACAGAACACAAAAACCCAAATACCCTTAGGAGTCTGTCTATATAATCACCATTTCTTTACTAAAGCTGTATACTGTGAAACAAACAGATATTTTAAGACAAATGTTCCTTAAAAGTGAATTTACAGAGTCGGCTCTGGCCAGGAGTGTCACTGGGGGCGCGATTAGCTGTCCGCCCCAGGGAGGGGGGAAGGAAGCCGACAGGACGTTCGCTGCGCACAGGAGTGGCTCTGTAGTACCAGATTACGGTCGGCGGCCTGGCGAGTGCCGTCTCGGAGGAGACAATATTTCACCTTCGTCACTACCGGTCACAGGGCTATGGCAGCGTATCGCATTGTGAGGGGGGGGATTGACTTGAAAATAGCGGGTGTAATTGGCTACCAAATTGGGAGAAAATGGGATTAAAAAATATATATAATTTTAAAGTTAATTTACATTTTGGTCTAAATCAAAACATACTCCACGTGACATTCTCCTAGTGTTTAATTTAGCAATTTCTTGTCACCCACAAACATTGCCTGCAAACAGATCATGTTTTACAGTATACAGCATTAACGAGGACATATACGTAATCATATAATTAAAACACTGTATGTATACACATACATATACTCAAAAACGTGCCTTCCCCCCTCTTCCTGTTATTATCCAAGTCCAGTACAGAAATGGGCTTATTACAACGACAATGCACAATATCTGTAGTAACAGCTGTTCACACAGTGCAATTTCTCCCTCAATCTCTTCTGAGGTTATTAAGTCTTTCCTCCAGGTCAGCATCTGCATCGGCGAGTGCTGCTTGGGGTTCAGCTTTCTTTCCACCAGCAACAGAGAGGCTGCCCCCGGTGGAGGGTAGGTCTAATAACACAAAGGAAATACTTAAAACGTGCACATTTTACAAAACGTATTGTTGAACAAAACTTTATTATAGTAAACTCTAAAACAAAGTATTATTAGGTCAACTCTACAAATTAAATGCCTCTTTGCAACTTCACTGCCACAAAGAAGTTGTACAACATGAAAATTACTGCACAATGATAAAAGGACAAAGACAAAACAATAAAAGACAAATACAAATAATGAGCAGCAATAAAACTAATTTCACAGATTGACTGTGTATTGTGTCTCTTACTTGATAGCTCATCAGACAAATTCAAGCCCAGTTCATCCAACACTTGGGAGACAACAGCATCACTAAGAGGAAGACCAAAGACAAATATAAATCATGTAAGTTTCTCTAACCTTGCAGAGATTTGAAAATATTAAAACAAACATCAGTTAGACAATAAAATGGTGCCCAATGGTGCAATGCAGTGCCATCCATCCATCCATCCATTATCTAAGCCGCTTATTCCTGGAATAATGCAGTGCTTCAGGGTTTATTCTGATATGACTCATGTGCATTTAACTGTTTTTCTTCTGATAATTACTTAATTGCTTCTTTTCTGGATGAGCGTATATTGCCTTGATACGCTTAAGGTGCCACTAAAGAGATCCGAACTTGGGGCATGATTTTATTGAAACATTTGTGTAGCATCTATTTTCCAGTGCTGCATGCATTCTGACAGGAAGTCTGATTTCCTGTTTACCAGGCTTATCCTGAATTTAATATTAATTAAATATTTTATATAGAGTGACATCATCATTTTTTCAAGAACCAACACTCAACAATAACAATAAATATAGCTACGAGCAGCAGCCACCGGGATCCCCACCCCAAATGGGAATAAATATGTGAATCAAAATTATTTTGAACAAAAAGTTAGAAAACACTAAATGACGCAAACACAGTATTTGAAAACTTTAAGCCAAATGTTATTGCCTGGATTCATACCTACAGGTAATTGCCAAAATAAAGGAAACACCAACATAAAGTGTCTTAATAGGGCTTTGGGCCACCATCAGCCATCCAAAACAGCTTCAATGGGCCTTGGCATAGTTTCTATAAGTGTCTGGAACTTTATCGGAGGGATGCAACACCATTATTCCACAAGAAATTCCATCATTTGGTGTTTTGTTAATGGTGGTGGAAAACAGCATCTCATAAGTGTGCAATTAGGTTGAGATCTGGTGACTGAGACGGTTATGGCATATGGTTTCAATAATTTTCATGCTCATCAAACCATTCAGTGATCACTTGTGCACCGTGGATGGGGGCACTGTCATGCTGGAAGTGACCACTCCCATCAGGATAGAAATGCTTCCGAAGGTGATGACTCAGAATGGCTTTGTATTTATTGCAGTTTACCTTGCCCTAAGGAGTTGTGTGGACCTAAACCATGGCAGGAAAATGCACCCCACACCATAACAGAACCCTTCATTTACTCAAGTATTTCCTTTATTTTGTCAGCTACAGAAGCTTTATTTTGTCTGAAGGCAGAAGCTATCACACAGGTGAGATTTTGAGGGCATCCAATGTTTGGGTGTTGAGAAAGATTTAAAAGCATGACGTAAGGGATAATGTACTGCAGACAAGTTCTTGAAAATTACAGCAGGGTATTGCGGCCCTGGCGTGAAATGGGAGTACATTGTCCCGCCTATAACATGGCTACTTGCCTAAGGAATTAATACACAATCAATGAATTGTGTTAGAAATACATTTACGAGCAAAATTACATGGCTGCAAACAATAGTGTCCATGTAGTCATGGTCTTCCTCTCCACTCATGCTACCATTCATCTTCCTCTCTTACCTCTCTTCCTCATCATCCTCATCTCCCATGGCATCATCGATTGCATCATTCATCATCTCTTCTTTCATGTCCATGATTTCACTCTGTCGCTCAAATTCCATCATGATCTTCTGGATCTGTGGCAGCTTCAACTGAGAGGAGGAGCAAGATGCAAAACATCTTACTGTCTGCAGTTAATTATACTACGGTGACTTTTCCACTATTTACTATTAAAGGTAGAGAAAAAATTTTAAAACAATGAAACACATGAAAAACTTCTCGCCCCAATGCATGCTGGGATAGGCTCCAGCTCCCCTGCGACCCTAACTAGGAATAAGCGGCTGAAGATGAGAGATGAGACACATGAAAAACAATATGGCTAGCACAGCACCTGTATTGGCTGGTCTTTTACGACTGTGAGCTGCCTATCACGGTCACGGTTCTAAACCAGACTGTACCAGACCGGCCTTTAGCTTGCCTCATAGAGACGAGCAGCGAAATCATGTGGGGAGGGCAAATCAAAATAAATAGAGGGTATAATTGGCCACAAAATTGGGAGGAAAAACTGGAAAAATCATCTTATTTTTTAAACAAAAAAACCAAAAACAATATGGCTGACATTCTATGTTATATAGCGGTCTTCCCCAAGTCCTATCAATGTTTGGTGTACCCACAGTTTTAACCATAAGAGGATCATATCAAAGGCAACCTTGAAAAGTGCCCCAAAATAAAAATATAAAAAGGGGGTCTGAACCAGGCTTGCGCCGGGCCTGCCGCAAATCATAAATGAATGAGGCCTGGGCCAGATAGGGAGGGGCCCAAACGTGGGTGGCTTGGCCTCAGGTTAGTTCTGACTGGCAGTTCTAGGGTTTAATTTAACACATTCCTGCATTTGGAGAGAGACAAACTTGGTTTGGTATCATTTTCTTCCAATTTGTCGATTTGGTAATTGTTACATGTCATTTTTATGTCTAGGATTTAGTATTTGTTAAGGTAGTTGAATCTATGCCTGTAGATTGGACGTTGAATATTTTGTCTAAGTATTATAACCTAATAAAACCGCTCATAATTTTAATTGAATTGTGAGTTGTATATTTTGATGAAGGTTGATCCACCAGATTGCTCTGCCTATCAACGAATTTGGTGATTTAATTGATAATTGGTATGCTGTGTAGTAATTATTATATTAAATCAAATAAATAAATTGCACATGTAGGATAAGTGAGGGGTTAACACATAATACCCTTTGTGTTCAGTATTAAACAAGGGAATTTCACTGTTAAGGCTACTGGATTCATTATTTTATTCTTCACGGATCCCACAGGGTATTTACTAAAACTAACTGTGCATGTTGACAGTTTTCTATGGCTGCTAAAAGCTCATCTTGTGTATGCTGTGAAAACAAGGTTTTCAAACTGCACACTGCCAATTCAGAACGTGAGATGTCAGCTCCACTGTAAACGTCAGTGAGCCACATTCCACATGCAAGAACATGCAAAATGGTGAGTTTGCAAGGTCATCTTCCATCCCATCCAAAATCTATTTTAATAATCTCCAATGCAAACAATCTCAGTTCTAGCAACAATTACAGCAGTCATGTCAAGGCCTTCACAGTGCTACAAGACATAATTATGTCTTTACCTAGTAACATGAGACAGAATCATAAATATAAGTCTATTTGTTGTATGAGGATTTTTTTAGTTAGAAAACAAATGTACATACAAAAGTAATAGAACTCAAGAACAAGTGGAGAATCCCAAAAGTTGAGGAATAGATTGAGGTAAATATGTAGTTGATGGTTTACCTGTCTGTTCATAGTAGCCATGGCTTTAGTGACTCCCTTCATTGCTTGTGCCATGCTGTTATTGGACTTGAGAGTCTGGATCTTCAAGCTGACCGCCTGAATGTTCGCCCTCATCATGATGAACTTCTTCACATAGCGCCTTGTGCGAACCAGATCCTTGGCCATGATCTTCACTGCATCCTGTGATAATAACGTTGTAGCGGATAGAGAATTTAAGGAAAAAGATAATAAAACAGTTATCTCCCTCTCCACTTTTCCTAGCTTACCATCTGTCCCTGTTTGGCCATTTTCTTGATGTCTGCAATGATTTTCTTCTCTTGTTGCTCCAGTCTCTGCCTCTCTCTGTCGAGATCTCTCATGGCTCGATTCAGAGCTCTTTGGTTCTGCCTCAGCATCTCCTCTGGGGTCTTTCTCTTTCCAAATAGGAAATCCATCTGAGTCAGAGGCACCAGGAGAAGTTGTTAATTAATTTAGGAATGCAATTTGAACAAGATATGAGCTGACAAAGATGATTTGAAAATAAAAATGAAGTTTTGAAAAAAAATGTTTTCAAAAAGTAAATGGTGGCTTTTACCGAGAGGAACGTGAATGTTAATGTTACCACACTACCTTTCAGGTGGCATTAGCCTCTAATAAAAAAAGATTAGCAGACAGATAATGGTGCTTTTTGTTGGTTGTCCTTGATTTGAAAAGGGGTTTGCAAGCTCAGCAGGGCTATATTTTTTAATGCCTATCCATTTAGAACAATAACAGTTAGAATCTATGTGAATACTCCATAAAGGGATTCTATACAATGGTTTGTTTATTTTATGATTACATAAGATAACATAAAATTATCTTCTATTTAAAAATGGTTGATCTGCGTATACATTCAAAATACAAAAATCGCCTTTCACCGTTCCAGCACCAATGTAGATTCACTTTTTTTGGCAGAGGACGGAGACTATTCAAACGAATCCTCAAAATGTCATACATAGCCGTTTGCTAGTTAAAAAATGTAAGAATTTCATAATACATACTTTCTACAGACTTTTTACAGCGTTATACAGTTTCTCACTGTATAACGGACAAGTGGCAGCAGTGTTAGCATAATGGTCAAGGAACTGGGCTTGTAACTCAGAGGTTGCAGGTCCGATTCCCAGGTGGGGACACTGCTGTTGTACCCTTGAGCAAGGTACTTAACCTGAATTGCTTCAGTAAAATATCCAGCTGTATAAATGGATTGTATGTAAAAGAAAAATGTGAACTGTGTAAGTCGCTCTGGATAAGAGCGTCTGCTAAATGCCTAAAATGTAAATGTAAGTGCACTGATGAAAATATGATTTTCATGTTCCTCAGTTTTTATAAAAATTGTGATTTTTGGAAATTAGGCTCCATTCAAAATTAATGGCAAAAGGTTAGCTTGTCTGTTAGCAAGGGACACTTTAGTTTAACCATGCTGGAATCTGAAAGCCAAAGCAATACACAAAGCCATTGCTTTGAGGATTTATCCAAGATGCATGTTATTTCTGTTACTGTTCAAGTTTGCACGTGTCAAAGCTTAGTCCCCAGATATCAAACTGTTGACAATGACAATGTCTACAAAGTGGGGGGGAAAGCCTTTCCCACCACTTTTGGGTGTTCTGCAAAACCAGTGTATCAACTGATCAGATTTGTCTACGCCACCCATGTTTATTGTAATCATGAATCACGGTACACTGGTGCACCACTTTCCCATTCCAAACACCACCCTGTTTCACTACCCTGATTGCTTCAGTGGAATTACTTGCACTGTGAAGTCTTGAAAGGGAAGTTACAGTACGGGTGTCTTTCCACTGTACGGCCAAAACATTGCCCCCCTATCCTACACCGACGCATATCCCCACCCTTGGTTTCACGCTCCCACTTCTTAAAGTCATTGGATAAGTCAGGAAACTGATTTACCCGTTTGTGGTTTGTCCCACATGCATTGAAGCCCTGTTCTTTTACTAGCCTACTGTACTTATGAGCTGATGTTTAAAAGTTGTCAAACCAAACATTGTAACCCTGGTTTGCGTATGACACGGGGTACGCATTGTGTCGAGTGGCACAGAGGGATTAAGGTATGCATGGTTAACAAACGAAAATCAAATTTGATACTGATCTTAAAACGGATGCTTGGTTAGCGAACTAAACAACTAACCAACGTTAGCCAACATTACTCGATTCTACACGAACCTACGAGTCGAAAAGTGTAAACACATTAATCAACATAACTCAGACATATAATACGGTTACAAATTCATCGGTTATAATATGTCCCATCCATGTAGTTTCTCTGCCTGCGAAAAAACGAAATCTACAGAACAGCCCCATGTAGCGACTGGCCTAACTGGGTGACATAAAGAGAGCCAACATTAGCTAGTGAGTTATATCGCTAACAAATAAGCCACCGAACTAGAAATCGAACTGTAGGTAGCTAGCTGGTTAACGTCATATGCTGCAAATATAGCCACCGGCTAGTATGAACGGTGCAAGATGCGAACTAACGAATTCTTGATATTTATTAGAATGATATTATCGTTAGTGAGATTGTAAAAAGGTGAAAAGCGTCAGGAGCCAAGGCCTGTATACACAACATACTTCGCTAGTTAGCGACATTAGCTAAGGGCAACGATTTTTTTCAAGAAACTATCTTCTCACCGTTTGCCGATTTCAGGGTAGTAAGATAATAAGACTGGATCGATGGTTCCCTCGATGTAAAACACCTTTATGTCCTCTGTACAATTCAAGGAGTCCGCTGCTTTTATGTTGTTGTATACACGTTTCAACCTATTTTATCTATTTGTTTAGATCCAGTTGCTTCGTTTGTTTCCGTCTTTACTTCCGCACAACATGGAGCACCAATACCCGACGTAAATTTGTCACGTGATAGTACCGGAAGAAAATTCACCTTTTTTTCAAAAGGAAATGTAAGATTTGCGATTCTAAGACCAATATAGCCTACTCCATTTATATTAAAAGTGTAAACATTTCATTCCAGTTCTTAACTGGTTTGTAAATCTGGCTGGCCATCGAATTGAGTAAATAGAGTCACTATGTTTGAATTACGTAAAATATGTATTAAAATTAGGCTATGTATTAAAAAATCGAATATATCGCCGGAGCCAGTTCCCAGGTAAAAAATGTTGTTGAGTGCAGGCCTGTAATGTCGGGAGGGGAGACTCCATGGCGGAAGCCGTCCCACTGGAGTGACTGACCCATTTTGTCTGGCTTCAACTTCAAACCCACCCAGTCCTCTTTGCTATACCGGTGGTGCCTCATTTTGAAGTATTGCCTTGTGCACAGAAAGTCTGACTCAGTATGTGTAAGTTATAATGTTTTGTAGACATTGTCTGCATTATAGAAAAAGACTGACAGAGGATCAAATACAATACAATCCTAGTCACACCTTAGTCTTTGTATCACATTTTTCCATTTTAATACTACTTTTATATTGTAAAATGTATTGAAACACCACACTGTGCTGAAGTGGCGTTACTATCAACATTATGTCACCATCAATGTGCTACTTGATATTTCAAATCGTATTATGTAATCCAGTGGGCAGAAACTCTGGTCTTTGGCCTCTTGGAATTCAGTGGATCAAGTACAGAGACTTGCTATGAGGTAGATACTGTGCAAGATGTATTGTAAAACTCCAAATTTTTGTTTGAGTTCAAACAATATGACAGTGAGATATCTGTCACTCATCAGCAAAGTCTAACAACTAATTGAAAAACCTTCTCACTATGAACTTCCAGTGGTTGTTGTCTGCATTCAGAAATGTGAAACAACACTGTGCTGAAGTGGTTACTATCAACATTAGTCTGATATTTTCATTAAAGTGGATCAAGTACAGAGCTGTAGAACTGTGCAGATGTTGACATTGAGATATCTGTTTGCCTAACAACTACAAAACTATGAAAAAAATGAACTTCCAGTGGTTGTTGTCTGCATTCAGAAATGTAAAAATTGGAGTCTGTATTTTTAGCTGAAACAGAACAAAGCCCCTGCAAGATTTTGCACCATTTTTAGTCACTCATCAGCAAAGAAACAAGCCTCCTGGGGCCAACTTGGCAGAACATTATAATTAGGTTGTTATTAGTCCTTAGCAAGTGTAGTATCTAAATTGTGAAGGAATAACGGATAGCATGTATGCTTTAGTGGCCCTAATGTTCGCACGCGACCCAAAATTAAGGTGTTTCACATACCTCGCTTTGACGCACAAGCCTCCTACAGCATAAGTTGTGGGACTTTTGATTTCATGCATGCAATATACTAGACACATGGGCCCACTTAAATTGCGAAGCATTAGATTGTATCTTGAACGGTCTTCGTGCCAAGCCCCATGTTCTGCGCCATTTTGTGTACAACATGGCCTGTTTTTTCGCCTCCCACAGCAAACATCTCAGAGTTTTGTAAGTACATCACACATAGTCCTTAAGTAGCTGGGTACTGGAATTGCGAAGGAATAATCATTATCACATTCGAATTGCTAGCCACGCCCTCTAATATTCGCCATCCACTAAAATGAGTATTTTCCCATGATTAATTTGTGATCCTCTCTATCCAAAAGTTTCATTAGCAAAAGCTTTTAACTGCTTGTGTTTGTCACCTATAATGGTCTACTGGATTTTCAAAAGAATAGTATGTATTTCATATGGTTTTGTAGCCACGCCCCAAAATGTTTTTCCATACGTCGCTGGTACATGTAAGCCTCCCGCAGTACACCTTGCAGGGACTTGAAACTATACATGCTTCGAGGAAACATATAGGGCTACAATAATGTGGAGGAATGTGAAGGAATAATCGGTGGCGCATTAGGTCTGGTGGCCATGCCCTTACAGCTGTTTCCCCCTGAGCATTGTTGATATACACTCCAAACTTGGCAAACACATACATACACATACATTTCATATACAAAAAGCATTCTGGTTCGAAAGCCCATGATGAAGTGTTTGTTGTACTTTGTAACACAGGAGTTAGCTCATCCAGCACACATGTGAGGCATCTTAGGTCACCTTAATGTGTACAGCTGTGCACTGTGCCCACTTTAGTTTAAAACCATGGTAAGTGCACAGGAACTGCCCTCTTAATGTAAAGTGTTAAAACTTTAGTTACCTCTGTGTAACAATAGTGTACATACAAAGTAAGTAGACAGGAAATGTGTGGTCAGTGTAAAATGTAAAACGGTTATTACCTTTTTTGTAAAAATATTGTATGTACAAAAATGCCAACTACTGCCACAAAACGACCAAATGCAAAAAAATAGCAATCGATTGATGGCCGTACCTGGTTGTGAGATGTCAGGTATGTAAATGTCAACTGATATTTGGGCTGCAGTGCATCTCCCATGTGAGTGTAAATGTAATTCACCCATGTGAATTTTAAAATGTAAATGTAAAATGAGTGCTACACATTTGTAATGGTTGAGGTGAGTTTCCTGATCATGAAATTAAAGTTGCTATATAAATGTAATCCAATATTATTATTATTATTATGTTAGAAAATGAAATTTAAAATAAACACCAGTGCACACACAGGGTATTATTTTCATTGAATTTCAAAATTGTACTTTATTCCAACTTGGTACTTTTCCATGATTGAGTTCTATTGACCATCTAGCCTATGTGTTGTAAAAAGTTTAGCTAAAAGTGGGGGTATAATTCCTCCTCTATGTAAGCCAAAATGAATAATCATCAAAAACTACAAATGTCAACACTACTGCATTAATTACTTAGTATGTTTTTTGAAAGAGGCAGTCTTGTAGGAATCATGTTCAGGCAACACATTCACGTTTGCAGGGGGCAATCTTCTCAACTCAGTTGCAATAGTCATCAGCGCAGCAATCAAATGTCGCCAAGTGAGTTTTGTCCCGATTGCATTCGTTGTCTGTGGCGCATCGTTTAACCGTATCTGAGGAGACAGACACATGCACACATTTTATATTACTACCACTGACATCATAGTGTGTACGTTATTTGTTACCTAATTTTTGTCACAACTACAATCAGCATGCATTTCTGGTGACCTGGAGCCTGCACAATTGCATGCAATTTGACCCGTTATTATGATCAGTTAATTTCCAAAACCGTGGGACTGAGACAAGAGATGATCAAGAGAATAGATTAAACAAACCTTTACAACAAAATCTGTGAAAAAACACATAGCTGTACAACATATTTAGAAGCAATGCATTCCTTTAAGTAGTTACAGAAACGTAATTTTTTTCTTCTTCTTCAGATTCTACCCCGTTTTCCTCCCAATTTGCACTTCTGTGCGCAGCGAACTGTGTCGGTTTCCCTCTCCTCCCCCTGGGGCGGACAGCCAATTGCCGGCCCAGTGGCACCGCCGGCCATAGCCGACTCTGGGGCGACGGGGAATAGAACCCCGGTCGCCGTGGCCAGCGTCGGACGTTGAAACCACTAGACCACGCAGAAGGCCCAGAAACGTAATTCTAACGACTGTACATAGATTGGCATGAACTAAAACAAATTGAATCATAATGTCATAATCATAAATCTGAACCATTTGCGTTCAAGTTTTTAAAATTGCATGAATAGTAGGCCTACCTATGATAAGGGGCTTATCCTGCCAGTTAAATAGAGTCATACTATTCACACTCTTGAAAAAGATGAGTCAAAAAGTATTAATAAAATAAACAATACAGGTAATGATTAATATATTGTATGCTAAAAAAAAAAAAAATAATATAATACAATTATACTAATATAATTGCTCAGAGAAAAATATTTTGTTTAACAATAAATATTATTTTCCTCCAAAAACATGCCACAATTATCCACAACACTTTTTTCAGTACTATGTGCACCCTCCCCTCGCATGGATAAGACCACTGTGTCATCTTTTTTTTTTAAAGAGATTGGTGAACATATTGGAGGGACCTTTGACCAGTCCTCCAAGCAGAATCTTTCAATCCTTTAGATCCTTTAGTCTGTGCTTGTGGACTTCAATTGAAACCCCAAATTTTCCACTCACAATTTTTCATGCTGATGCTTGCACACTTGAATTGGAAATCGCCGCAAGTCTCAGGGTTACCTGTGGTCCCATTATAGTATCTTATATTACACACCAATGCCTGTGAAACTGAAGCAGGAAAGTAACAATTAACATTTTACCATCTCTATCATAAATATCACCAACATCATTAACACCCTTTTGACCAGGGTCCAGATATTCAATTTCATAATTATTCCTCAAAATATCAATTGTGATCTGATGCTAATAATACATCAATATGGGCATTATTATTTATGCAACAATTTGTTATAGAAAAAGTTTTCTGTCTCGAGGATCCATTGACTTTTCACCATTTTTTGCAGCAATTCTATTAATGTATACTACCAATACTTAACCATTTAATTTCTTAATATTGCTCAGATTCAACCAACTAACCATTTAATATGTTCCCCAGTTATGTTCCACTTATCTAAATGCAGCTGAATTAACATCATATCTGAGTTATTGAACAGACATTATTTCCAAAAAATTGAAATTGTTGAATGGCACCATGCGGACTTGAGTAGATGTTTTGCAGTACAATGGTAATGATTATACATATTACATTATTTGTAGTACCCCTTACAGCCATGTCCTGATATATTAATTGATGGCTTGCCTGAGCCCAGGTAAGGTTTACGCTGGTCTATAGAATTGGCATACCTTTGGCCAGAGCTTTACATTTACACTTATAGATTTTATTATTTAGATTATTATTTGGTTTTGATATCAAATATTCCTCATGCAACATGCTTACATTTTTGCAGGCTAGTTATGATAAACAGTTGATTGCAAGTCATAACCAAGTCAGACATGTTATTATAGCCAATGTTAATAAAATCTATAAGTTAAAACCATGTACAATCTAAAACAGTGGTTCTCAAACTCGGTCCTGGGGACCCACTGTGTATGCTGGTGTTCCTTTCAACCATATTTGCAACCCCTAAATTATAACATCAATTATTACATTTCCTGCTTTGCTAAACAAAACTGTATATTATGATATTTAATGCAATTTTAACAAAAACAAGCAACACTGGGTGTATGCATGTGTTAAAGAATGAGAATGTTTCTATGAAATAGCAAAACTGTTGTAGAAAAAATAGTGTTAATATGTTTATTTATTTATTTGTACTAAATGCACTTCATAATACTTCTAAGTGATGCATTAATCACTGTCAAACCCAGAAATGTGAGATTGTATTAAATCTTGAAGGAGTCTCATATTACGTACAAATATATATACGTGTATGTACAACTAGCTCAGCCACGATTACTACAGTACAATGTCTGGCTGGCTATAAATATATGCATACAATACATTAATTCATACTCTCAGTAGTCTCTAGAAGTTGTGAGAAGCAGTTATCTTTAGTTAATGTCTTTCCAAAGACAATATGAAATACGTAAGATTTCACAGCTGATGAAGTCCAGTGCAGGTAGTTAAGTGTAATGTACACATATTTTCTTCATCAGAGCATAGACCAAAAAAAGTTTTTATAGAGTAAAATGATATTATATTAGTTATTAATACTGTACATAAATAAATCATTTGTCTGTATTTACATTGTATCAGTGTGTCCATCACATGCCATTGCATTTTCTAGGCAAATTGGTCATTCCTTAATAATAAGTACAGAAATAGGAACCTTGTGTTCACTCACCGCAGTAGATAGCTACAAGCACAGAGAGGGTCAGAATGAGGGATCCCATGATCATGCAGTTCTAGTTCACAGAGAGAGGGCAAGGCAGAAGTGGAACATTTGAACATGGAAAACAATGTTGCTGATGTGTTTTGGTATGGTTCTGACATATATGTACTGTATTTTTACATACATGTAATTTCTTCTGTTGGGGTGGTAAACCCAGCTAATCTAGGCTGTTCTTTTTAATTAATATCCCGGGCAAACTTTGACCATTATCATAGTAATTACCACTTTTATTGTTCTTGAGTTTCATCAATTTCTGTTCAATTTGCAGGCTTTTGGACAGGTATGTACAATGAGTTAAATATAACAAATACAACAAAATTACATTTCCTTGAATGCTGTTATCTAATTTAAAACATACTACAACTCAAAGGGTGCACTGCTGCTTTGATAAAAGCAAATGTGTTGTCTACAAGTATACTACATTTATAACCTATCCATATTGTTTTAGTTTAGAACAATCAAGATAATTAATACCATGAAGTGTAACTCTTACCTTTCTGGCAGGTAGGATTCTGTTGAATATTTCCTGTAAGTAAGGGTCAGAGTCTTTTATACATGAAACCTTATACCCAGGAGTTCATTATAACCACTACTGACTCACAAGTATCACATAACACCATTGCCCCCCTCATTATTCCATGCTTTGTCCTTTTTTCAGGCCTTAGGAAAAATGTATCCAAAAGGTATTTAGGCATTTAAAAAAATCTCTTTTAAACAGTGATGTCTTTGATTTGACTTCCTAAATATTTACAACTGACATATATGTCAATATGACAAAATTATGTTTCCACAATGTTGCAATATTTAAACCTGATTTTAATTCACCATTTTACAATAGCTTGAAAACATCTCAAATAGATTTTCTCTCATTAGCTGTGTCAATTGCTGTGTCAAGTGTTTAACGGCATAACATATGTTTTATGAAGGAGATATAATCTCTTAGCATGGCGCTAACAACACTTAGGTTGTGGGTTCAATTCCCACTAGGACCACATATACTGAAAACATGTATGCATTCAGTACTGTAAGTCGCTTTGGATAAAAGCATCCAAATATATATATGTCATATATTATATTATATTATATAGAATAAGTTTCTTCAAATTACAAAGCATGTGAAGCAAGGAATGTTGTTGAGCAACTTACATGGTGAATACATGGTGGAAACTTCATTAATTCACATGTAAATTGTAACTATTTGTAAAATTCCTTTTCTCTCTTTTAATGTCTACCTGTACGTTGATTCTGTGAAAGGATTGTTTCACCTATGATATTTGGGAAGCTCGTAAAACATAATGGTATCAATCCACAGTTACTGATTGAACTTTGGTTTGAACCCAATTAAAATAGATTCACATACCAGCAACTCCAAAAAGGCCTCTCTGATTGCACCAATCCCACAGTGGCCAGAAGATGTAATAAAAATGTTGAGAAAGTGCTTCAAAGTGGGGAATACCCTCTGAACTTCACAGCATGGAATGGCCTTGCCAAGCCTCTCCGTATACCCAAAGGTGCACAGAAATGCAAAGAAGCGCAAACTGATACAGACTCCAGCAGACTGCTCATGTATATAACACCAGGCCTACTGAGCATATACTGCCCTTAAAGGCAGTCCCAGAGATCTACACAGGATCCAGGCTCCCTCCTCAACAGGATTTTTCAGGAACGGACAAGCCATGGTTGATTCTGAAAGGGCTTTACATCTGAAGGTTTTATACATTGTACCTAACTATGAACATCTGTGTGCAATGCTTTTGCAAATGACTTTAACTGACAATAATAAAATAAGGTAGCCTATTTACTTAGCAGATATCATGACTCTCTGGCTTTATCACAGTGATTAAGGGAAATCAATTGGCTACTCTTTTATTGGATATTTCACAGTCAAACAGTTCAACAATAAAATCTAAATTCTTGTAAATGTTTAGTGACTATTTAGCCAATTACAATGAAGCTGAAGTAGAGAGACAATTGAGAAGGGAATGAGGATTGGAACACAGACCGCAATGACAGAGACAGTTTGAGTCGTTGATGACATGACACAGTTAGGACTTGGACTAAATCAATGTTAAATAGCTGTAGCTGATTAAATCGAATGGAGACAAAAGAAATTGTTACCTAGGCTACTGTACCATTCAGGGTATGAACTAATAGGGCGGAACTCTATTCCAGAGTTGTGTTTCAGCCCAAAAGGAGCTTCAGGAACTCTCAAACGACAAGACTAGGCTAAGCTCCAGAGTTAGCCTGCCAAGGAGCAGGTTCGTTTTTGAGCATACATTGCCTTAGTTACTGAGCAGGAATTATTTAATGCCATCACTACTCTAGTCCATCACAAACCGATTTATTTATTTTGTGAATACATCAGCTAATAGGAATATTGCAATGCATTCTTTACACTGCAGAAGATTCAATTTAGTCATTTGAAACTTATCTGGCAACAGAATTCAGGCCATTTATTGTTTGAGTTACAATGGTGAAACATAAAACCCACTCCACCCAAATACCCCTAGCATTTCCTGCATGCAATACCCTATCACAAAAGCAAATAAAAAAATCATATGTGGTAGTGGTTAAACCAGGAGACCAGTGGTTTATACAGGCTCCCAGAGAGTCTCCATCACATATTTATTTTAAAGCAGGAGGGCAACCTTTGCAGTGAAACAAAACTTTTTTATTATTGTGTGTTTAGAAAACACACAAAAAAGCAAAACACTCCCATAGGCTACCAAAACTGGCAGGACCAGAGGTGAGGTATAAGCTGTCCCACTTGGTTTAATAAAATGAGAGCCAACATACAGAATATATTATACATTTAAGAGGACTTCTATTTTTATATGGGTTGGGGTGGAGCAGCTTAATGGCAAAAATCAAACCTCTTTGCAGAGCATACCTTTACTTAAATTGCTGCCCTCTATTACTGGCCAGCTTGGCTGGTTATGAGACCAGATCAAATTGTTTTCTAAACACAAAACACAGTTCCAGCACAGTCTGGGCTCTCCAACAAAGCAAGGGTCAAACACAAAGGGTATTTTCAAACTAATACACTTTAGTTTGCTTCTTACTCCTCCCACATGTTTCCCTAAAAGTCACTGAGTAAATGGGCTGATCCATTACAGGTGTGCTACCTTGAGCTGTGAAACATGCAAGGGCTCCAGTTGAAATGGCACAGAAGATATCTATGACAACTCCCCTAGTTCTGCCACAAAGTGCACAAGTGATTTAGGGCCCTATTCAGAGTTGAGTTAAGCATGCGAAAGTTGGAGATAAGTCAAAAATGACACACCTTAAATTATATAAATTATATCCAGTTTCTGTTTGTGATCAGACTTTTAATTAAGCACCCCTTGGCAAGTTGCACATCGAAGGAGGGGTTTTCCCAAAATATAGGCATGTCTGGAGATGATTGCTATGCTAACTTTGAGCATTTATACTGCAAAAAAAGTGAAAAGATAGAAGAGAGAGAGAGAGAGAGAGAGAGAGAGAGAGAGAGAGAGAGAGAGAGAGAGAGAGAGAGAGAGAGAGAGAGAGAGAGAGAGAGAGAGAGAGAGAGAGAGAGAGAGAGAGAGAGAGAGAGAGAGAGAGAGATTGTTTATTGTGTTTGACTTGGATTGTGTGAGGACCCCACTTTGTGTACCGACTACTGGACTGGATAGCGGAACTGACCTGGATTGTGACATTGGTTTTTGGACAACAACAACGAGTAAAGATTGTGGACTTTGTGTTTGTATTCCCCCGAAGATCCCACTCTTGTGTTTGTTGAAATGAGTGTATTAAATTATTGTTTAGTTTGTAATACTGCCTCCTCCAAGTTATTTAACTTGCCTACGCCCTCTGCAAGGTCCGTGCATGTCGCCCAACCCCTAGGGACACCACAATACATTTTACTAATCTACATATTGCACCTTTTTAAAATGTATTTTTTATTTGTTTATGTATGAATGTATGTAAGTATGTATGATATATGATTATCATATTGCTTTTATAACTGTCACTTAGGAATGTCACCTTTAACCTTTAAGTAATCAAACTTTTTGCGAAAAAAGCTGAGACCAGTTTGTGACCTTTGACAACCCTAAAGCCATTTTTTAACGTTGTCTTTGGTCAAAATACCTTGCACCACATTGCTGGTCACACGCCCCCTGCCTAGCACCGCGCCCCCAGCCATTTGAGAAACACTGCTTTAAGTAATCAAACTTTTTGACAGGTGGGTGGTCCTCAGTATCCCAACCCCAAAGCCACTGTTACTTTGGTATACCCATTATAATGATTCTGGGGTCTTAGCACAGCCTTCGATTTCCATTAGACAATGGAGAACTCTAAAACTCAGGAACGTGGTCCTCAGTATCCCCACCCCAAGACCGCGGAAGAGCTACAGCATTGCTTAAAGATTATAATGATTCTGGGTCTTGTTACACTGTCTAGTGCTTTCTCTCTAAATCTTGTAACGGGAACTCTAAATATCCTTTATCAACACAATGCACGGTTGTTGCAAATAGATTATTTAGTTTGTAAAGACAGAATGTCTTATTGACATCTCACGAAATATACTGTGATATATTGAAATTATACCATTAAAAATTCATTTCATTTTTAAAATGAACTGAACCATACACATACAATCCATTCAAATCGCACTGCTTGTGTGTTTTAATAAGCTGAAAGAAATTTCACTTGCATGAAACAACTAACAACATAATAATGACCAACAGCTATTTACAAGGTGTATTTCATAAAACTGTAAGTAAAAAAAAGGTTTTCGGAGGCTCAGTTTGATGTGAAAAGTACTAAAAAGTCACTAGAAATGGCTTTTTTCTCTGATGCTGTTTTCTCTGAGGAACTGGCAGTCTATACATTGGATAATTTTGGCAAATTGTAGCAGGGACCGCTGAATCAAGACTCAGGAACGATTGTTTTTCCATTATAAGGGTTCTTCTTTTTTTAACAACAACGCATTGAAACACCAGCTAGCACACAGAAATACGATAAACGCACAGAGGGGACACTATTTACACATACACCTACCGTCATGGTACACTGCACAAAGGATCACATACAAGAACCCTCTGTAACAGGAGAGAGAGAGACTTACAAACAGCATTCCACAATTAAACAAGTATTACAGCTTGAACATAGCTAGCTAATAAATTATATTTTTATCGTTCGTTTGTTTGTTCCCCCCTGTGTTAGTTAGAGTTATGTGTGGTAAATCATGTTGTGTGTGTTATTTGTTATCATTATGTACATAATTATGTATGCGGTGAGGTAAAGGGTGAAGCCACCCCGACCAACGTTTGCTTATTGTTTAGTGCAGTTGCCTGTAATCCCGTGTAAAAAGTGTTCATCGTCTGAAGAGTACTTCCTGTGTGACATACTAGTTAGTCGCCAATGTGCACCTTGCATGACCCTTTAGGGACGCACCCGTTCTAAAGACAGACCTGAAGACAATATCCGGGGTCGTGCGGTGTATGGGGCATGGATATTGCCACTACTTTCTAATAAAGGGGCCTAGTGGTGCGCAAAGCACGTAGCCACATTGAAATTGCTGCCTGACTCCATTTGTCTTCTTGATGCGCCCCACAGCGCATGCTCGCTACAATACCTATGTTTAACCGTTTTAATAAAAACTCTGGATCACACTTCAAAAAGCCGAACACTCAATTGCCCATGATGCTTTGCAACTATACGATCGTAAGTTCTACCCGTCGCAAACTTCACAAATGTTCGAGCTAATGCTGAAGCGATGCCGCCAGTTTCTCTGAAGTTGACGGATACACCCTTAACCAACACTATGTGCAAATTTCCTGTTCATAAAATCTGAAAAATGGTTAACTTGCAGACGTTTTTCAAAAATGCTATGCGCTTGTTTACCCCTACCGATGCAACTCTGAGTAGTCGCTACAATGAAAAAACATTCAATAAAACATTCTTGTATTTTGTAGCTAGCTTAGCACTAGACAACGCAATTTCCCCATTCATAACACTGCCAATGCACCCCAAAAATTTGATTAATTACTCAAGGGTCAAAGGTGACATTCCTAAGTGTCAGTTATAAAAGCAATATGATAATCATATATTGTGTGTGTGTATGTACAGTAGACTCCATTTTTATTCACATCCTCGATAAAGATGAACAAAAGAGATTGTATAAAATAAACTGTATAAGTAATTAAGTATATTTTATGCTCAAAAAATGCAGAAAATTCCAAACTACAATACTAATACAATTGTTCAGAAAAACATATTTTGTTTTATTAATATATTTTTTTCTCCATAAAACATCTGGATAACAATTATTCACACCCCTATTCTTTAAAACTATTCTTTTAAATTGAATCCAACAAAAACAAATCTTCATAAATGTAGAACTTATTTGAAGTTAATTGGAAGGCTATGGAACTATACAGTGGCCTATAATTGTTTCCTGTTTCCCAAAGGTATAAAAGGAGGGAACACACATTTGAAATACTGTAGTCAGCTATCATTATGGTAAAAGGCAAAGCACTCCCTGAAAGTATCAGACAAATGGTTATTGACCTCTACAGATCAGGAGATGGCTACCAAAAATCACTAAAAAGTTAAAGATACTGCTTTCCACTGCTGTGTCAATTATTAGGAAGTTTAAGGCCGCTGGAACAGTGGCTAACCTGCCAGGTAGAGGACGCTGGGTCTATCTTACCCCCAGGTGTAGTGAGACAGGCAAAAATAAGTCCAAGGGGCACAGTTCAAGATCTCCAAAACAACCTGGCATTTTGGGGTTGGAAGGTGTCTAAAGTTTCCATTCAACGATGGCCTTTATGGCCAGTTGCAAGAAGGAAGCCTCTTTTGAAGAAAATACACAAAAAAGGCATCTTGAATTAGCCAAACTACATCTGAACTACAATTGGAACCATGTCTTGTGGTCAGATGAAACAAAAATCAAGCTTTTTGGACATGCACATCAGTGTTATGTTTGGCGTTCAAAGAATGCAAGTAATGTTGAAAAGCACCTCATGCCTACGATGAAACATGGTGGTGGATTTTTTATGCTTTGGGGTTGTTTTGCATCCACAGGCCCTGGGGCCCTTATTAAAATAAGTGGAACCATGCATGTACCAAGACATTTTGTCCAAAAACCTTGTTCCCTTTGCCAGGAAGCTGCACCTTAGCTGCAAATGGACCTTCCAACAAGACAACAATCCTAAACATACATCCACAGCAACTAAGAAATGGTTGACAATGTCCTGACGTGGCCATCTCAGTTGCCAGACCTGAATCCAATTGAACATTTGTGGTTTGAACTCAAAAAAGGAGTCCACAAAAGTCAACCCAAGAATCTGAAGGAACTTGAACAATTCTGCATGGAGGAATGGTTGAGGATCCCCCCAAGAAGTTCCATAACCTCGTATGAAACTACAGAAGGCGACTACTTGCTGTTATGGCCAAGCAAGGAACCACAAAGTACTGACAACAGGGGTGTGAATATTTGTGATTCTTGATTTTTCTGGGAAAAGAAATTATAATTTGAGAACCGTTTGATTGTTTTTCGTGCCTATGCAGTATTATTTAAAAATATAATTTTCTGCATTTTATGAGCATAAAATAGACCTCATTACTTATATAGTTTACTTTATACAATCTCTTTTGTTCATCTTTATCAAGGGTTTGAATAAAAATAGAGTCTACTGTATTTATGCATGCATGCATGTATTTTTTGTGTATACCATGTTGTATTGTACTTGTGATTTTAGTTGCTGCAAACAAATTGCCCTTGTGGAAATGTAATAAAGACTACTACTACTACTACTACTAATGTTTTAAATCAAAATTGACAAGAAAAAAAAACATTGATGATACAATAGCTGTGTTCTTGTGACAGACATTTGAGAGACTGCATAGACTTTGCACCAAATAACAAAGGTTTGCACACAAAGGTCTGTGAACAAATTGCTTGAACTGAAAACAGGGGCACAAAATGTAATCATACCGTTCAGAATCCCCAAGGGTGTGTCTGCGAGCAAAACAACAATAATTGCAATAACTAGGACAGGCTTCGATGTCATAGTGCACACAAGACTGGTGAAGATTGTAGTTTTGGACAGCTGTCGATGTCATAGTGCAATTGTATGGTTCATAATATGAATGTACCTAAGATAAAAATGTATTTAAATCAAATTTATAACAGTAGTATATTCTTTCAATATAACCTACAATAATCTGTCTCACATTCAGTTTGTAGGAGATTTCAAACAATAAACAGATTGTCCAAAAGTATAACAATTTTAGTCGTGACTCTTCAGTTACAGCTTGTACAACAACAGACTGTACTATTAACAGGTAGATCTCATTCCTTTTAGAACATATTTCCCATTGCTTAAACAAATAATAAATAACAGAGGCATGGCTAAAGGTCAGCTAAGTTTTCAAATGCATTAATAAGACGAGTGGTTTTTCACATTTGAGCCACATTTTGGAGCTCTGACAATAAGTAGTTACAGTAATGTGTAAAAAAAGAAAACATCCGTACAGAAGTCAGGATCAGCTGTGGACTTGGCTAAGCAGGTCAGCAATGTGACACCGTATCCTAATATATTTTGAGTATAGAGAGTCCATCAAGTCAGCAGATATTCTGTAGCTTCAGAGGATTTTCTGTAGAACAGTTAGTCAGTAAACATCAGACACACACACACATATATATATTATATATATAATTATTTTTTTAAAGTTTAATTTTCAATTCCAAAATTGTATCAAAGTATACACATCCTTGCCTGTTGGCCTACTGTAATTGGCATGGGTATCTGTCACCTACCAGACCATTTCTGAAAACCTAATCACTTGTTAAAAATAGCTTTTGGCAAGTGCTCTGACTGAAGCCATGGGCTCTCTTTAGAAACCTAAAAAGGTTTCAGGAGTGAAGCAGTGTTAGCAGCAAATGGTTAATAAATGTAAATGCAACTATTTTCAAAAATAATTATAAAAGATCATTATAACATTATAAATTTAATAAGTAACAGCTATGGCACAGATTAGAGATTTTATAAGAAATTATCTGATAGATTTGTCCTATCCTTTTGTTACCTTCACATATATTTACAGACATACACTTATCGTGATTATGGTTGTTTTTTGCATTAAAACATTTGAATCATCATTGAAGACGTGCCTGCATTCCAAGCTTCTCTTCTTTCACTTTGTCATTTACTGGAAATATGTGCCCCTGCTCTCACCTCAGCTACCCGTAGAGCACTAACAGCAATTTCTGGTATACATTCAGAATATAGAATTACTTATACTGTATTATAATGTTCTTATTTGGAACTGTCAGTGTGAATTGACAGAATTGTTGCTTTGAGTAATAAAGTAAATAGAAATCTGATGTAAATGCTATATTTAGTTTTATGCCTATCCATAAATGGGATGCGAGACCGACAGCATTCCTTAAGTGTGTGGGTAATGTTTTTTTTCTCCATCAGCAAGTGACTCCCAAGTGGGCTCTGGCTGATGGTCCTCTGCTCTGCATGTTTTATTCCCCCTGGGTAAGTCCGATTTCCTTTATACTATTTTATCAGGTTGAATATTAAAAATTGCTTTAGGTGTCACTGAGGGGAAAAGCAAATCTGCATTACTTTAATGGACTGTCAGTTCCATTGCTAATTAAGGTATTGAAGTAGATACCTTTCAAATGATACGTTTAATTAGAAGGAGATATATATTTTAATATGCTACCAACCAGAGCAAATGTATATTTTTTTAATGCAGATATATTTTTACAAAGCTCCATACAATTGTTGGAAACCTTTTGAGGTAAAATGAGGACTTGCATGTCAGGCATTTTTCTTGACCCTTCATTATGTAATCTGATTTTTAAATTGTTTTTTGGAAACAGGAGAAGACACATCCATATGAATTTGTTTTAAGAGATGTAAGCCTTGATGGCTTAACACAAAGCAATAAGTTAGTAGTGCAAATGTTTTTTTGTGTTGCAAAAATGTTACGTTAAAAATTTTTGAAAATGTTAAAGAAAGGTATTCTTATTAATTTAAAAAAATTATTAGCATGTGCATATATGTTTACCTACAGATAGCACAGTTTAGTAGATGTATCAGTTTGGTTGATCCATCATTGTGTTTATTGTGTTATTATCTATGACCTTTGATCATTTTGTTTAATATATTTAATATAGTTATATTTAGTATTTTTTTATTTTGCTTTTGGATTATGAGGATAGGTCAAACTGTAAATTGGAATGTGAAGGGGGGCATTTATGGTCATATCATACATTTATGGTTTATCATTATCAACAGTGTAAATAATTTCAGCATACCACCTAATATACAGTGAAGTGTGGCTCAAAAGAAAACATAATAAGTTAAACAAGGGGGCAAACCTTCAATAAGGTTATCCAGTTCATGAGATGGCAGACTGCCGAGTGAATTGTTTTGGAAATGAATGTGATAATTCATTCATTAACAAGAGATGGATGCTTTTACAGTATCATCTGATTTGGGGACTTATTTGTTTGAGCCACTACAATTATTTGTGATTTATTGAAACGTTTTGGAAGTGACATCATATGGCTTTATTTTTTATTGACATTTTTCCATTTCCAGTAGTATTATTGCCGTAGTAAATTAGCACATGTCAAAAAAGTACATATCTCAGAATTCTTTATTTATTTCACCTGGTGGATCAATTAAACATTTTAGTTGAAATCTATTTTAATTTTCTGGGTCCTTAATTGGTTGGGTTCTTAATTGTCACCAGTATCTCAGAATCAGAATTTATTTTGAAGCAACAGTTTCATTGTGTTAAAAGTTGGGATTAAGGCTTTAGGAGGGAATATACTCCATCTTACTCTGAACCAGGAGTGTGCTTACTTTCACTCTGGGAAGTAGTTCTAATCTTTATGCTATTTTGTTCCAGTTACATAGCCTTCAACAAAAGGTTAAAGGTTACAAGTTTTGTGCATGTCACAGGGATACAGGGTGTGTTTGTGTATGTGGAAGGGTCACATTATTATGTATAATGACCAACCAAATCTCATCAGGGGCTCATGTGGCCTGTAGATCCAAGTTAAACCAGCATCTGTTGCATTTCATTATGCTAAAGAAAACTATGTGCATTTTCTAGCATCTTCTATTTTTTTCACCCAATATTCAATTCCCAATCATATTTGTAGGCCCGTCCCATCATTGCAACATCTTCTGTAGGAATAGCACACAAACCCTACAAAATACATATAGCCAGCCATCTTTTCACACTACAGTCCACCAGCTGAGTGGTGCAGCCATTCCACCAGAGTCAAGACTGGACCCCTTGATACCCAGGCCCAGACTAAGACCAGACTTATGTCCTGACAAGACCAAGACCTTTAACCAAGGCCGGCCATTATTATCAGTCATAAGTAGCACAATTAGATGAAAAGGTGAACATTTAATAAGGGATTTTATTTGAGCAACTTTTTCCCCCAAAATGTTTAAGTTCTTTAACATATTATAGCAACATTGTGAAGGTACACAATTTATATCTCCCAGGATTTAAACAACAAATCATTTTGATCATCATCATATCAAACCAAGTATTCAGAAAAGGATATTTATTTTGATCAAATTGAAGTGCTGGAAGTGGTAATGCTCTTTTCCCCCTGGTTTAATTGACAGGTGTTTTGAAGGTTTTCAGCCATGTCTACTAAGATTATACCCTTTCACCAGCGGAAGCACACGCATTTTGCCTGCGATTACCACAGCACTCAAGCAAAATGTATTGTCCAGGAGTACTCAAGGTAGGTCATGTGGTTTTCTTTTAAACAATGGGTTTTATTTTAATCAGATTATAATTTAGATTTATTTCAATGTTCCTATAATTAATTATTCCTCTTGTTAATTAATTCCTCTGTGAATGGAGATAAAATAAATACAAGGCACCTGATTTAGTCTTTGGTTGGTAATAAAAGATTATATAAGCATTGGTAACATTGGTAGAGAGATCATTATTCATGAACCATATTTTGTGATCCTTGATTCCAACCAGAGATTAATCATTACTATGACTGTTGTGTAGCATGGCATGATAATAATTATTTTTATTATTATCTTTTAGCAGACTGACCTATCCAAGAAAACTTGCAATGCATGTATGCACGATGCATTAAAATGCAATAGAGAAGAAACTCTAGGATAAAACATATACAAATACACACACAACTATAATGAATACTCAACTGAAATAAACTACAGTGTAAATGGAATTAGCCACAGTGAAAACTTAGGGCAGTATTTACGGGCGAAAGATATGAGGTTTAAAAATTCTGGCGTTCAAAATTTATGATGCAAATGAATGACAGAGAAATTCTATAGGGGGAAATGCAGATAATGTTCAAAGAGGCGTGTCTTTAGGAGAAACGTTATAAGAGACCCTCCCAGACCTAATTTTGGCAGGTAGTTCATTCCATCTCTGGGGAGCTTGCGTGCAGAAAGAATGACTGATTAAAAGAAGAACAAAGACATGGAATAAAGTTGATCAACCAGGTTACAGGACTGATGGTTACAGAAACACAAAGGATTGTATGAGGAAATTACAGATTGGAGTTAATACAGGAGCTGATCAATTAACACTGTGGTAAGCAAGAAAAATGATTTTGAATCTACTGTAACTCAAGCAAGGATTTGGAGCCAATGAAGAGGAGTGGGCACCATGGATGCATGAAAGAAGCCATTCCCAGAATTCTGTATTCGTGTATGTAGAGCAGAAGGAAGGCTAGCAAAGAGAGGACTACAGTTGTGATGTGAATTACAATAACCAATGACATATGAACATTCTATAACAAAAATGTTTCTTATGCCAATAAGAAATATACAGTTCATTTGAAAGTCATATAAAAAAAAATTCAACATTGTAGACATTACGGTAACTTTGGGGAAAAAATGTAAATTAAAGTCTGACTGCTTTTATTGCAGGAGGCAGTTTATCCTTGTGTGGGACTTTTTAGTTTTGTGAACATGAAATGATTATTGCTCATTTTATACATTTTGCTTTTAGAAAAACAAGCTCTAAAAAAACACTGAGCCACCAGCAGGCCACAGCCCAAGCTTCCCAGGCTGTCCATCCTGCGGAGGAGGAGTCAGCCTACGTTGTGCCCGCATTTAGGCAGAGGTGGGTCCCCCAACACCCCTTCACTCAGGGGGTGATCCGCAAAGCCATATGTCCATCTATTTTAAGTGAATGTAAGTGAATACTGGCTGAAGTCAGAGCTGACAGCAGGCAAAGTCTAGAGGAGCGAATGTTCCCTCCTGCGCATTGATCTGTGTTGCATTGGAATAGAGTAGATTACTTTATGTGCGGCTGGCTTTATGAACAGGACAGTCCTGTTTATTACCTGGAACAAGTTGGAAATACTTTTATCAATGTAACAAATAATTTACAATGTTAAATTATGTCATTTATTTAAAAGAATTATCTAAAGACCGTTTTGCTTTACACAATCCTTTTTTAACATTATTGTACACTTTGTAATATTGTAACCATGATTGCTGATCTTGAATATGGCAATTAACATGACTATTGGATCATAAGTGGAATGTAGTTTTACTTGGTTATGGCCTAAAATGTTACTCTGGAACTGAACCAAGACACATGCTGTTTTAATTCTACAGTTCTATTATTGAAGAAATTAATAATTATAAGGATTTGCATGAGGCCAAGTGGAAACCTAATATAATCTAGGTACAACTTTTACAGATTTTACACAAAGTCCAAAAATGTGTGACCAAAATAGTTTTCAGATCTCATTTGCTTGTGTTGAAATGTGATCCACTGTACAATTGAAGAGTGTTTTTCCAAGAGTATTTTTTCCACTTTTGGCAAGTGGACATGAGTGAGTTTTGGAAAAACACTGTGCACTGTGTGAATACACATGCCCAAATGTACAGCAGTGTACATAAAATGCATTGATTAATACACAATAAACGGTGAGATGATATGGTGCTTGTTTCATGCCCACCACATTCTCATTAGAGCAGTTTGGTTGTTGTGTTATCTAAGTCTTTAGGAAATAAAAGGAAATATATTCTAGGGTTTTAAACAACATAACTGCAGTACAAATAAAACAACATCTAAATTCCATCAGTCTCAGCCATCTATTTTCATTCTCCTTTTTTCCAACTACAGTGCATGTTGCTTAACCAGTTCCCAACAATCAGGAACAGTATTTAAATATCATATTCAATAATTCATATGATTATTACTTACTTTTATGGATATTTCCATAAGGGAACAGTCCAGTTCAATTGTAAAAATGTTTTGTCCACCAACCTTGAAAAAGTATTTTGTTGTTTGTTGTTAGCAACAGATTTCCTTAGCTGGGACATCCATTTTGTGTGTGTGTGTGTACGTAGAACTGCAGAAGAGGTGGAAGAGTATCAACGCAGTGTCAACCATCTTGGAAGAGGGTTAGTTGAGTTGCAGTACGAGGTCAATCTGATGCGAGAAACGACTCATCGCCAGGTGGAAAATATAGCTTTTCATTCAGAGGTAAGGACGTGCCTCTATGTTTTTGGTTTGGTATGGTTTTTAATGTATTTCTAATTTAAGGTAAATTATCTTATGAGAAATTTTCTGTAATTGACAAAAAATCTTGAAGATTTGATAATCACATATGTTGCTTACTCTGATATTATATTTGTACCACATAACCACAATTATATAAAATATACCTCATATTAGCTATGTATGCAATTCACATTTCACAATTCACATTTCTCAGGTGAGCCTCATCTCATTCTCAATCTCTGGCCTAGACTATGTTATAGTATTTACAACCATTTATAAATGTTGACATACAAATGAGGAGCTGGTCAAGGAGCTAGTCAAGTCAGCTGACAGCATGTCTGTGGTCACAGATGAGCCAACAGATTACAATTATGTTTTGCTAAATTAATTTGTTCTGCACGGGAAATCAATGACATCGATTTAAAAGTTGTTCTTGCTGACACTGTGTACCTTGATGGCATAAATGACAGCTCAGTCGCGATTAGCATGAAACAATGACTATTTAACTTTCAGGTTGATTTCAACAATGTAACTGCATTTGTCTCGAATAATGCAAGTTACATGTTGAATGCATACAATGAAACCCTCAAAGGCCTGATACCAAATGCAGTTCATTTTCAGCATGTGTAGCGGTGGAGCTCCAGTATGTGCGTTAACACATGAGTGTCTGCTATAGAATGTGACGTCGATAAGAGTGTGATTAGTTCCCAGAGTTAGGGACTTCAGTCTTTAGCTCAGCAGGCTAAATTGCTCTCTTGTCGTGTCGAGATCCTCGGTTCAAAACTCGTTGCGGGCAGAAACAACTGTGCTACATTGGTGCCGTGACTCGGATGCTACAACTGATGGTAATCGGTTGTGCTGTGGTTGCTGCTGCAGGAATTTCGAGGGGGAGAACGTAGCGGTGGAGCTCCGGTACGTGTGTTAACATGTGAGCGTCCGCTATAGAATGTGACGTTGATAAGAGTATGATTAGTTCCCAGAGTTAGGGTCTTGAGTTTTTAGCTCAGCGGGCTAAATCGCTCTCTTGTCGCATCAAGATCCACGGTTCGAAACTCACTGCGGGCAGAACCAACTCTGTTACACATGCAATGCTCACATTGTGGCACTTGTGAATGGCATTTGGGCTAGCGGTTTCCCCCAAAGTTGACAAATTTGTGGGAGTAGTCAAAAACATTTTCAAGCTTTGATCCAAACAGAAAGTTGCGCTAAATGGTGCTTCTAAGTAACGCGAAAACTCCCACCCGAGCCATGCACAATGCAATGAGACAGTTGGTACTCTGCTGTACTGTACCATTCCCAGTGCTTCCTTTTCTACTTCAGATTTGAGGACCTGGAAATGGCCATCACACTGAATACTGCTGGCACAGCTGCAGGAGTTGTTGAATGACAAGGGTTTAGGGGCACAACTCAAATGGATCAAGGAACATGGGAAAAGTTTGGTCAAAATGATCTGCTGGTTTGAGAGTAAAGAGATCAGAATTCCTGAAACATACAGTAAGGTCGAACAACTGAAAAATTAATACCAAAAAACAGACACACAGTGCAGTCACATCAATAAATACTCGAATGCGTGACAACATTCAAATAAGTTTCTGAGAAACTGATAACATATTGCAGTTGAAAAGAAACCAGCGTTCTTTCAACCAGCACACAAATTCTTGAAGCGGTCCAAGATTTCTTTCCCCAAGCAACTCTGCAGTCTGGAGTTGACAACACCACTGCTCTACTCAATTCCAGGGTTTGAAGAGTAGCCTACTGTACTTCTGAACTAGTTGATTACAAATGATTGGCACAGGAACAAGGCACTGCACTGACACTCGGGGAGTTCTGGGACTGGGACTGGGAGGTGAAAAAATTGTTGCAAATATTGTGCAGAAGGCAAAACATTTGTAAATTTGGCCATGAGAAGAGATGCATCTTTCTGCATCAATGAGGTTGGTTGGAACAAACAAGTATTGTGCAGAAGGCAAAACAACTTCATTGATGCAGAAAGATGCGTCTCTTCTTATGGACAAATTTACAAATGTTCATCTGTTTTAGCCTTTCATTTTTCATAAGCCTAAGCTGCTGCATTTAATTGTTATAATTGCTCTTATTTAATCATTTTTGTGCATGTAACATAATTGCACGTTTTATACTTCCCATTTCCTAGAAGAAGAAAAAACTTTACCACCTAACACTATAAAAATGTCTGCTGCAGGTCTGTGGTTCTAAGAACTGAAAGCAGCATGTGACAGTGTAGAAACATTGCTATCAATCATTGTCTGTGTTCAATTAGTGGCAATTGATGTAGATTACCGGGGAGGGGCAATGTGATACTTGATTGACAAGAAGGCTCTTGCCCTAGATAAACTGGTGTCTCTAACTATGATATATATATATATTATATATATGTGCAGTTCCCCTTTAAGGAATTGTTAGCCTATTCTTAAAATATTTGAAAGTGGAACATTTTACATTTTTATGTGCTCCAAGGGATATTTAAGGCCTTTGAAATGTTTCTATACCCATTTCCTGATAAGTGCCTTTCCACAACTTTATCCCGGAATTCTTTTGAAAGCTCCTTGTTGCTCATGGTGGATTCTTTACTTTAAAATTTCCTACCCAGCAGTGGAACCCTCTAGGAACAGCTGATTTTATTCTGAAGTAATCAGAATCACTACATTTTAACACAGGTGGAGGCCAATTAGCTTGTTGTGTGACCTAGAAGGAGATTGGTTACCCTTGAACTAGTTTACAATTGGTATAGTAAGTGAGGTGTAGACTGATCAATCCAAGTTATTCTAGTTTTTTATTTTTTATTAATGTTCAGAAATGTTGACAATTTCTTTTAATCTGGAAGTTGTAGGGTAAAATGTGTAAATAAAGGTGGAAAAGTTCCTTTTTATGATTTTAAAGATTTTTTGTCTTAATTTCATGCTTTAAGGTAACAAATGTGACCTTTTTGAGACGGGGTGTGGACTTTAACCTCTTGCACACCCTATGGACTTGAACCCCCTAGTTTTCACTTTCTTTAGTTGTTACAAGTTGTTATTATGTGTATTGACTATTCATACCAATTATCAGCTAATATGAGTTACCCTTGCTTTGCAATAATTTTAATATAAAAAAATATTTTAAAAATAGAAATCATGAAATTACAAAAACTATGCTCTACATTTTAAAAGCATAAATAGTATTGAAGGAAATTACATGAGATGACGGGTAATGAATAAGCATGAGTACGAATTCGATTTTGTTATTTGGTTTATCGAAAGTTGCTGCTTTATTTTTTGGTTTTTATAAAAAACTGCAGCATTTAAAAATAATTATATATAATTATATATAGGCTGTATTCACAACCAACTAGACAATCAATCATTTATAACCGATTCAGAGTTGCGGTCCTATTGTAAAGTAAGTTTCAAAAATATCATTTATATGCATACGTATATATATATATTTTTTTTTTTGTGATCATCAGCGTATAGGTGCACTGATACGTGATATAGATCAACATACACATTTTAAAGCTTTAAATTTACAATTTACAATTTAAGACAACTTAAGACAATTTATTTACTTCTCATGAAAGTTAAACAGAATGAAAAATAAATATTATTAATTGTAATTGTTATTGCCATTTTTTCTCAATTTAATTGCCTTAAAAAGTGTTTCATGAGTCTGGGAAAGTCATTGTTATGCTAATACATAATTTTTATGACTCATTATGATAATAAAACTGTGGCATAAAACTGTCAAACCGCCCCCCCTTTACACCCAAATACACTTTACTCTCGTATAAACTCTCCTGGCACCAAAAGTTGTAAATCTTTGCTAGAAAAAAATCACATTGCATTTCAGCTAAAAGAAAGAATGTCTCAAAGATCCAAATGTCTCAGAGGTAAATCATTTATATTATTTGTTTTTGTCACACCTTCTCACTGTGTTTACATTCATCTCACTTCCTCTTTGTGTGTTTGAGGCAGTCTCCTTAGGACAGAGACGTATGTATCAACTCATTTCACTTAGCGAATAAGGTTGTTTTGCCTGTAGAAATAGTTTTTCTTCCCAATAGACTTATTATGAGCTTTTGACTAACGCAACCAACCGTGTGCCTGTATCCAGCCACCAAACATGTGCTCTGGGGTTTATCATCTGAATAGCTATTGCTCAGGTTCTAAGCTTTCAATGAGTTCTGAGATGAGTCTACGCGTATATGACCAGTCCAATTCCGCAGAAAATCTTGGAAGCGCTGCATATGCATGCAAAAACTGGGGGCACACACCACTTCTGGGCGATTTGAACAAAAATAAAATTAGTAATCATTTATACTACATGATGGCAGCAAGTCACTGTCATTTTAGTGTCTTAGAGGAGGTTTTTGAAGACACATATGAAGATGCTGGCTTGTTTTCGGAGTATGATTTGTCTGCCTTGTCTGTCGACTCGGATGACATGTATGACAATGCTACCAATGTTGTTATTGTTACCATGATGATCAGTTTGGATCCACCTGGAAAGCATTCTGACTAATAGATTTGTAAAACAGAACTGATTTACAGTATGTTTTGGATAGATTTCTGGACACTTGGATACACAATTATCTGATGCTGGAACCACAAAAATAATTGTTAATCATCTTAGAATTAATTTTCATCTCATATCTGTACAAGAGGTGTCATTTTATAGTAAAAAAAAATCAGTATGGCATGTGAACTGGCTAAAACATGTAACCACTTTGGAGAGATTTTGGGACACTGAAGGATGCCTGTTTTTTAGAAACAACACTGTAGAATTGTCAACCATAATCCCTACCCCCAAAAAACCAAAGGCCAAAGAAATGAAGGATTTCTGACCCATTGCTCTAACATCCATCCTGAGCAAATGTATGAAATAATTATATGCAAACAACTCACTGATATGTTGGATCGCATTTGGCCAACCTGTAGGTTCGCCTACAGGGCCAACCATGTAGTAGAGGATGCAAGCCAAGCATGAACCTCTTACACACAGTATCCCAACACCTGGACACCAGTGGAACACAGATTTTATTTATGGACTTCTCTTCAGCCTTCAACGTTGTACAGCCACAGTTATTAGTGAAACATCTTTTTTATCTGGAGGTCAACCCAGCACTAATAACATGGATCAGAGTTCCTGCATGACCAACCACAACATGTCAAAGTCCATAGCTGCACATCAGATCGCTTGATCCTGAATACAGGCGTACCCCAGGGCTGCGTGATATCTCCAGTACTTTTCTCCATCTATATGAACGAAATGAGGTGCAGTGATGATGGCATCACTTTGGAGAAATATGCTGATGACATGGCCCTAGTGGCACTTCTGACCAGTGAGCACTCCCTGTCCAGGTATGTTGGTTCTGTTAACACCATGTCTTCTTGGTTTGAGGAGAGCTTTCTCCTACTCAACATAACAAAGACAAAAGAGATGTGTTTAGGGAGCAGCAGAGCAGGCAGCATGCCCCACCCACTTTCAACCCCCCTAAGTATTATAGGACATTAAGTGGAACAGGTTTAAGCTTTAAGTACCTGGGCACTAAAATTTACCAGAACTTGTCCTTCTCTGACCATGCAGACTATGTCTACAAAAGGGCCCAATAGAGACTATTTAGTGTTAACATCTGCAGTGAGACACTCTCCCAAGTCTACAAGGCACTCATTGAGAGTGTGTTTACTTTTAACATTGCATTTTTTTTACATTTTAAGCAAATTGTTTTAACTTTTTAACAGTGAAAAGCTAAACAAAAATGATCCAGGATAGTCAATCAGGCAAGCAAAATCACTGAGACCAGACACACCAACAGACCTCTACCTCCAAGCAGTCAGACGGAACTCAAACAAAATACTCGACAACCCAAACCACCCACTCCACAGCTCATTTGAATTCTTGACACTAGGTCAGCGATATAGGGTCCCAAATGCAAGGCAAGGAAAAACACCTACCTTTTATTCCAACTGCAGTCTCAGTAAAAAAATAAAAAAATTGAAGTGTGCACTAAACTGTCTTTTAATGGTGAAATGCAATGTGTCCTTTAATGGTTTAATGCAATGTGTATTTTAATGGTGTAATGCAATGTGTCTTTTCATGGTGTAATGTAAATTTAAATTTTTAACTTAAATGGACAATGAAGCTTTTTGAATTTGAACTTGAATTTGAATTTGTAGTGAGCTATATTGTATGCTCAAAACATTTGAAAATTCTATTTTATATTCATACAATTGCTCAGTGAAAAAGATTTTGTTTAACAAGTACTGTTTAAAATTCATTATTACTTTTGTTCATTTCCTAGCTAATGTTGTTTGACAGAAGAACACGAGCTAACGCTATATACAGCCATCATTTTCATTTTAAATTTTCAACATCAGGGGTTTTTAACTATGGCTCCTGCTGCAATAAATGTAACATTATATTAAACATAGCTAGTGTTTTCACTTGGATTAAGAAGCTCCAAGCACCTTCAGCCACATGTTGCCCTTTGGAACAGAATTTTGAGATAATGTATAAATTCATAGAAACGATTACTTTATTCTGGTGTTCATGAAAGCACTCTTGAATCCATTGAGCAGTGTGTATGGTGGCATTATCGTCTTGGAATATGGAAACATCTTGATTTTTAATTGGGGTTGATTTAATTAGCAACTATCCTGTTCCAAGTGCCAGGTATAAGAATTTAGTTTTTTTATTTAAATGTACAGGTTTAAGATGTAAACCATAAAAAGTACATATCCGGCCCTATTTCTTTATTTATATGTGTGAATCTGCACTGATAGAAGGAAGAGGACACAAGCGTACTTTCTATCAAGAATCTCTACCGAGAAATAAAGGCCTATAAATTGTTTTTGAGTGTTGCATTACCATTCTTTATTGGTTTTCATTAGTTTTATTTAAATTTCTCATGCATTCTGATTAAGTAATCCAGAGAATTCAATCCGTTATGAAGCTTTCAGAGATACAAGAGTAGAAAGCATGGTATTTTGGGCCCTTTCCTGTGGTGGTGTACATACATATATGGCTTGTGACCCTTCACCTCCTGCCTACCAACAGGTGAAAATGATGTCTATGAAGAAGCACGTTCATGAGGAGTTGGCGAAGAGTGCTGACTTCCTGGTGACTCTGAGGTCCCACACCGTGTGGGAGAAGTTGCCTGTGAAGCTCTTTTGCACCGTGCAGGGACACCCCTCTCCCGTTTTGAAATGGTATGGATTTTCTGCTAGTTAGTTTTCACATATACTCCACAAGCTCAGAACCTTAATTTCCTGGTGTGGTTAAATCACCTTGAATAAATCCACCGTACACTGATTGATCGATGCTACCACTTCCAGCAAGAATGCAGGCCTGAATGCAAATAGGAAAAAGAGTGAAACTGGAGTTTTCCCTTTGACATCAGGAATTGATTCATTAGGAGCACCCACTTCACTTCAACGTCCCTGATTAGCAATTGGTGTTCTACTGTATAGTATATAGTGGCCTTTCCACTTTTAATGAAATTTTGTATATCTCTACATTTTTACCACTATATTTCCACTTTTGGATTGTGAATATGAGTTCTATCTGCAGTGAACCTGCCACTCTTTCAGCTGAAATATTTTGATACACTGTTGTCATCATTCTTTCTTCCTCTATTGTAATCTCTTTGTGTAATAATAATAGGCCACAACAAAGTGGGCAATGGTTGTGCTTACCTTCTGCTTTTTCATATTAACCATTGCCTTGTTAAATATAGCCTTAAATGTTATATTTCACTTTTAATTAAACTTTAACTTTTATCAGGCAGTCCTTTCCATTTGCATAAGTGAGTGGGCCATATGTCCTCTTTCGGTTCCATATGTTTCAGGTTTAAGGATGGTGTTGTCATTGACCGACTGAATGCCCCCGGAAAGTACGTAATGGACAACAAATATGGAGTCCATAGTCTGATGATAAACAGGTACTTCATTTCAAATTCATCCACATTGTCCTTTCAGGTGATGATGTAAATGCACTAGTTTACTTTGGGAAGTGAACAGACAGCTATTGCAATTTGGTCCAGATAGTACCTTCCAAAATACCACAGCATCTACCTGAAGCTTCTCATTACAATTAAATTAAACTATTTGACTTAATTTGACTGAATAGCCTTAAAGTTTCATTATATATATATATATATATATATATCCTATATATATCTCTGAAATACATTTCATGTTAACATTCAGACATTTTTCTAGTCATTTATATTTAGTCAGTACGATACCATTCAAGTTTCAGATGGTGTGAAATACAAGGGGATTTGCCTTGTTAGTCCAGATCTATTCAGCGTGAATGTGATTTGCACATCCATGTCGCAGAAAGCAAGCCACATGAATGGCCAGGCAAGAACACTTTTCCAATTTAGTCAAGAGCTGGTCGCGGCGACGCCCTCGTCTTGAAGACACCTCAGCTGTTCATGCCGAAGTGCTGAGCTCAGTGTCATGCGATCCCCAACCTCCTTAAAGAGCACAGAGTCTCCTGGCTGTCACGCTGACATTCGGTCAGCTAGAAAATTAGAGCTGGGGCCACACACAAACCTGAGCTTTTTACCTTAATATGCCAGAGATTCATCTGAATGGCAGAAGAATACCTCTGGCAAAAAGGCACTGGGTGTACGAGTGCTAGAATTCAATGAAGACGAAGAGCATGCTGATTTGGCATTTACAACTTTAGAAATGAATTGGGCTGCATTTAAAATAGTATATACAGGGTGAAGGTCACATTTCTCATTCTATTCTCATCCTCAGCTCTTCTTGCAGCTTGAGATTTTTGTCATTTGTGTCTGAAGATCCTCCCATATGATCTAGAATGGATGAGCTAAGTTTCCATTCACATGACAATTCACCCATGACGGCGAACATTTCACCGTTAAAAAACAGAACATTTAGATGGTTGTGTGATCTGTGAGATAGGAAGCCATCAGCGATGTTTCTCTTTTCCTAGAGCCTGATTCAATCTAACCACAAAGTCATACGTTTTTATGTGTTACTTTTTCCAGTTCTTAGACAACATTATGTATTTGGCAGTCACTGAATTAAAACCAGTACAAATTACTATGCGGTTAGTAAAGTAATTGTGTTTGATGTTTTATTTGTGAATACCAACTCTTACAATTAGTTGAAGTATTCAAACAAATATGCTCAAGTAAAACATATATATATGTATGCATGTATTCAGTGGTTCCCAGTGATTTAATGAGATAAATTACTACATAATGGCTTATTTTGAATATTTATATTCAAGATAATAATGAAAGTCAAATTAATTTTGTAGTAGTGCAATATATTCTGATTACTTTAAAGATATTTGTATAATTAACATTCATAGTTTAAAAAAAAAAGTTAACTTCTGGGATCGGTATTCAAATATTTTCAATTACGCACATGGTATTCCATTATGTTTTAATAATAGAATAAAAATGTTTTTAAACAATAGTTACTTTCCACAAAACCACAATTTCCTGATTATATCAATTCTACTGCTTGTTATTTCAGCAGCTGGAATAAGACATTTTAATCATTATTAGCATCAATGCAGGAAAATATAACAGCTGATATACCACACGGTAGATCAGTGATTCTCAATCCTGGTCCTAAGGAAACCCTGTGTATTGCGACCCCCTAATTGTAGCAAGCTGTTAATTGTTCTTAATTATGAAAGGATGGGATTTATCAATACATGCAATAAAGCTGACAAAAGTGTATTAAGTTGACAGATACAAAAGGATTATGAGTGTAAAAATTCTAAATTCATTCAATTTCTTCCCACAGGTGTGAGATCACGGATTCTGGTCAGTACTCTGCTGTGGCCACCAATCTGCACGGCTCCGCCTCCACCGATGCCTCTGTGCTTGTTAACAGTGAGTGTCAGCTGTCCATGATAATGATGACCTACTGTAAGCTCAGCTCATTGCTACCAGTGTTGTCTTGAGTACTGTTTCTGTGCAAGTGAGCAACATAATTTTGAATGAGTGCCTTTTATCATTTGGGTTTCAAACCCAAATGTCCCAAAGGTTAGTACATTTTATATATATATAGGTGTAAGCAGGGATACATACACAAAAAGTATTGAACAAGTAGGCAGTGGTGATGACAATTGGCTAGATGTACAAAATTCTGTGGTAGTGGAGTCTGAAGAGGTGGGTTTTGAGTCTCTTGAAGTTTTCTCTGAAGATTGCAAGTGATTCCGTGGTCCTGACCAATTGCGGAAGGTCATTCCACCATCGAGGGGTCAGGACAGAGAAGAGGCAAGGCCGCGAGGAGCGGCTTCCGGGCGCCCACAGGGATGGGACAGTCAGTTTGCCAGAGGAGGCGGAGTGGAGGGGTCTGACTGGGGTGTAGGGTGTGATGAGATTCTGCCATTTAATGTTCTATGGTAAACACTGTGTGTTTCACAGGGGCTAGAAGGGACGAGGAGCCAACCCCACCCTCACTGTTCCCTTGCCAAGGTAAATGAACCACCAGAACTCTCCCCTATTATAGGGGAGTTTCCACTTGAGATTACAGGCTACAAATAACATGAGCCTGAGCCTCATGACAAGCAGTGGAAATGATTGTATGCATGTGTTTGTGTTCTGATGGAGGGTGGTGAGATCAGCTGAGAATATTTTACTACCATAAACAAGTGTGATTGCACAACACTTTCATACATGTTATATATATTGCTATATCTATTTAATTGAGGTCAGTCATTTTGGATTCCAATAATTCCAATACTAACCTGATTTAAGTGTTGATTAAAATCACCACACAAACCCAGTATTAGATTTGTATTATTTAAACTATGAAACTTCTATCATATTTCATTTCATTCTATCATCATATCATTATACAAGATGCAGTTTTCCTTATAATTGCCAATCCTGTTTTTATGAATGATTATGCAGAATTGGAAAAATCTCAGTAAAATCTCAGATCTGGATCAAGCTCATTCTTTATTATATTGTTTTTTTATTCAGTCCCCTTGCTGTCTAATATACAACATAGCAAACTTGACATCACCTTCTTGGATAAGTTTGGGGTGACCTTTGGATCTGAGGGGGACACCGTTAGCCTGATTTGTACGATGATTGTGAACCCTGACCTTGAAAATATTCAGCCAGAAGCTATGTGGTACAGAGATGGTAAGTAATCAGAAATGGTGCACAATGGTATGGTGCAGAAAGTGAGATCTGAGAACCATTTTATAAACACTTTTTATCGAGGCTAATGCAGTAAAGTGAAATACAGCACAGAAGGACAATGCACGTCTGTTTTCTCCAGATATGATTTTATGAATAAAAAAAAGAAGGAAGTACTGGATTATTTACACATTCTTGTTTGTAGCTTATTTTCAGTTTAAAATGCAGTTAAAATGTAATGTCAAGAGCACATCCAATGCAGGGAAAGTGTATCAATAAGTATGAAAGACAGTAATAGAAGTATGTAAAGTTAGTAAAAGAAAACAACATTTCAGTGTAATACGTTTTATAGTGATATCACTTGACAATAACTGTCAAAAGACTGAATTCAATGTAATTTATTTCTTGCAAGAAATTTGGTCCTGGTTTCTTCCACTGGACCACAGGTTAAAAGGGACAATGCATTATTGATCCATGGTTTTTATTTTGTTAGAGCATCTGTTGAAGGAATCAAAGTGGGTTGAGATGAAGTATGGTGGGTGCACCGCCCAGCTGTCTTTGCCCCACCTCAATAAGGATGACGAGGGCTTGTATACCCTCCGCATGTGGACTAAAAGTGGAACTACCGAACACAGTGCATATGTGTTTGTGAAAGGTAAGAATTCTGTTTCTCAGTTTTTATTTTGTGCACAGTATGTACAGGTAGTGAACACAATTGTGGAACACAACACAACTCCATAAGACGCTGTCTCAGATGTCATTCCAGAATACTCCATAAAACATCCCATGCACCTAAAACACCATTCTGAAGCTCCTGACAACAGCTCCCCAACAGTCACCCTTCTTTCACTGAGGTCTCCTCTTGCAGCTATACTAGCCATAATTAAAGGCAACCAGGCCAGAATGTGTATACATGATCCTATTCATGCTGGGATGTTGATTAATAGATGAACCCCACTTGTGTGGCAGTGTCTGCTTTGCACACACCTGTCGCTTCCTATAAATGTACTGTTGGAGGTTTGCAATTACTTTTGTTGATATTTGTGTATTGTTGAACTATAAATATATGTGCACAACATTTGACCTTTTTATATTCTATAAACATCTCATGACTATTTACATTAGAAAAGGGAAGCTTAATTTTTTAATGTTGTGTGCATGTTTCAGATGCAGCTCCTCCTGTGGCTGGAGCCCCAGGTGCCCCAATGGATATCAAAGTCCATGATGTCAATCAAGACTACGCTTTCCTCACCTGGAAGGCTCCGAACACCACCACTGAGGGCCTAATCACCGGATACTACGTTGAAAGGTAACTGACTATACACCAAATGAGAATGCTTACATTAGTTCAGGTTTAGAATGGACATAAAATAACCTACAGGAAAATACTTGGATGTCCTGAAAGCGGAGATTTAATTTTAATATTAAAAATGCTAAAATTGTGTTGGGGTTGTGGTCAGAGTTGGAGTTTTTCAGATTCCCATGTGGGGCAAAAAAGTCGAAAGACTTTTGTGTTGGTTCAGAAAATGAAACAGGAATACAACCAGTTTCTTAACAATGCAAAGAAGCCACCTGGTAGCAGTCTGATCATGGCCACATTTACAAATGTGACTTATTCAGTAAATTTATTCAACAACATTAGCTACATACAAAATAGTGGCAAAACTTAAACAAAAAGCACCCCCTTATGTTTAAGCATGGCTCCAGTTCAAAACTGGCAAAGACCTTTGCCAATTTGTATCAAACTGGAACAGCCTAATCAAGGCATGCTTTCTATTGGCTAAATTAAGAAACACATCAGGTATCTCAACCAGTTAAGTGCAATGTTCAGCATCCACCTTATGTAACAAAGTCATTTTCAGATATTTTATTGTTTAAGACAACAACCTTTTTTTTTTAGGTTTCTATACAGAATAACTATTCTAATTTGAGTATAAACATGCACTGTTCATTTTTTAAAGGTTTTATAATAAGTTTTGTAAAAAGATGTTCAAGCTGTTTTGTTGTTCATTGATTCCTTTTTTATTTTAATTATTAACTGCATGCCTCCACTTTCCCACACTCTCCACTCCTTCTCTTTTACCAGACGTGAATCTGGAAGTGAAACCTGGGAGCAATGCAATGACTCCCCTGTTAAGATATGTAAATACCCAGTGCACGGTTTGTCTACTGGCAACTCCTATTACTTCCGTGTGCGTGCCGTGAACAGTTCAGGCACCAGCAGGCCCTCAAGGAGCTCCATTAAAGTTACTGCCCTGGATCCAACTGATGAAGACAGACGGCAAGGTAAGCACACTTAAAAAATAAATACATATTAAAAAACATAAATAATGACATTTTTAAAACTACAAGCCCTGACAGTGGCAGTGAGCTGTTATCACTTTATAATATCACATCACATTATAACTATAAAACAGAGACCATCACTAATTTCCATATTTTTGTTGTACCAGTGATTAAGCTGGGTGGCCACCGTGAAATTGTTCTTTACCAAGATGACCTGGAAGGTAGTGTATGTTCATCATTTTATAATGCCATACCACTTGCACTTAACCATGACGTATAATTTGGGGACAATGATTTACTCTTGGGCGGTGTATTTTTTATCCCGCTGGAAACCAGGAACTATTGGAGATATAGGCTATTTGACTTCTCAATATAGGGACTCAAATATTGAGAACTAATTTCCATATTTCAAAGACAGTGACTTGATATACAAACCAGTAAAGATCTGCAAGCTAGTACACTGATCAAAGCTAGTATACTGATCTTGCAGTTGCTAATCTTAAATTTCGTATAGGGGAAAAATTAATGGTGGATTTTCTACCGGAACCATCACATAACAAAATTACATCAGACCTTGGTATGATATGCAGGTTACACATCAGTTCAGTTCAGTTTCTTTTTATTGTCATTGCACAGAGTACAACGAAATTGAGTGGCAATCCTGACGGTACATTTACCAATAACAAAAACAGCAACACAACAGAAACAGCAGAAACAAATTAAGGTTCTAGATATAAAATTAAATAAATAAATAAAATTAAATATGAATATTTGCTGTTAAAAAGTTAAAAGTTAAAAGTTGACAACAAATTGATTGATATTAGAAGTGTGACAATCACATGACACCAGTTTCATACTGAATATGATTCTCTTGGATGTATTTTACCTGTAGGCCATGTGAAGATACCTGGACCTCCTACCAATGTCCATGCCTCAGAAGCAAATGGTTCATTTGTGGTGCTCAGCTGGGAAGCGCCCCACCCACGCGGAAGAGAGCCTGTGTGGTACATCATAGAGAAGGTGTGTGGGCGCTTACATTCATCTTCAGGCCCTTTCTCTCACATGTTGAATGAAGCCAAGACCTTGAAGTTGTCCCAGTGACTCATCACAGGTGCATGCAATGTATTGTCTTGTATGTTCTGAGCAATCGTAATGACCTCTCCACGGACAGATACGTAAGTGTATAATCAATCAATTTGTTACATTTTCCAGTATTCCAGAAAAAAAATCACAAAATGTCAATATCCCCCTGATAAGTTATACAAAGTCAAGATGGTCACTGCAGTGCTGTTGCAGCACTTGTGGGATGGATCGCTATATGTTCTGTGTAAGGAGAATAACACAAGGTACCAAGTTTAATGAATGTAGGTGAAACACGTCAAGAGTTTAGTGCTTCAAGAGTTCAATGCTTTGCTGTAGTGCCACTTTATGGCCGATCTGCGACATACACTGGGAGTGGCGTACTCCCATGGGCCTCTACAAGTCTACCACGTTTTGTGAAGTTTTGTTGATCCATCTGCAAGTTAGGGAAATTTTACACTTTGAACAATTCAAAATGGCGGACAGTTCAAAATGGGGAATTTTTAAACATTAGGGACTCTATAATATCATCATGTGTTTGATTGCTTCATAACTGCTGTGCTGGGATCCTGCCATGGCCCGAGTTTTGTGATTTTCTAGTTTATCATTTAGGATTTATAAACATTTATGTGAAAAGCTACACCCTACTGAGAATGACCAAATTCCTTTAATAATAACCAAATAATAACCTTTTCGAGGAGAAGCTAATGAACAAATTGAATGAAGCGTTTCAAAAATAAATGGAATTCTAAATTTTACATTCTAAATGGAAAACCAATATGCCAGACTTTCAAGTCTGTTGAGTCTGTCAAGTCTCTAGGACAATCGTGGTAGGAGTTATGGGTGTTTAAAGATTGCACTTTCAATTGACTATTATAGTGCCACCAAGGGGTCAACAGGAGACAGGTCAATGTCAGTGTGCCAAGTTTGGTAAAAATTGACTGGCCGGTTATACCCAAACTGAAAAAAAGAAACTGAATAATAATAATGATAATAATAATAATAATAATTTACAAATACAATACCTTCGGTGCTTCTACCCCTAATAATAATAAAACCAGCGAATACAATATTTACAATAAACACTAAATGTTGAACATCGTCATAGGCTTTCACAGACATCACTCACATCTGGTGGCATTTTCTATTTGTATTATTAGAATTGAATATTACTAATGCATGTTTAACGTGAAATTTATATTCTTTTAAATAAATATTATTTTGTTTATAGGAATAAAACTAAGACGTTTTTTTCTACTACTATGCACTAATAAGTACCTTCTCTATTTTTGTTGTAGTCTGTGGCTGATAGTGGTGCTTGGCAGCGATTAAACACTGGGGTGCCACTGAAATCCCCTCGCTATCCTGTGTTTGACTTGGAGGACGGTAAACAGTACCTGTTTCGTGTGTTCACCGTAAACAAGTATGGTACGAGCGGGGCCTCTGTGCCCACAGGACCTATCGAGAAGCAAGACCCAAAAGGTAAGAGAATATATGTTATCTCAATACTTAACACCTATTAATGCACTGATATTGTTACAAAATTGTATTTTACATATTCTTTTCAGGTACTGAAAATACTGTTGGTATGTAATATTATCTTATATAAAGTACTAAAGCAGACTAAACTATTGCCTCTGAAAATATTCACAATCGTTTCAATTTAAATCGGAATAACACCCTGTGCTTTTATCCCTTTTAATGATAACAAAAATAACTTTTAAAAGGCACTTTTGGTTTTTCAACTCGCATCACCGTTCTACCATTCACAGATTTAAACACCTACACTCGAAATGGCACTGTCTCTAAAATAGCCCTATGACACCTGCATCTTAGTATTCACATACTAAAATAGTTTTTATGTGTAAAGTCTATTAATCATTGGCTAAAGTAACTTTGGCTTGTTTCACAAAGGTGATTTAAACTCAAGGCAACTTCCTTCCTTAAACAAAGCCTTCCTTTCTAATTTCCTTTTGTAAAAAGACCACAACTGAATTAAACAGCCATCATTTGATGATGCTTAGTAGTGGAAGTGATAATCATTGTTGTTTATTTGTGATCCTGTTTTTCAAAATGGCACAAAGATTTTCAAAACACTTCTAGGAAAATTCTAGAATGGGCACCTGAATGTCTTTCACAGCAGCAGTCAGATACATTTTAAAAGGTATGGCATCAAATTGAAAGCATTTTTATCTTGGCGGGGAAGTTTTCAAAGCCCTAAATGGGCCTAACAGCCTATTCTCATTTTATGTATTCTTATATTCTTATGAAACTGGAATGCCAAAGTTTAAAGTCAAAGTATTCACAAAATGTAGCCAGCTAACCATTTAGTTTTGCTTTGTTAAGTATCCAGCAGATACCAAACAGTTATCATTCTTTGGCCCTGGTTAAAGCTAATTGTAGTGTACATGGTCTTTAGCTTTTAACAATGCTAGCCAAATATTACTTGGACAATATTAGATTGTCGACTGCTGACATTCATGAAAAAGCTTTTGTAAATACAGTGCAGCTGCAGAGGTACTGACACATTGGGAATAGAGGTTGTTCAGAAGTTGTTTGTAACTTTGAAAGTGATGTCCAAATAATTTAAATCCTTTATTGATTGTAATAAATGTGATCCGCTACCTTTGGTCTCTTTTGCAAGCTCTTCATATCAAACACTGTTGACTTTCCAAAATTATATATTTTTTTGCTATAGTACTAAAACATTCCTTTTGTCTAATTTTAATAGCAGCCTTTTCTCATTTTTTTATCAATAGAAAACTCTGAGGAACCTGTGAGGTTCAACAGTAATGAAAAACACCATTCTCAGACTATTCTAAATACTAAATTAACCATTCTCATTTTGTTTACAAACTATTTCTTCGAAGTTGAGGGGCCTGGCCCAAGATTTTTACTCCATCACAGATGTAACAATAAAGAAATCTGAATCTGAATCTGAATCTGAATTCATCCCCACCTACATCAATGACAATATAGCACATAATATTAATGTAAGCTGTTTTCAAATGTATCTTTTTGATTCAAACCTCAAATCTGTTTGTGTTCATGCAGGTGTCCCCTCAGCCCCGGGTAAAGTTGTTTCTTCAAGGAACACAAGAACATCAGCATTTGTACAGTGGGATGCCCCTAAATCTCCCAACAATCTTATTGGTTACTATATTGATGGCTGTGTAGAGGGAACAAAGGAATGGACACCATGTAACCACAAACCATATAAACACACCAGGTATTATAGAAAACCTTCAGGCTCAATGCACAATAGTCGAATTTAAAGAGTGATACTGGTATGCAAACATTACTTTATGATATGACTGTCCGTTTCCCATACTTGTTGTTATTTGTTAGGTTTGTGGTCCATGGATTGAAGGGTGGCGAAACCTATGTTTTCCGTGTCCAAGCTGTCAATGATTTTGGGCTCAGTGATGAATCCCAGGAGTCTGCTCCTCTCTTGGTAGAAGCTGCCCTGAGTAAGTATAGACAATTATACAGTAAATATAATTCCTTTCTGGAAAATAAACTATTATGCAGGCTAAGTACATATTCAACATAGAATACAAAAGTATCCTGTAGATAATGATTTGCTCCAGGTTATCTATATACTGGAATGTATGAAAGCACAAATTATTATGCCTACATTTTTTTACCAAATGATTACAACACAGAAAGATTTTTCGAAAAGCATGGCGGTCTAATGCACCATATTTTGGCTGGTCCAATACGGTGTGCGATGCCTGTCAGGCACACAAAACCTGTCTCTATCAGACTGATCCTGGTCGTCAGCCCTGATCCGGGGTGGCATTTGGCTGTCCGCCCCAGGGGGAGGGGGGAGGGTGAGCCAGCTTGGGTCCGCCGTGAAGCACGCAAGGGAGTCTCCAGAACGTGGGTGGGCCAATTCCCTCTCGAAGGAAGGGGAGTTCGCTGCCCTCAGAGAATTAACTTGCCTTGTAGAGACGAGCGGCGGACTCGTGTGGGGAGGGTAAATTGAAATAAATAGATGTAAATGGTTACCAATTTGGGAGAAAAAAAACAATAAACAAACCAAAAAATATATAGAAAAAACCTTTAACCTTGTACAATGATAAACAAAACACAGGGGGAAAAATAAAGACAAGTCACCTTTGACTGAAATGTGTGCCACTGTTGTCTGACTTTGTGTTTCTGTGGTGATTTAATTATGGCAATGCACATTGTATAAAATGTGTTTCCATTGCAGCTGTCCCCTCCTCTCCTTATGGCATCACACTGCTGTCTTGCGATGGTGCATCCATGACTCTGGGCTGGAAGAGCCCCAAGCACTCTGGAGGCTCCAAAGTAAATGCTTACTATATCGACCAGCGTAATGTGGCTGCCTCCTACTGGAAGGAGGTCAACGTGCCACCCATTACGGAGCGGATTTCTATGGTATGTTAATTGCTGACATAAGCAATTCAGGTATCACATTCATTTATCCATATACTAATGTGCAAATGGTCTAAATGGAGAAGTATTATTTCAAATAATTTGCACCCTTGAATTAACACCTAATTTGTGTAATGCCACATTTGTTCACATGTTTATTAATGCACTCCTAACTAGACTTTTTAGGGCACACTGTTTAAGAAGTGAGATCGTTTATAGAGAATACACACATCGCACATTTGTTCTAACAGATGATTTTGGTGAATTGTGGTGAGAATAGCAAAGCAGGTCAAATGTGCAAAAGTGTCAGCAGTGTGCTTCCAACAAGGATGGGTTTGATGGTCCCAGACATGTACGTAACTACTGCATCACACCACTTCTGCATCTACAGAATTGCCTTGTGCATGAATGTATCACAGAATCATTAGTCTAATGGGCAAGAACGGGTGAGGGTAGGGGAGAAGACACTATGATTGTGCAATTATCAGTATGAATAAAACTGGCCCAATATTGTGCCAGTGATCTAATCACAATTTCTAAACAGATGTACCTTTTGGAAATAGTACCAAGAGCATCACAAAGATTTGTGTTTGTGCTGACTGAGAGTAGGGAAGGAAGGAGAGCAGAAATTTCTAGTGAAGAAATAAACGGATGTGTTCAGTATTATCAATGAATGACTGACTATTTTATATGAAGACGTTTATTGACTTATGAATACACTTTTTTTTAATTGCTTTACATTTATTCTCGCTTTACGTTCATACATTTATATATTTATATACATTTAAACATGATGCTTACATAATGTTTCTTAAGACCTGCCTGAGCAAAACCAAATCTTTATTTTTGTGATGGTATTTACTAAATTGTATTATTACTCCTTTGAAATGTCAACACCTGGAAGGCATTGGTTAGCGCATTCTTGTATGCTTGTAACCCGGTGCTCTGAGTGTTAATCATCCTCATTAGTCTTTATAGAAACCTCATGTTTCATGCATTTTTTATTTAACCAGGCAGGTCACTTAAGAACAAATTCTTATTTACAAGGATGGCCTGGCAAGAGGTAATTAGCCTCTTGAGGGGAAAGGGGAGGGGATAAAAAAATATTCAACACTGAATTAGACAAACAGAAAGTTCAACGCTGAGGGACAGGTCAGACAATAACAAAGAGTTACATACAGCATATAGCAAAAACACAAGACAGACAAGACAGCAGGAATAACAGGGACAGTAGGAGGCAAACACAATGCAGTGCAAAGGCGTAAGGCATCAAGGCAGTCCTTGAAAGTCCTTGACAGATAAGATTGTCCAGTTTTAGAGATTTTGGTAACTCATTCCAATCATTGGGTGCAGCAAATTTCAATGCAGAGTGACTAAGTGAGGTATTCGTTTTGGGAACATTTAAGAGAATGTGGTTAGAAGATCAGGTATTATATGTAGAGGAGGAGTATAGTAAGAGGTTTTGCAGATAAGGTGGGGTCAGACCAAGGAGGGGTTTGTAAATGAATGTGAACCAGTGAACTTTTCGTCTGGTGTGCAAAGATGGCCAATTTATGAAGTAGTACAGGTTGCAGTGATGGGTTTTGTAAGGACATTGGTGGCAAATCTGATGGCAGAGTGGTACAGAACATCTAGCCGCTCAAGTGCACCCCTACAAGCACCTCTGTAAAGGAGGTCTCCATAATCAAGCATGGGAAGTCATTTGGACAAGGGTCAGTTTGGCAGAAGAAGTAAAAGAGGATCGGTTATGGTATAGAAAGCTAAGTCTGGTTTTAACTTTTGCCTGTAATTTGGTTAGGTGTAGTGAGAAAGATAAGGTGCTGTCTAGCCATATTCCTAAATATTTGTAGGATGTGACTGTTTTGAGTGAGGGGCATCGCAGGTAGTTATGGTGCCAGAGGGGATAGTAGTGTTCTTCCTAACAAACCACATGACTTTGGTTTTGGAGCTATTCAGGACAAGGTTTAGAGCAGAGAAGGCATGTTAAATGTTCTGAAAGCTTTCCTGAAGAGAGCTCAAGGCAGAATCTGGTGAGGGGCCAACTGAATATATAACTGTGTTGTCTGCATGTAAGTGGGTGGAGGAGTTTCTATTGCTGACCACGCAGGGTGTGTTATTGATGTAGATTTAGAAGAGAGTGGGGGCTAAGATTTGAGACTAAGGGGGCTAAGGTGTGAGTCATTCACCTCAAATGGTCAGCTCACACTTGATATCTCACTCATTTCAATGAAAGTGGCCAAGCTTTTGATGGCAAATATGGACATTTTTAATCATGGTAACTTGATTTCCCCAATTCCTAAATCTTGATTTCCCCAATGAATGCATATACTTCCATCTTCCATCACTGTAGGTCGACAATCTGAAGGAGGGCGCAATTTATGAGTTTAAGATCCAAGCTGGGAATCTTGCTGGAGTGGGATTGTCCTCAGAGGCCAGCGCCCACTTCCTCTGTGAGGCCTGGAACATGCCAGAACCAGGTACTGTAAAAGCCAGCCCTAGTGCTGTACCGCAGCTCCCATTTAGAGACCCCATTTAGGGTCCCCATGGGAAGCCCAGAAAATAACAATGACTATAGTAATATTTTCAAATAAAATAACAGACAATTTTATTTCAACTATCTAATAATTTAAAGACAAATTATGAATAAAGAAAATTAATTTAAGCTATTAATTTACCTACATTACCTCCAAGTTTCCAGGGTGCATACTGTATACAGAATAGTCCTTGTGGGGCTTGAGCCTGGCAGGTTATAGTAACTTTCAATCGATGAGGTGAAGTCCTAATCAGTGTCTTCAATGCATTTGCACTCCAACAAATATAAAGTACAAACCCAGTAGGCCAGGGCTCCCAGCAGGCCAGGGCTCGCAGTATGCCAGGGCTTTTCAGTCACTTTTTCATCAGGGCCAGATTTGAGAAAAAACATTTCCTATCTGAATTGTTGAGCGGATTCATGTGTCAGAAAAGCTAGTTAGTTTCAGTTTTGTTTCGTTAATTTACAAATGTATTTGCTTTCATTTTAAATACATTCTAGTTTGTGTCAATTTGGCTCACAGGCTGTCAACTGAATAGTGCTCAGAAAGACCTCACTGTAGATTCTCTTTCCCATGGGAAGTGATTGTATGTAACAAATTGCACTGTGGGATTTGGTCAGTGAGTGTTCTGGTTTTGATCATCAGGTCCATCCCACGATCTGTCCTTCTGTGAGATCAGGAACAGCTCTTTGGTCATTCAGTGGAAGGCCCCAGTGTACACAGGTCAGAGTGCAATAACTGGTTACTTTGTGGATGTGTCCAAGAAGGGCTCCAATGAGTGGGCCCCCGTGAATGAAGCTGCTGTTGGGCACCGTTACCTGAAGGTAAATGCCGCAATAAAAACAGCCCATAATGCACCCTACTTAAGAGTGATTGATTATAGATAAATCATGTTTATAATCTTATTTGGAGTTACACTTTCAGATGAACATTTGAGTTATATAAATGTCCTATTCCATGACAAACATTTGAGCAATGTTGATTTAAAATTGAAATCTGATTTTCAGGTGTCTAATCTGGAGAAAGGTGAAACCTATGTTTTCAGAGTGCGTGCAGTTAATGCAGAAGGAGTTGGAATGGCCTCTGATGACTCTGAGCCAGTCTGTGTCAAGGCGCTGCCAGGTAATCCAACTGATTAATACCTATGGCCGAACCTGCTATTCATTAAAAAACACCTTTTGTGAAACACAGATCTGTCACTACCCACCCATGTTTCAGACATCGAATACTATATGTAGTACCACTACATGTAGTAGCATAATAGAACAACTGGATACTTCTATAATATATCCTGTAAAGCCCTGTTTCATCCTTCTTCCAGAGCCCAAAGTAACTAGATCACATAAAAAAACGTTTTCTTAGATTCAATGTATCATATCTGGTCATAGTTGCCATCTGGAGGATGTCAAACCAACAGCCATTTTTTTTAGCTTATATCTTTGTTCGCTGTTTCTGTAAAACCAAAGTTGCAGTTCATACAGTACTAGTCTTTCATGCATTATATGGAGAGTCTCAATTTGAGTAACAAATTACAATACTGTGGATATTAGGTGTAATACATACACACATACATGAAAGCTTGTGCAGTAATTTATACCTGCTCTGTATGTTTCAGTGGCAAGTCCACAGTATTTGGTAAGGAGATATTGCCTTTACAGCTCACACATATTCTCGCGTTACTATAACCGTAAAGCTGCTCAACATTACAGGAACATTGGCAGAACATAATATTATTTGTCAGACTTTAATCTAGGACGCTGAACTACATGCTGATGCTGACTTTAATGTATGAATGAAAATGGAGTGAAGACATTTTGTGGTGGAGAAAAGCAACTGGCTTGAGGAGTGCACTGATAAACGGGTAATTCCGACTGAATACTGTTACGCTGCACCCTCATATCATCCTCATAAAAATGGGATGATAGTAAATGTGATAAGCGGCAGTCCTATATCAATGTACATACCAAAATCAATACATATGATATGGTGCTCTATAACATTTCATATGTGTATATAGCACTTTGTGTTTTTGTTGATCTCACTTGTAAGGTACCAAGGAGATCCAGTGTGGAGTGGATGAAGAGACAGGGGACATTTACATGTCCTTTGAAGCCTGTGAGATTACTGAGACTTCTAAATTTGTCTGGTCAAAATCCTACAAAGAAATCACTGACTCATCTAGAGTCACAGTTGAAACAAAGGGAAAACAGTAAGTTTCATTAAACCAGATTTGACTTATATCTTTCCATTTTACCATTTTACCATTTGTCCAATTTAGAAAATTTCATAAAATGCTGGTAATCTTTCTTTTCAAGATCTAAGGTTACTTTCAACAACCCCGACAAAGATGATCTGGGGATCTTCTCTGTTTCTGTGACTGAGACTGACGGTGTCTCGGCCAGCCATATCATTATGGAGGAAGGTGGGTTGTGATCAGCTTGCATACCTGTGGTGTACATTTCCTGTGCATTTTGAACAATTTACCCATTGTTTTCATTACAAATATGATGGCCTGGGGCTATTTAATCCTTTAATACACCACTTTAACGCATGCAAACTGAGTGATGTTCCTGTCTTTGACAGCAGTGTGAAACAGACCAGGAAAAAAACGGTGTCCATTATGCATTGATAAAGATGTCAGTTTCCATCAGGTTTTGCATCACTATGATGATGCATCACCTTAATTAAAACACTTTCAGTAAAAATGCAATTCATGTTTTAATTTATCGATCAGAAAAAATGCTTTGTGACTGTTCAGTTATAATAAATACATGTTGTATATGCATGGAAACCAGAAACAGAGAATTATATTATTTTATCTTTTGCAGATCTGGAGAAAATGCTTGAACTCAGCTATGCTATCAGACATCCAAGTAAGCCTTTATTTTCTAATTCTGTTACTTTCCTTTGTCTCACAAGCAATACCAATTAGCATCTCATATGACCTTAACAGTGTATGTGTAATTAAGGATCGAGTAGTCTACAGCTTCAGCGCTGAATAGCTTATTAACGTTCCACACAAAACCCAACAATCTACTAGTGTGGGAGTTTCTGTCCATTAGGGATGATGTGAGCAATTGGCAAAATATGCAAATAGGTGGACAATAGAATTAGAATGAATTCAGAGCCAATAGTATGTGTATTTATAAATCAGTATCTGTACACTTGTAAAATATGGAAGGTTGAGAGTTGCAAATCAAATGCAATACACACAATGAAATATAAGGAAATACAATTGGTCAGTGGCGGCTGGCAAGCCGGGATTAGAGGAGGCTGAAATCTTGCCTTCAAATTGACCATTGGTCTCAACCTGTTTTGATTTATTTTGCAATTAACAAGCGGGCCTATTAATAGAATGTTGGAAAGTAATAAGAACATTAAAATACACAAGAATATAAGAATACATAATGAATGGGCCGTTCAGCCCATCTAGGCTCGTCATGTCCTGATCTAAAGAGTATCTAGTACTGCATCTAGCCTAGACCTGAATAGCTTGTGTTTCTGCCTCTACTACCCGACCTGGCAAGCTGTTCCAGGCATTTACAACTCTCTGTATAAAGAAAAACGTCCTAATATCCATGCAGAATTTGCCTTTAACTAATTTCCACCTGTGGCATCTTGTTCTGCTGACCCCACTTATCTTAAATAATCTTTGGTAGTTCCCTTTTAGGAATTTTATGCCAAAGTGTGTCAAACCACCTCTATTCACATTATGGTCTGAAAAATCTTTATTAATTATATCCTCAGATTTATTATTATACTCTGCCTTGGTATCTTCCATCTGGGCAGTCTGTACCTCCCTATCCTTGATACTACTACTAATTCCCCTCCCTGCCCCCCAGTCCCTAGTTTAAATATTGCTCCGCTACCCTAAGCATACACTGGCCCAATGTAGCTGTACCCCTCTGGTTCAGCTGTAGCCCATCCCGCTTGTACAAGTCACCCCTGTTCCAAAAGGAGTCCCAGTGTCCCATAAACCTGTACCCCTCTTTGTAGAAAGAGGGGTACAGGTTTATATATTAAATAATGCTTAAATAATAATAATGGCCAGAACAATAATGCCTGTTCTTAAATAATGCTAAGAACAGGCTGTTTGGCCCATCTAGGTTAGTCATTTCCTAGTCCACAGAATATCCAGTATTGCATCAAGCCTAGATTTGAATACCTCAATTGTTTCTGCCTCAACTACCTGACCTGGGAAGCTGTTCCACGCTTTGAAAACTCTGTGTAAAAAAAGTACTTCCTGATATATGCAGAATTTGCCTTTAACTAATTTCCACCTTTGCTCTCTTGTTCTGCTAACTGAAAAATCTTTGGTAGTTCAGTTTGTGAATCCCTTTTATGAACTTAAAAAACTCAATCAAATCCCCCTTAGTCTCCGTTTGCTAACCTGATTGATTGCTCTTTCCAGAATTGAGTACACCTGCTTGCATATAAAACATTTTGTTGATGACATTTCTAAAGCAATTTAGATCAGGGGTCCCCAACCCCCAACCACCGGGCTGCTGCCTGGTACCGGTCCGTGAGGCATTTGGTACCGGGCCGCACAGAAATAATAAAAACTTTTTAATTTTATTTCCATTTTATTGACTATCGCAGTCTGCAGGGAAAAATGACCACTTCCGTCTGTGCCTCTTTTCCACACTTTTTTCCATGCACCCCCGTCTGTGGAAAAAAATGGTCTTGCATGAAACCGGTCCGTGGTGCAAAAAAGGTTGGGGACCGCTGATTTAGATCATCATGAATGTGTAGCTACCTAACACGACACCATCACTGACTAGCTATCTAGCTTGCTTGTAGCTAACATTAGCCAGATATCTAGCAATACTAGCACCCAGGTTCAGCTGTCAAACCAGATGAGACTAGCTAGCTAGCTAATGGTATGCATCCAGTCCAACATGCCATGGTGTATTAGTCTCCATGTAAACAAAGATGAGGTATTCAGCTATCACAAGTAGCGAGCTAGATATGTGGTGGCTAAAGAGCTAATAATATACACGGACAAGCTAGCTAACATTACGAGCCAATTATTTAATGTAACATTTGTGAGGTACGGGATAAGGACCCAGACGCAGATCAGGATTTAGGCAAAAAGGAACGTTTAATTCAGGCAGGGGTCAAAACCAGAAGTCAGAGTAGCGAAGAAACAAAATCAAAATCCAGAGAGTAGTCAACAAACAATCCAAAAGTCAAAACCAAGAAATCAGAATAGGCAAACAAACAGAATCAGCAGGCAAATGCGAAGTGAAAACAGAAGGGGTGTCTCTGGAAAATGCTACAGACTCTGGCTTACTATCAATCGGCACAGGGAATGAAGATCAACGTTCTGACAAAGATTGAACATAAACACGGAACTTATATACAAGCAGGGAAGGGAAACACAATAGGAATCAGGTGTGACTGGGAGGAGAGAAGGGCAGGAACACAGGTGAAAACGATGGGATTCGCTAATACAATAACGAGGGGAAACGAAAGACACGGACTGGGAATCACACAGACACATAGACAATATACGACCTGGAAGAGCAGGCAGACACGTGCACAGTTCGAAGGGGAGGAACGCATAGAGAGAGTCTGCGTGCAAATGAAGCGAAACGTGAGAAGCGTACAGGGATAGGACAACGAGAGAGAGAATGATAGCGATAGATAGAAGCGTGAGATAATTAGTCATTAGTAATGTTAGTAACTTAATCTAAATCCCTAATGTTAGTAGATTAGTAGGTTAGTACTATCTAACTAATATATACAAAGTGTTTTAGAAAGAAAGAAGGAAGTAAAACGAGATAAGAAACGAAGACAGAAAAAACGCAAAGTTGAATTTCCCGAAGTGCATGACAAAGACAAGGAGTGGATCTCGAATAAACAGGAACAATGACAGACGGGGAACAGAACATGAATGAAACGTGAATGATAAATGATAAATAAACAAAGTACAAAAAACAAACCGAACAGATAATGCAAAAATAACAACATTATTCAACATTATTATTTTTGCATTCAACCTCAAGCCTTAGGATAGCTTATTTTTATTGATTGCACACAGAATGAATGATATAGCCAAACATTCAGAAACAGAAAGTATGTACCAGGATACTACCACTCCCAGCGATAAAAATGGCTATCATGGTAAATAGTTACACTGTCACAGCTTTCATATATTAAAGGGATATATTTTCCAATAATTGCTTGCCAAATGTATAGTTATACTTATGAAGCTTACTCATTTATGTAGTAGCTAGCTAGCTCACCATTAACATGCCATTAGCTATAAAGTTCTAGCTAGGTAGACTTAGCTACTGTTCGCTAGCTAAAATTTAAAGTTAACTTTTTTCACCTTCTACTGAACCTGCATTTCTTTCTTTTGCAGTCGTTCCTTTGAAGACAGGGCTTACCTACGAAATCCTGGAGAGAGGCCGTGTGCGTTTCTGGATGCAGGCTCTGAAGTTGTCCTCTGCTGCCTCCTACAGATTAATTGTTAATGACAAAGAGGTCACCAGTGGTGAGGTACAGTCAACATCTCTGTCTCTGTGCCATTTAGTGTACATACATTTATTATTTTATTTTCAATTTCAATTTTATTTCAATTATTTCAATTATACCCTCCATGGTTCTCTGTGGCTCAGTAGGTAGAGCACAGCGTTGGCAACGCTTAGGTTGTGGGTTCAATCCCCACTGGGGCCACAAAAATGTATGCATTCACTACTGTAAGTCGCTTTGGATAAAAGCGTCTGCTAAGTGGCGTATATTATATTATTATTATTATTTATTTTTGATTTACCCTCCCCCCACGAATTCGCGAACAAGCTAATACCTAATACCACAAGCTAATACCACAGGCTAATTGAGGCAACATTCGCCTCCTCAGAGATGGAACTCGCCCAACCCTGTTCACAAGGTTGCCCTACCACTCCTCGGTTAGCTCGTGCCAGCTCTCCTTCCCCCCTCCCATGGGGCAGACAGCCAAACATTGCCCCCGATTGGGACTCCCCACCAGGGCTGGTCTGGTACAGTCAGGCTTCGGATCGCGACCATGATAGGCAGCTCACACTCGTAAAGGACTAGCCAATACGGGTGGGTTAGACCACTACGCTATCTGAGGCCCCAGTGTACATACACTTTGACTGTATCACATAACCACATTGGGCTGATGATGGTTAAGATACAAATTGTGATGAAGTCCCATGGTACCATTCAGTACAATGCATCTTAAAAAGCCTTCAGGTGCGCATGCCTGTGTGTGAGACCGCCACTGTCCAAGGTCTTGTAAGCTCCCAGCTTTTGGAGGGAACACCACCTGACAGCCAAAGAGGAGGAGCAGAATCCCGGTGTCAGTCTTAGTACTTGCTGGAGTTTATAATTGATCTTAACCCCAGGGCCAGAAAATGCAAAACAACCCCATAGCATCAAAGATCCTCCACCATATTTCACCATAGGTGTGACGGTCTTTCCAATTTAACTGTCCTTCTTCTGACACTAAACGTACTACTGCTGTGCATGACCAAAAAGCTCAATTTTGGTCTATTCTGACCACAACACCCGGATGCTTATTTTTGCTTATTGTCCTTAATAGAGGCTTTCTTGGCAACCATTCCATAAACTTATTGACATGGAGGTGGCGTCTGATGGTAGTTTTAAAGATTTTGTGTCCCCAAGAGGCAACCAAGTTTTGTAGATCTCCAACTGTGACCCTGATTGTGATTGTGAGTTTAGGTTACCAAAGACTGAAAAATAATAACTCTAAAGCTTTTTCTTACATTACAAATAAAAATGACAAAAACATTAATTACATTACATTTTCATCCATTCTTCTTGAGCTCCTTCAAGTTGGATGGGTTGGATCTTGTTTCATTTAATATCAACATTGGTGGGCCATCTGTCCATTTGATTGGTGCACTATATGGCAGCTTGAAATCTGAGTATCTCAGGGAACCCCACCTAAGAATTGTGCATTTGTCATAATTAGGCTTCAGACCAGTAAAGCAGAGAAATGTAAGTCTTCTGTAAGGTAGAAGGTAGAATCATTTGCGTAAAGCGAGACGTTGTCTCCTGCCCAAAATGTTTAGACCCTTAATATTTCTATTATTTCTAATTATTTTAGCTAATATCTCTAAAGTCAATAAAACTCATACTGATAGTGGGCACTCCTGTCTGACTCCTCTTGAAACTCTAAAAGGGTCAGATGTACTGTATAATGATTATTTATTATTATTTTATTAACAGGATTCTTATATAGCACTCTTACCCAACTAATCAGAGCACTACCAAAATTACACCACTCTTGACATTTGTGGACGAAATCCCATTTGATTGTATCAAAAGCCTTTCTAAAATCAGCTATAAAAACCAAGCCAAGATTCTTACATTTATCATGATATTCTAAACTTTCAAGAAAGTGTTGGATGTTATCACCAATAACTCTCTAGAAAACCTGTTTTATCCAAATCTATAATATCATGTATGACTCTCTTTAGTGTTCAGGTATCACAGCACAATAAAGTAAAAGTTATCCCGTTTTGAAGTGTTACTGGGTATTTATATTGACCATGCAAATCCTGTTTCAATCTTAAGGAGATCCCTCTTGCTGGGTTCCTGATAGATAATCATGCTCAAAAGAAAAGCTAAATCATGTCAATAATGGATTCTTAATTACTGCAATCATCAATTACTCAATTACTGTATACATCAATTGGGATAATATCAAGTCCCAGTGATTTGCCTGGCTTGAAAGAGTTAATCACTTGGAGCAACTCCTTCTCTGAGATCAGATCCTCACAGGATACATTTTGCTCATCAGAAAGTTTTGGTTGGAAATTCTCTGGAAAGAATGAGTTGTAAAGGTTCTGAGAGCAAGGGGATGAACAAGAAGACCTTTTGAAAATACTTATTCTCTGTTATTCTTTCCTAAGGAGATTGAAGTGTGCAGCCATTTTCTGTATATAGCCTTGTCACATTTTTTCTTGAACAGTTTCTTTGCAATCATTTTAAAAAGTATTTGGTATATTTCCCCCTTTTTCCATCCATGGCTTTAGTTATCTGGATAATACCTCCAACTTTTCTTGGTAGAATCTTTACAATTCACCTTGTTTCTCATTCAATATCACAAAGATAATTGATGGCATGTCAATTGAACTTGGATGGTTTAACACATTGACCTCATCAATTGTTTGTTCCTTCTTAATATAATGTTTATGTTTCCATGAGGCTGATTTAATAGAGTGAACTCTGAAAGCATATTTAAAACAATCCCATACAATGTTTGGGTTTACAGAGCCATTATTGTTCAAGAAAAGGTTGGTGATAAATTGTTTAGTATTTTTGATAAATTGAGCGTCATCAAAAAATTACTGATTGAATTTCCAGAACCCTTAATAAACAAAATCTTATTCTTTGAGTAATTGTACTAATATAAAATTATGTTTTCCCATTTTAGTGTCATACAATATAGCTCATTACCTGTATTGTTTATTTTATACAGCCTTCTTGTGGAGGGTACTGTACAATTGTATATCCTAAACAAGTTTTAAGGTGCCTTTTGAAAATTGAAAATCCCAATCTTGTCTGTGTGTATTTTCAGAACCAGAAGATAAGCCATGATTTCTCCTCTGGCATTATTGAGATGGTGGTGGATCGTTTCACAAAAGAGAATGAGGGCACTTACACCGTTCAGATCCACGATGGAAAAGCCAAGAACCAGACCTCATTGGTCCTTGTCGGAGATGGTCAGTGTAGCTGTGTTCCACAGTCATTATGCAGCAATTTGGGATACTGAGCTCCAGTCACACTGAGTAATCTCTACTTTCTGCTGTCCCACAGTCTTCAAGACAGCTTTAAAAGAAGCAGAATTCCAGAGGAAAGAGTACATCAGGAAACAAGGTATTTCATTGATGCAGAAAGTGAAAAAGTTGAAATTTAGATGCTCTTATTACTGAATAACTATAAAATAATAACAAGATGTTATTTACATTTTTACATATAATACATATGCAAATTTAATTAAGAAAGAACCCTCTGAGAGTGGCTTAGTCAGTAAAGGCACTTGCCATGAACACACCAGAAATAATTTAATTCAAATCATGTAGTTCAAGTGGCATTTATTGTAAATAAAAAATGCATCATTATTGGGTATTAAACTTAAGCATTCATGCTGTGTTATGAAAACTTGCTCTTTGTAACTTGTGAACTTGTGAATTGTGCACAAAGAAATGCTTTTATGTGCCATATAATTCTCCTTCTATTCAGTAAATGCAATAATTTTTGGTATTGTGCAAACTCGTTAGAATTGGTCTCTCTTTATCAAATTAATAACATTTAATTGCACATAATTACCTTGATATATTTTGAACTAGGTGGCTGTAGAATTCCTCCTAGGCTCAAAGTCTAGATCCTTAAAGTTGGCTGTACTCTTGTTTCACTTATTGGTGCACGGAGAAGAAAAAAGCTATTAACTGCACAACATGAAGGGCATAATATGACTCTGTGAGTGATACTTAAGTTCAGAAGTATCATTCAGTATTGCTTATTGACCAAATAAATTTAGTGAGCGGAAGAATTCACCTTATAGTCTGTTAAAGTTTTCTATTTGAACATCTTCTCTTACCTTTCTCAGTTTATATGGATATATGTGTATGGATCTGTTTTATAAATGATATGGAACTTGAATCCATGTTATATTCAATTCCCCAAATTACATTTTGATCAAAAGCCGAAAAAGACAGGAAATTCAAATGAGCATCAAAACCTTTATTTCACATATACACTAATAAGGTTTTCCTGCACACAGCTTTTACATCTGCTACAGTACTGTAGCTATGTTGGTCTACTGTACTTCAAACAACATGTAGGCTACTCACCACTGCGCACAGGCAGGTTGCTTAGGATTCAAACCTTCTCTCTAACAGCCTAATTAATACTCTTCACAGGGATATTGTATATATTGATATTGGGATATTAACAGTGGACTGCTGAAGAGTATATATTTTAAATATGCCATGCACTTCTGCTTTAATTATAATCGTAATCGCCATTGGACTGGTTGCTTGGTTTTCCAACCAGTTTGCTCCAATAGTATAATTCATACTCTTCAGAGGGGTAATAGTGGATTGCTATTAGAATAATATGTAGGTATGTATTGAATTCTGCCAATGATTGGATATTACATATAATGACTATATATCTGCTTGAATTATAATATAGCATTCCAAAATAAATAAACACATTTACAATATGTCTAAATAATCATGATTATTTGACACAGCGGTGACCAGTCCATTGATCTGTATAATATTGAACTATTACTTACAGGTATATATAGGATAAATAACAGGGTCATATTTGCAAAAGAAGCAGTACAAATGAATTCTAAAAGGAAATAACTGAAGATAAGCCTACCACATACATTACACCAAGACAAAAAGCGCAGTCAATGAAGTTTGGTGGTTGTCAAAATGTTAACTTTTGGTAGCTCACCATTCAAGGTCAATGGCCACATGCATCTGATAAATTATGATTTTAATACATAGTAAAACACCTACAAAGTTGAGTCACACTATGGTTGATGTAGGACATCCATGCCAACATTTGTATGCAGCACATTTTATGTCAGTGTTGTTGATATTTAGATAGCCTTGAGAAAATAATTGTCTTCAAAGGTTTTGCTCATTTTACCGGGGGTTTGGTTGAAGAAAATGGCTAAACGGACCAGTTTGAGAGTTGAGGAATATATTGTACAAGGCTATCCGAGGAGCTGTGCCAAATTTCAGCCAAATAGGCGATGAAACAGCTAAGATAATGATAGTAGAATTTTGTGGTTTTGAATGGGAGCCATTCTCAAAAGCTTTAATACTTTGACCAAAACCAGAGTCATGAATATCAGCATGGTAGGGGGGTTCCAGCACTCAGGCCATGCCTTAGAAGACCCCCTAGCTGTGCTGATATTCATGTGCTGATATTCATGATTTAGCACAGGATCGAGTTTCATGTAGAGTTTTGCTGTTGCTGAAAAATAAACTTTCTTCCTTCATTTTAGGCCCTCACTTCCAGGAGTATATTTCCTTCTGTGTGGAGGAAGACTGTACTGTGTTGCTCATCTGCAAGGTAATGTCAACAGGTGTGGTCAAAAGGCTGACTGTAGGCCTCTTCTGAACTCAAACCTTTAAAGTCCCTTGCACAGCTGTCAATGAGTTCAAGCGCTGTGTTTAAATCTATTGATTCTTGCTGGAGAATATTTGACAGAGCTAAGGTTTACCCCAGAACCAAGTCCCAGAAATTGTAAAAATGTAAAAATGTAAATGTAAAATGTAAATTAAGCATAAACATAAACTCAGAAGTCTCAAGTGTTACTAGTAAACCCTACACATCAGTGGCAATTTTTTTGATTGTGTTCATACAATTCTGTGAAATGCCTAGATTATTGCTGGCATACTCTTCAGAACAGCTTCTGTCGCTTGTATCTGAGAGCCGTTTTAATGTTAAGACTGTTCCATTCTAAAACAAAATTCTTGCTCCTCCTCCAGAATTTTGTAGTGGGGCAAACCTGAAGCGAGAAAACGATGAAACGTTTCCAGAGTGCCAAAAAATGCTTTGCAGTAGTGCATGAGGATACAACATCAAGCAGTATCAAATTCAGATTGTGGGCACAACAATGTACATTGGCCTTGTAACTGCATGTCTCCTTGAGTCTTGTTTTGAGTAAAGTACTCACAGTTGATGGTGGGAAACGTCAGCAAAACCAACTGTCAGCAGAGGATGAAAAAGGAACTTTGCAGCCTTGTGTACAGAGAGCTCTGCATGGCACCATGTATGAACTGCAGCGTTTCCGCTAGGTTTTGTGATGCTGGGCTCAGAACGAGACAAAACACTGCAATGAGAGAGAATTCAAGGGAGCAAAATTATTTCGTAACAAAGTGAAAACACAAAGGTAAAAATGCAAAAAAAGTCCCCTGAAAATTAGCAGCAGCCCGTTTAGGCCCCTCGGGAGCTCGGTGTGACCTGGAGCAGTTTGGTGAGTGGGGCCCACCACAGCTCTGCGGTTCCATTTGTGATGGTATCCTTATCTAGGGGAAGGAGAGAAAGTAAAAGAGGGGAAATGTTTATTATGTGCCATGCCATGTGAATCTCAGCCAGGCACTTCTCACTGTTATTCCCTTGTTTCCCTCTTTGTACAACCACCCCTGATTCCATAATGGAAGGCAGCTACTTAGAAGAAGGATAGAATATTCTTTATTTGCCATGTTACACAAGGTAATTGGAATTGGAATTGTTTCTTCGCATATCTCTCCTAAGAGAGGTCTGAGCACAGGGTCAGCCATAGTACAGCACCCCTGGAGCAGTTTAGGGGTTCAGTGCCTCGCTCAAGGGCACTTCGGCAATGCCCCAGCAAGTGAACTAGCATCCCTCTGGTTTCCAGTTCATTGTTTTTCCATTTTGGCCTTCCTGGGATTCAAATCAGCAACCCTCCACTTGCCAGACCATGTCGCTAACCACTGAGCCACTGCCGCCCCCTACTTGACAAGGTACTTGTTCACAGCTGTCTGCCAGCACTGGACAGCTTCTGCATGCTGTGCTGGGTACTTTTCCTCCTGGGTCATCATTTGTTCCAGGGGGCTGTCCCTGGTCCTGGAGGGCCTCCTACATCCATGGCACAGAGCTTGAGGGTAATGCAGATTTAATTAATTAAGGGATCCTCTGCTGTATTTGTGTCACAGGTTGCCAACGTGAAGAAAGAGACTACGTTCCACTGGTACAAGGATGATGAAGAAATTGTTCTTGAAGTTCCAGCGGATCCGATGTCTGGATCCTGCAGTCTCTCTATCCCCCTGGTAACTTGGTCTAAACAACCAACAAGCACATGTAGCCAGTATTGGAAAACTTGCAAACATATTGTTTAAACAAGTATATCATATAATACCATTATCATATAAATATTGAATATATATCATTAAACATTAGCAAACAGTATATAATTCATATAATATAGTATTGCAGTATTCATTATATTAATTTTATATACAATAAACATTATACATTTTTGTTGAACTGTTGGTTTCCTGGTGCAATCAAAAAAAACTGGTACATGGTTGCAAATGCTGTCTTATTTTAATTTAGCACACTAATAACATGTTGGATTTACCAGCTTTGCTTTACAACAATCAAGTCAACAATCAGTTGAGGATGGGGGTGGTGGTGTTTCAATATACTCAAATTGTTTTTGTTTTTTTCCATATAGTTCTCCAGGAAAGACCAGGGCATTTACAAAGCTGCACTTGGCGATGACAGAGGGAAAGATGTATCTCTGTTTGACATTTCCGGCAAAGGTATTGCCACAGTGTAGTGCTTAAACACACTGATATTTGATCAATTTGTTCATTTGTAGATACAACATGAATTATACCAAACAAATTAATTTACCTTTCTGTGTTGTAGTGTTTGAAGATATCATCAACGACATTGCCCATATTGCGGGTATGTATTCCACTTCAATTTAATTTATTAAGATGTACAGAACATTGATTCCTTTGCATCTATAATGAATCTATTTTAAAATTATTTTTTCTAAATTAAATCCACTTGCTACTCTACATGCTACCATCATCATATAGGTTTTTTAACTAACGCTACACAAATCATGGCATCATAAATGCTGGTGTATAACTTTCAATAAATCAGGATTACAGATGTTTCTTTTTCCTGATTTGCTCCTGTTGAGGTGTCAAGGACATGTGAAATATCGTTAGGGCCCATATAAAGTTATTTATATACACTACCGTTCAAAAGTTTGGGGTCACCTGCTGGAAACTATTTTTATCTCATAATTGACAATGCTTTACACCGTATACATTTCTGTAAATACTTTAAAATGACAAAAAACACATGTAACAATGAACAAAATGAACATCAAAGAAATGTTCAAGAAAATTATATTGAAAATTGAATCTTGGATTCCTCAAAATAGTCACCCTTTGGCGTGAGAATAGCCAACAGTGGCCATTCGGTTAATAAGTTTTAGCAGGAAATCACCCGACATGTTTTCCCAGCTATCCTGCAGCAATTCCCAGAGAAACTTGTGGGTTGCTTTGCTTTGACTCTTCCTTTCCAGTTTGTCCCATACAAGTTCTATGGGATTGAGGTCTGGACATTGGGCAGGCCAGGTCTTTAGTTTGAGTTGTTGTTCACATTCCTCCTTCACCAGATAGTTCTTGCACAACTTCAAGGTGTGTTTCGGGTCGTTATCTTGCTGAAGAATGAAGGAGTGCCTGATTAGCCATAGTCCAGATGGAAGGTGACCCCAAACTTTTGAACGGTAGTGTAAATCACAAAAATCACAACCAGCCAAAAAAACAGTACTGAAAGTAGCAACATATTCTTGAAATTGAAACTGAAAATGAAACTCAATTATGCCATTAGTATATTATTAAATATATCGATAATATAATATTCGACATATAATATAATATATAATGATAAAAACATATCATTAAGATGGTCACCCATCTGATAGGCTGTAGAGAGGTCAGGCTGAATGTGTTTTCAGCATAGGATAATTTGTTAGCATGTGTATTACACTGTATTTTACATCACAAACCACTAGAACATTGATATAGAAAGGACTTTCATGTAAAATACAATCCTACACTAATGACTGATACAACTGCTCTCACCCTCATACCAACAGGATGTGCCACAAAATGTAACAGACCACTGAAACCAATATTTTCCTAACCAACTGTTTTATATCAGTGGTTCCCAACCCACTCCTCGCAAAACCCCAAGCCGGTCCACCACCAGCACACCTGATTCAACTAATCAATGCTCATTAACTAGTTAACTAGTTAACTAAAATCAGGTGCACTGCTGCTGGAATTGAACAAACACATGGACCCGCCGGTGGACGTTCACAAGGAGAACGTTGGGAACCATTGCTTTACATCATTGTAACATGTTTTTGTTTCCTCATTATTGAACTCTGCTTCTATAACAAAACATACCACATGCTTATATAAGATAATTCTCTGTTCTTTTAGGATCCTCTGCATCTGAGCTGGTACTTCAGTGCACTCCTGAGGGCATTCGTCTCCAGTGCTACATGAAGTACTACACAGAGGAAATGAGAACTCATTGGTTCCATAAGTACGCAGATTTATCATTTCTTTATAAATACCAATATTTGTTCATTCTTGTTTGAATGAAAACCCCAAGCATTGCACGAACTGAACTATGCATGTTAACAAATTTTTTAAATCTTGTATTGTGTCACTTTGGCCTGAGGTATAACCCTTTACTAAAAACAGTGTGGGAAAATAACATTAACACTAATAATGGCATTCCTTATATGGTACCACAATCTCAAAACACTTTACAGTGAAGTGGGGAAAGCTCACCTCAACCACAACCACAAAAAGTGTAGAATAACTTGGATTGATGTCTACACCCCACTGAGTTAGTACTTGGTAGAAGCACCCTTGGCTTGAATTATAGCCATGAGTTTGTTTGGATGTGTCTCTACCAGCTTTGCACACCTAGATTGGACAACGTTTGCCCATTCTTCCTTATAGAACTGTTCAAGCTCAGTCAGATTACGTGGGGACTGTCGATGGACTGCGCTCTTCAAGTCATTCCACAGGTTTTCAATATAATTTAGGTTAGGGCTCTGATTAGGCCACTCAGGGACATTCACCTTTCGTTTTTTTAGCCACTCTACAGTTGCTTTAGCAGTGTGCTTTGGGTCATTGTCATGTTGAAAAGTGAACCTCCTTCCCAATTATAACTTTCTTTGGCAGCAGGCTTTCCTTCAGAATTTTTCAGTGTTTTTCCTCCATCCATTTTCCCTTCTATCGTGAAGTGCCCCATTCCCTACTGACGAGAAACACCCCCATAACAGAATGTGGCCACCACCATACTTTACAATAGGGTGTTCTTTGGGTGATGTGCTGTATTACGTTTTCACCAAACCTAACATTTTACATTTAAGTCAACATTTTCTATCTTGGTTTCATCTGACCTCAACACTTTTTGCCAGATGGCTTCTGAATTTTAAGAGTGTTTTTTTTCATACGGGACTGAATGTGTAATTTAGTGACTTCTCTTTTGCCACCCTATCAGACCTATACAGACCAGAACTGTGGAGAGCTTTCTGTATTGTTGACACATGCACAAATTGACCTCTTTGCCATAAAGCCCTGTAGCTCCTTCATAGTTGCTAATGACCGCTTGGTGGCCTCTCTGAGCAGTCTCTTTCTAGCTCGGTCATCCAGCTTGGATGGACAGCCTGATCTAGAAAAGGTCCTGGTGGTGCCATGCACCTTCCACTTTTATGGCTTTGACCATGCTCCCAGGGATATTTAAGGCCTTTGAAATTGTTCTATACCCATTTCCTGATAAGTGCCTTTCCACAACTTTATCCCAGAGTTCTTTTGAAAGCTCCTTGTTGCTCATGGTGGATTCTTTACTCTGAAATGCACTACCCAGCAGTGGAACCCTCTTGGAACAGCTGATTTTATTCTGAAGTAATCAGAATCACTACATTTTAACACAGGTGGAGGCCAATTAGCTTTGTATGTGACCTGGAATTAGGTTTAGTTCATTATTGATTAGTTACCCCTGAGTTAGTTTACAATTGGTATGATATACGCAGTCTAGACTTATCAATCCAAGTTATTCTAGTTTTTTTATTTTTTATTAATGTTCCGAAATGTTTTTTCACTTCGAAGTTGTAGGATAAAATGTGTAAATAAAGGTGGAACTCTGATTTAATATGTTTTCAGCTGTAAGGCAACAAAAGGTGAAAGGTTTAACTTTATAGTTGGATGTAGACTTTAAAGGGGCACTGTATATATCTGTGTCTAACACTAAACGAGGAGCCACAAACTCTATACAAAATAGATTCCCACGTGCTTTCATCAAACTCCACCTTTAGGTCCCTTCCCTACATTGATTTAAGTGCTGTCTAGGGTGGGCTCTGCATCTTGTTAATTACAGTGTATATGCTAGATATGGTTCCCCTAGGGACTTTATTCAGCTTACTTACTTGGCTTTTATGAAGTTCCTTGTCTGTAAATAAGGACAAATTGGGATCTGGGTATGTTTCATTTTTCATAAATTGTCATCAATATAGAGCTGATATAAGCCATTCATGTGCCAAACATGAAATGCTCCATCATTTAATGTTGGAGGGAAAATTATATTCCTGTAGAAGGTGGGCTAGAGGTGGAGAATTGTAACTAATATATAAGAGCTCTGAGGTTTGCAACCTAATCATATGTCTAGAAGCTTGGCAAAGCCAGCCTCCTACCTTCTATAAATGTTTTTTACTGATATGAGGCATTTTGCCATTCCATGTAAAGGATAGAATAATTTGATCAAATTGACCAATTAAATGACATTTTTCATTCTTTTTCCTGTTTTTTATATGTTTGTGTAAATCTGTGTTTTTAAAGTGTTCTAATCGAATCTATCTATGTATTCTAAGCCATACTCACTAAACTTCCATTATATTATCAATTTGGAAGAGCGTAGACAAACACATGCTTGAGAGAGTATCCCAGCAATGAACTCTATCGGTTTAGAGCCCCTCTTTAATCGCCACGATACGCAGGTCATTCCCTCTCCAACGGCTCTGCAAATCTCTGCATTAACCCGAACAGACTTGAACTCAGTAGACATGTGCTTTACCTCTGTGTCGAGAAGTCATCAGGTCTGAGATGTAAGTTAATGCAATCTCTAGGTCTCCGATCTTCACGGCTTGCACCTCTTTAGCATTTTGCAGAGACTCGATCGTCGCGTGAGTTTCTGCCTTAACTTTTGACAGCTCTCCTATAAATGACTGTGGCACAGTCTCTATCCAGGCATTGATAGTTCCACACAAATCCATTTTTATCAAGGCCACTTATGTGTTTAGCTGCTGAATGGCTTCTAGGATGCTAGCTTCACTAGCTTGAGATGACACTTCATCTGGGCTCTCACTTAAGGGCAATGACTCAAGGCCTTCATCATTCGGTTCTGTGTTCTTTGTGCAGATTGTCATCTTCCAAGACATCTTTGATGATCAACTTGCTTGATGAATTCTATGTAGGCTAAAGTAAAAGCCTGGGCTAAAATATATGTAAACTTGTTCAATTCTCAAATAATTTCAAAAATTGGCAGGAACTAATGGAGAAGATGTTTACTAATTTCCCTGTGATTTAAATATCTTAATTTATTTCATAAGCACTAAAATACATCAACAATGTCTCTTTTTTTCCCAAAATATCCAGGGAAAGCAAGATCTCCTCATCTGAGAAGATGAGGATTGGCGGCACCTCAGAGATGGCCTGGATGCAGATCTGTGAGCCCACTGACAAAGAGAAGGGCCATTACACCATCGAGATCCTGGACGCAAAGAAGTCTCACTCCGCACCTTTGACCTCTCTGGACAAGGCAAGCCCTGTTCGGGAAAAAACACCCTCAGAGTTGTTATAGCTTCTGCAGAAATGGAAAATGGCGCGAATCTTAAACATTTGTTTTGCCACAAGCACTCCATTAGGCTTTCATTAAACCAACGTTCTGCTGACAGTTTATATTTAGTGTATTTTATCTTTACAAATGTATTTTCATGTTGTGCGTTCATTGTGTGGCAGTCTGGAGCAAAGACACAGTGTATATCTAATTATGATAATGGAATATTGAAACTTGCGTGTCCCGCGTACTGTTTTTATGCATCACATAACCATTACTCTAATGGGTGCGAATGGGTGAGGGGGAGGGAAGGGGAGAAGACAATGCAATATGATTGCATAATTATCCATTATCAACATGAATAAAACTGGGTGGGCAAATCTACTGTGAGGGTAATCTAATTACAATTGAAAAAAACAGATGTGGGTGGGGCTAGCGGATACCGTAGCGGTCTAACGCACCCGTGTTTGGCTTATCCCATACAAGTGTGAGCTGCCTATCAAGGACGCGGTTCGAAACCCGTCTCTGCCAGACTGGCCCTGGCCAATAGCCCAGAGGCGGATCATCGAGAGTAGCTTGCCCCGTAGAGACGGGCGGTGAGTTTGTGGGGGAGGGTTCATCAAAATAAATAGAGGGTATAATTGGCTTTCAAACTGGGGAGAAATATGGGGAAAAATCTGAAACAAAATTTGTACAAATTTAAATTAAAATAAAAAAACAGACGAGGGCATCGGTGTAACGGTCAAAGCATTCGATCGGAGTGTAGGTTGGCAGCAATGGGCAAAAGTAAATAGAAATAAAAAAACTGATGTAAATTGAGACATGTGCAAGCTATCTGATTATGCATGGCTTAATAAGGAAATATTAAGAAATACATTTTAGAAATGTAGAATTTCAACACCTCTTAAAGCAATAGTATTATTTTGTTGTTATTAAGTAGTTACCAAGCAAGCGACCTCCACAGAAAAACAACATGGTGTCTATCAGGTTTTTTAACATGTTCTATTGGCTATATGTAAAATAGGATATCTTTTTTGCTTGTGTAACCTGCAATTGGGTGCAATGAACAGATATTGCTGTTGATATTGATTGGATGTTTTTAATATTCTGTCTTTTCATTGCAGCGTACGATGATGCCTACGCAGAATTCCAGAGACTTAAGTAAGCCCATCATTGCTATAGTTTTAAAGTTAAAAAAGCAACAAAAAAAAGTTAGAAATCATATTAAATTATCACATACATTTTACATCACATCATTAAAACACAATGTATTTTGGTGTGTAGTTATTTGTTGTGGACGTTATTTGACAATTGACTCCCATTATACTTGCTATACCGCGAACGCTCACGGCTCACATGGAAACAGACATAGATGCAAAAGTATCAACAATGCCATGTGGATGGATGGACAAGACATATAGTGCATCAAGTAGTATATAATTAAATTATGGATTTTGTTCAGTGGCCATTTAATATTTAATTACTTCACATTATAAATCATTATTTATTCATCCATATATATATTGTCACCTGTTTGTTTAAACATAAAATGACTGGAATTACTGAAATTGCAGTAATATGATTTCTAATAAGTCATTGCTTAATTTTCCCGCACTTATCATTTATGTGGAAGGTGCAGTCATCTTTAACAATAAAAACATACTGCCTCACTAACACTGCTATCCTTTTTTTTGTTTTTCAGGGCCGCAGCATTTGCAGAAAAGAGTGAGTATATTCACGGTCACAATGACCTGATTGTGATTCAAATAATATGATGTCAAATATCGATCTCATTTTTGAATCCTCAGACCGTGGCAGAGTGGTCGGTGGTCTGCCTGATGTTGTTACTATTATGGAGAAGAAGGTAAGATTTTAATTGAATCTGTTTATTTCATTCATTATGTGTTTGATCAAATTATCATTTTCCCAATACAATATCATTTAACTAGTGCACACACATTTGCATTCATTAAAATATTGTTTATTTATGATTAGCACACAGGGCAACGTATATAGCTGAAATATTCCCATATTGTCCATTGATATAGCTTCAACTCAGAGTCTGAACCAGCAAATGTTTGGTTACAAACCTAGTTCCTTACTGCTGGCTTTATACTTAATCATAATAATGGTATTAAATAATGATTCATTTATTAAAATATTCTCCTCAGGGTTAGCTATTTAAATTGCCTATTGTTTTTACATAATATCACTTTAAAACAAAGTATATATCATTTTAAATATATAATTCCATTTAAGAAGGGATAGAGAAGGATTAGAAAAAAGACAGAAACGTAAGGCATAAGGCAGCAGGCCCTGATGCCATACATGCATATAAATCATATAACCTCACTGCTCTTTCCCCTTATGCTACTTTTCCTGCTCACCCGGATCCATCTAAGACTTTCGGTTTTTGTGTTTTGTATTTTAAAGTGATAGTTCACCCAATTTTGATGCAAGTATCATTTTTATTCCTTTCAACATGATGCACTACGCATCCAAATAAGAGCTTCTAGTGCAGTGGTTCCCAACCTCGGTCTTGGGGGCCCACTGTGTGTGCTGGTTTTTGTTCCAACCATAATTGCAGGCTCTCTATTGTAACTAGCTGTTAATTTTTCTTAGTTAGACACTTTTAATTTCTATTAAAGCATGATTTACTCTGTTAAGGCCATATGTCAGAAATGGCTATGCATGCCATGAACAATAAACGTCCCATGTTCACATCCCAGGACATTTAATCAGTCACTATTGCTCTCATTTTCTGGAAATGCACTGTATGGCACATTTAAAAAGAGGTTACATATTTTAATTGATTCAATTGTAGACAGGTGAAATCAGTGGGGGCCTAATTTTTTAAAGTGAACAGCTGATCATTGAAACCATTTGTGGAAAATGAAGAATTCAATGACAGAGCAATTGGCAAACCTGCATTGTGCTAAAATAAGTTTAAAGAAAAAATGATGGTAGAACTTATGCAGATGTTTTCAACAACCTTAAATGATTTTATTCACTTAAGAAAATGATTAAAACATGATTTTAAGGCCACTTAAGAAAAGTGACAGCCTGGCAAGAGGTAATTAGCCTCTTGAGGGGAAAGGCGAGGGGATACAAAAAATTTTTTTAAACATTTTAGACAGAAAGGAAGCAGGAATAACAGGGACAGTAGGAGGCAAATGCAATGCAAAGGCATAAGGCAATACATAACAGTAAGCATATATATATATATATATATATATATATATATATATATATATATAAACAGCACCAAAATATGCACATGCAACATCATAAGAGACAGGACATAAGCATAATTAAGACAGGGGGAGGGGCAGGCATGAGACAAACATCAAAGTATGGATATTATTGTGAGGATGGAAAGCAGTTGCAAGTGTGAGAATGTTCATGAGAGTCCTTGAAGCTGTTAGAGAGATAAGATTTTCTAGTTTTAGAGATTTTTGTAAATCATTCCAATGATTGGGTGCAGCAAATTTGAATGCAGAGTGATTAAGTGAGGTATTCATTTTGGGAACATTACAATCATTACGAATTGATCAAGAGACTGGCAGTAACAAAAACATACAAACATACAACCAGCATACACAGTGGGCCCCCAGGACCGAGGTTGCAAACCACTGTCCTAGTGAATTTGCTGTCTAGAATTCACTGGATAGCTTCCAATACCCTCATATTTGATGCTCAATATTGCATGCATGTTGTACTGTCATCTTAGCTGATATTATTTTTGCAGATAGAAGCAGTTTCAAAAGTTCACAAGAATAGAGTTGTGGTAGTGTGACCTAAATTGTTAAGAGTACAGTAGTCCAATTTCAGCATACTTTTCTAAGCTACTATTAAAGCCTATCATACGATATTGTATTCCAAGATGTGCAAAATAAATCAAATCCATCCGTATACAAATAGGAGTACTAGTCTTGAGTCATTTTTATGGGTTTTTTCCATGTTTGACCTCATAACAGCATAATACTGATGAACACCACATAATTAGTCTTGTATAATTGGTTTTTGATAACTGAAATTTTGACATCCCAGATGGGCTTTTTTTCCAAATGTTTGAAAATCTGCATATTTACTGAATATTGTCCATGTCAATCAGTAATAATTGAACCAGCCCTCCCTGTGTTTTCTTTCTTTAGACCCTCAGCCTGACCTGTACAGTGTGGGGTGACCCTAGCCCCGAGGTCACCTGGTTCAAAAATGAGCAGGAAGTGGTATCCGATGACCACAATGTGATTTCGTTTGAGTCGGGCAAGTTTTCCAGCCTCACCATCAAGGCTGTGTCCTCGGAAGACTCTGGAAAGTACAGCATAAATGTTCGGAACAAGTATGGCGGAGAGTTTGTGGAGATCACCGTAAGTGTCTACAGGCAGGGCGAGGAGATTCCAGAGCCCAAACTTGGACAGATGACCAGGGCAGCTGTACCCCCCAAATCCCCAGCATCCCCATCCCCACCCCAAGCCGCCAAGTCCCCCACTCCACCCGTCAGTACAAAGTCACCCACTACCTCTGTCGGTGCTAAATCACCAACCCCACCTGCCAGAGCAAAATCCCCCACCTCACAGGGCTCTAAATCCCCTACCCCCCCCAGAAGTATGAAATCACCAACCCCCCCTAGAAAAAAGTAAATGATATCATACAATACTCAAATATTAATGTCTGAGAACACCAGCAGCAATAAAGAGGATTAATCCATAGCATGAGTTTGAAAACAAAAAATATTAAAGGTAGTATCTGTCATTTTTCACTAAGGAAGCGGTGCCATTTTCTTTTAACTGATTGCCAGCATGATAAAAGAAAGAATTGAGTGAAGTTATGTGCTGAATCGAATCCAAAATCAAGCCTCTAATGAATCTGACTCCCTCCACTAAAGAACTTTTGTGAAAAATGACCAGCTTTTATGTTTAGTTTATCTATTTTAGAAACTATACCTTTAGTTAACCAATGAAGTCTTAAGGCATTCATTTCTATTTGAATGGACCCCATTGGACCCCACAGCAGGAACAGCTTGCTCTGTCACTGAACAAAATATATACCATCACACACTTGTCATGTGTTCCCTGCTTGCGGTGTTAATAAAATCCTTAGAAATCACCTGCAGTTTTTTTTTGTTGCTACGGTCACATGTAGTCACTGATAAGAATTCATTTTGGAAGTAAAAACCTGAGATTGTCATGGTAGTGTCTGCACCCTGCCACCACTTTTCACCCAGTGTACCTAGGCATTACTGCACAATTCCCACAGAAGACCTAAACCTGGTCACGCACTGCTTACCTCAGGGTTGCAGTCTGAGTAAGCCACTTTGAGAGGCCCTATAAAAAGCATGCATTAACATTCAGTAGTTTGCAATTATAAGGTTAACCGGAGTATCTATTTGTGAAATCACACTGAGGGCTCAATTTTGGGGAACAGTACCGAAAATGGAATGTTTCTCACCCTCGCATTGTGATCTGCAATGTCAACATGGTTTGGGCAGCGTAGTAGGGGGTGTGCCAATAAAACATTTGGTGCTGTGCAAGTTTATGTCTGATCATTTGTTTGCAATTCATTGACCCAGACCACTTGTTAACATAAACGCTGGCATTCTGTGCTAATTTGGTGGTATTATTAATGTGCACACATGAACATATATATATAAGAATATTTTGTGGACATGTTGCATTTCACTTCACTCTGAGACAAATTGTTCAATCAACAATTAATTGAAATGCAACCTTAGGCACTTCAAAACATTTAAGGATTGCACTTGTGTAAGGAGTGGATGAATGCACCTGAATGAAAGAGAGATGTTCTCTACACTTTTAAAATTGTGTAAGGTACCTTTCCACATATATGCATGTATGCATGTAAGCGCACTGCTTTTTGAACTGCATTTGGGGTAGGTTGGAAATGCACAGGGCGCACGGGAGGGGAGCAACCTGTTAGCTGGGGAGCAACACAAGAGCATCAATGAAATATAGTTGTAAATGAGTGGTGAATATGTATTATGTCATTTGCATAGCCTAGTAAAGTCAAAAGTAATACAGTTATTAAACAAGTTTATGTAATATAAATTATTACAATAAAAATGTAACAAACATAAATCAGTATGTAGGTCTATATGCAGCTTAGTTTTTTTTCTACAAAATGTCACTATTATTCATACCATAATAACTATTTTCAATAAAATCCAACAAAAATAAATCTGCATGAACATGGAACTTTTTAAAAATGAATCTCAATCTTAGGGAACTGTATTGTGGACTCCCATGGCTTCCTGTTTCACTGGGGTATACAAATGAAGTAACAAATTTAAAATCCATTTGTCACCCATCATAATGGGGAAAGGCAAAGAACTCCCATAAGAAACAAGACAGAGGGTTGTTGACCTTCACAATTTAGTAGCACGCAATTCAGTCTTCATTAGCATCACGATATGAGCATAGCATTCATGACAGTAAATGCAAACCAAAGGAAACTTTCCTTCTATCATTGTAAAGGATAGCCCATTGGCTAGAACCATAGACAAATTTCAGCCTATATGGAGGAAAGTAGTATCGATTATGCCACTGGATCATGCCACTGTGATCATGCCATGTGATCGTGTTAGCAATGGTTGCCATTCGGGGGGCTGTTTGGCCAATACTTATAAGAGAATGATTGATGTATAGCAAAGATGTACCATTCACGAGTATACAAAACTTTCCTATGTGAAACATACTCACATATCTCGTAGACCTAGGAGAATGACATCTTTACGGTTGTTGGTGATATGAAGCGCATAGTAAAAATTGGAACTCTCTCACTTTGACTTGCTCTTGTGACAAAGCAGGGTCACCACTTTTGTTCGTTAGACCCTTACGGTGATCAGGATGCCCACATTATCAACGATGTGTCATATTTTGGGACTTCTAGACTTCACCGAAGGTAAGGAGCAGCCATTCTCCAAGAGTACCCTGCCTTGAATTGGGACAGGATTGTTTTTCGTGACATCGCAGTTGACGTGAATTGGTATGTATTGTTGAAATGACAAGATTTCACCTGATCTGTGCATATAACAATTCCTTATTTTCTGTATATTTAACCGTGATATTTAAAGGAGATCATAATTTTCTGTCAATTAACTGCAAGGCCTCCAAAATATATTAGATTGCACTGTGCATTCTATGTGCAATAACCAAGGGAAATAATGTAAATGCATTTTGATACTGTTCCCAATATAATAACAATGTATAAAGTCCTGTCTTGTCCTGAATATTTGCATTTACATTTTTGAATAGTGCTATTCTCTACTTTTTAATAAACACCGATACATTGCTGTATTTGCTTTTCAGACAAAAAAATGAAAGGATGGGGCTTAACGTGGTATGATAACATCCAGTTCCTTCGCCTTCTGCATACACCTCATACAGGTGTTCTTTAAGTAAAAATGCCCAATATCCCAACCACTTTTGGAATTTTCTGAATAATTGTAGCTGTTTCTATATTACGAGGGTATAAAACACCAGAAAAGACAAGAAACTACAATGAATAAAAACCAAGAGCTGAGTCTTGACTTGATAGAATTCTTCATGTTGCTCACATTCAAACCTAATTTCTTGGGAACATCGAGAGACATAATAAATAAATATGCTTACGTGGTACAAGCATTTTTATCATTTCTGCCTTTTGACAAGAGTGTCCATACAACAAAGGCCTTTGTTTTACCAAATACTAGTTTATTATAAAACTAAATCATATGTATAATCCAAACAAGCACGAATAATGCATCAATGACCTTTATAGTTGCCTGAGGTCAAGCATGTCAAGGAGGACATGACCATTAAACATGTACCAGTTTAGGTTTAGAGTACCAATGAGGTTTAGAGTACCAATGAGGTTTAGAGTACCAATGAGATTTAGAGTACCAATGAGGTTTAGAATACCGATGACATTTAGAGTGCCCACAGAAATTTAGAGTACCAATGAGATTTAGAGTACCAATGAGGCTTACAGTACCAATGAGGTTTAGGACAGCCCGTGCCTGTATAGTGATTTACTAGATTAAAACAGAATCTCTGAGCTGTCAATCAAATCACTGATGACAAAACAGTTAATGATTTTTACAAATTACTTCAAGAGTCATGACTTGCACACAGAATACACATATATTTTAGCACTACCCCTGATTCTGACAGCTATAAAGGATAATAAAAACTGCATTTATGTGTCATGAAGACAATTTTGATTAACCCGACTATATTAAACAATCCCTGGGAAAAACTTGAATATTTCCAAAACAATATGGAGTGGAGGCAAACCTCAGATGACATTGACAGCATGACACAATGAAAGAAATTACTAATTAATCTATCAATTTCTCTAGGTCTCCCTTGTGTAGATTTTACATTTCTATGGGATTACCTAGTAAAATAGAGGTAAAATGTTATACTTCTCAGCAGAAATATCTACAGCCATATATAAATATGATTATATTACATCCCTCATATCAACTGAGGTGTTTCAGTAAAAACAAAAATAAAATATATATTTACAGTTTAGGTTATTGAAATTGTGACATGTAATGACATTTTCAAGGAAGGGGACTCTAACAATCATTCCTGCAACATTCTCAAAAATCCTGTGCTTTGTTTACTTACAAAGGTTTTATTCAGTATCTTCAGAACTCTACTGGGAGGTGAATATTACACAAGAGCTTGGCTGTCACCATCACAAAGAAATCAATGAAAGCTCATTGGTGCCAGGGGCATTAAACCTTGCTGTATTCAAACTGAGACACCTCCCTTTGCAACGCTCATGAGCTCACACATAGTTCTTTACATGCAGAATCAAAACATGGTTTTCTGAAAGCAAATCTAATTAAGAACCAATGTCATATGCTAGGAGTATATACAGTTCCTTCCATAAGTATTGGAATACAGGTAAAAGTTGTTATTTTTTCTGTATAAGTCATTTGGATTTGAAGAGATGAATGTGAATGCTGATGTGCCATCCAATGAGTCCAGAGGCACTTTTTTGTACATGCAGACAATGTTTCCTGTACACTGCTGAAGTCATTCTGCTGCGGCCCTCATCAGTCACACCATCAATTAGTAAGAGTGAGCCAGTTCCAGAAGCAGCCATGCAGAATGCCCAAGCCATAACACCACCTCCACTGTGCTTTACATATGAGGCAATATGCTTTGGATCACCTTTTTCCACTTTGACCTTCCCATCACTTTGGGTCTACCTTTTTCACATCTTTCTATAACATTTTGTTGCAGAACTGTACTGGCTCATCTCTTTAAAAAAAATTATAATCAGGACTTCCTGTTTTGGTGCTAATGAGGTTTCCACCTTGTGGTGCAGCCTTTATAATCCTGCTGTCTAAATCGGCTGTGAGTGGTGGATTATGATACTTTCACCCCAGCATTCTGGAGGTTGGTGAGTTGTTTAGATTTTCTTCACAGCTCTGATCATTTCAGAATCCAAATTTCTTGTTTTCCATTCTGGTTTTTCTCTTGTCTTCAGGTCAGTTTATGCCTACTGGTTCGAAAGACTAAAACAAAGACCACACATTCACAACTCGTTTATGTGCACAATTAATGCAACAGGAAACACCTGACCTATAAGAAACACCTGTCAGTCAATTGTCACAATACGTATGCTCACCTAAAATTAAAATGTAATGTTCCAAAATGGTAAAACACATTCTGTACTTTTGCCTCATATTCATCTTAGATTAGGACATGACGAGCCTAGATGGGCTGAACGGCCCATTCTCGTCATTATATATTCTTATGTTCTTATGTTTTCATCTAAAATTGCTTGAGGTTCCAGCAAAAATAATAATTTGCCTTCACTATCCCAATACTTATCCATAGCACTACATGTTGGTGTGTTATATTTTGGCTGTTAATTGTGTTTATATATCTGATTCCCAAAATTCTCATGGGTAACATAAGGGTGTGATAGAGCCGGTCTTCAGATTTAGCATCCAATGATATGAGCCGCTGTTCTGTAATTGACTGTGCATCTGGTTACAATATAAATCTCTACACTGCAGACTAGCTATAACATGTTTCACTTATGGCTCTTATTCTTCATCCTGCACAGCCTTGACATTGTTTCCTTGTTAGGGATTCAAATAAACGTGCTCGATGCCACTCTGACAATGCAACTCTCCTCCTGGTTATGTAATCCACTTGACATACTGTCTTAACAAATGGTAGTGTTTGTTCAGAATGTTAAGTGAAACCATATTGCTTCATTTAACTATGAGCTATAAATTCAGGTATGGATGAAAATACTACAGTGCCAGTGAAATTCCTCCTAGTATAAAGATCCTGTTTCACTCTGCTTCATCTTAAAAATAAATCAAATGTATAAATATATATATAATTTTGCATTTTTAGATCTATGCAACAACTAATTTGCAAGAAAGAGAAAAGGAGCACCTGGGTCTGGAGGTTTAAGCCAGCTACGTGAGGGTTCCATGCTAGAACTCACACACAAATGGATAAAATACTTCTAATGATGGCTTGTAAAGAGGCAAAGGCTGTGAGTGGGAATAAAGGAGAAAAAATTAAGTAAAGCAGCAAAACAATGTGAGGGGGAGCTAGATCAGTTTCCATCTCCACTGTTTATCCACCTCTACCTGTGTGCTGAAAGAGTGGACTCCAAAAATGTTATCCAAAACAAATCAACGACTGTTGCACTGACTTAACAGATATAACAAGCCTAGATCATTTCAGGCAACTTCTTAGATGACCACATAACTTTGTATATTTCTAGTTCACTGTAGCCCAATGGTTGTATCTCCTGAGAGCCTATTACTTATGAATGAATCTCATTATCGAAGTGGGGAATGTCTTTGGAATTCCATTCTGAGATCTCAGCTTTACTACTGGTCTTACCAGCGACAGTCATTACAAAGCAGAGTGCAGTCTCTGACCGTCAGGCAGGCTTCCAAGCGAATAGTTCTATCACTGAAAAGCCCTTCGCAAACACAGCAATCTCTTCCAACAGAACCTACAGGAAAAAAAGCTGATGCACAGGAATTAGTTTGTTAGCATTAGGTTATCGGAGTTAAACATCGCCAAATGAAACCACGTTGAGTTTTAACCTCTTCTCCTTTTAGATGGTTGGAGATGACACTAGTCCACCCACAAAAAAAATCCAGCTTCACAGGAAAGGGCTCATGCTAAGACCCATGAGGGAATTTGCACCCATGTCCAAGGGGGCATCATAATTTTGCTGGCTCTGATGTACTTTCTGGTGGTGGCGCAGATTGGACTTGCTAGAAAAGCGCTTGTCACATTGTGGACAAGAAAAGGGCTTCTCATTAGTATGGATGCGACGGTGACATATGAGTTGAGTGGACACGCGGAACGCCTTGCCACAGTCTGGACACTGATAGCGCTTAGGCTCGGTATGGATACGCCGGTGGTTCTTAAGGGCCATTAGGTTGGAGAACTCCTTCTGGCATGCAGAGCAGAAGAAGCATCCTGTCTTGTGACTGTTCTTGTGGTTAAGCAGGGAGCCGGCGTGTCGGTAGGTGCGGCCACAATGTTCACAGGCATGCACCTTCTCTCCCTTTGCATCAGCAGCCCGGCTGACCTGCTGCTCCTGCAGCTCTGACACATGGCTGTTGTCCAGGCAGGAGAAAGCTGGTGCCAGATTTGGAAGCCCATTTGTATCCAACCCTTGACCCTGCATCAGCGCAAGGTCCAGTCCCGACCCCCAGCTAAAGTCTGATCCCATCTCCTCTCCCCCCAGTTCGTCTTGCTGCGTTGCCTGTTGCTGTGTCTGGCGGTGCAATTCTTGGTGCTGCTGGAACCTGGCCAAAGTGGGGAAGGTACACTGGCAGGAAGCGCATGAGAGAGACCGCTCTTTGCTGTGCACTCGGCGATGGCTGCGTAGGTGTGAGGACACACGGAAAGTCTTTCCACAGTCGGGGCAGCAATGCCGTCGCACCTCTGAGTGAATGCGGCGGTGATTCTTGAGGGCCAGCAGGTTGGAGAAGGTCTTGAGGCAAATGGTGCAGTGGTAGATGCCAGTGGTGTGAGTCTTTTTGTGATTAAGCAGGGAGCCAGCATGGCGGTATGAGCGGCCACACTGTTCACACCTGAAAGAGAAAACCATTAGACCATTAGAAACCATTAAAAATCATTTTAATCATTACTTATTTCTCCATCTTCCTATATAAACATAGTAAATTTGTGTAATTAGAAAAATCTGCATAAAAGAAAATTGGGTCAGCATAACATCTATATATCAAATGGGTTAAATCAGTCTGGCTAAGAATGATTTGAGTCATTACATCCCAAATTTTGCTTTTGTACTAGCATTGTAATCATTTTTAATATAGTTAGATATATACATCATATTCAAGTAGTTAATTGACATTGTCCCCAAGGGAAATTAGTTTTGACATACATTTAATTGATACAAATGCTGCTGTATTACAAAATATGCCCAATGGGTGTTCTGAATGAAGGATGGAACCTATGCCACACACTGTGTAGTAGAAGAGGGAATATCCAAAATCAATCGTCAATATAGGAATAAAATCTTACGTGCAAAAGGATTATTGGAATGGATGTATTTCTGTTCTAAATAGCCCGTAATGTTTGAATTCCCTCTGTGACTCTATTAAAGTCTTTTAATAGACAACAAAGAGTTAAACAGTCAAATGACCATCATCAGTATAACATCAAGCATACAGAGGTAGAGTTAGATATATACATCATATTCAAGTAGTTAGTGGCATAGACCGAATACTCACATCACGCAGACATACCAACACAGAACAAAAATTACTACAATGCGAAAGTAAATGGATTTATTTATTAAAAACAGAACACCCATTGGGCATGAACGAGACACTGAACCTCTCCTGCCTATCTATAATTGCTCCTTCCTTTCCCCCCTTGTCCAGTGAACCCCACATACGCCTTCATTACTTTTGATTTTGAATTATAAAATTGTGCAAATGTGATTGGATTATTATGTGTACCCTACTCTGTACCATTGCATTATCAATGAAATGCATGTCTTCGCAACATTGCCGACCGGTGATTCCAATCAACTCTGCTTGCTCTGCGCAATCGCCTGGCCTAATGACGTGTATGTCTGCAGGTGATGTCAATTAACTACTTGAATATGATGTATATATCTAACTCTACCTCTGTATGCTTGATGTTATATTGATGATGGTAATTTGACCGAAACGTCTGTCTCTTTTGTCTATTAAAAGACTTTAAATTAAACATCGAGCCTTCGCCTCGTTTGGGATATTCCCTCTTCTACACACAGTGTGCGGGTTCCACCTTCATTCATTTATTTATCACGGCTATTGCAGCTTTTGAACCTACGCACCTGTGGTTACTATTATCTGGTTGGCGCGGCTTCACCTCTCCACAACGTATTACAAAATATAAAATAAAAACACACATGCCCATAAACATGGCATAATACACATACGAGTTTCTAAAACACTACAACTTGTTCTTGTACATGATTTCACACAATCTGTGCAAGGGTGAAATAAGGAACATGTTGAATATGACCATGCCAAGGGAGACTTACGTGAAACACCTCTCTCTGCCTTCTTCCCTGCTCACAGAGGCTTTTTTCCTGCCTTCTTGGTTCTTCTGACAACAATGTCTCTTCAACCCAGACTTACCCTGGAAGCTCTTGCCACATACAGGACAGCTGAAACTTGTTTCACCCAGATTATGAATCTTTTGGTGGTTGTGAAGGATGCTGGCGAGGCGGAAGGCCTTGCCACAGGTGGCACAAACATGCTTCTTCTTCTGTGTATGAATGCGTGTATGGTTGCGCAGTGCCATGGGATTTGAGAAAGGCTTGGCACACAAGGAGCAGTTAAAATGGCCTGTCTTATGCGTGTTCTTATGGTTCAGAAGGCTGCCAGCATGACGATAGGTACGGCCGCAGATGTTGCAGCCAAAGGGACGCTCCTCCTTTTCTTCTCCTTTTGCACTTCCACCAGCTTCCTCATCAGTGCTCACACCATTAAGGTGACTCTGTGCACCTGCTGAAGTGGATGCTGGTTGTAGTCTACAGGTATGGGCTAAAAGCTGGGCAGTTGAAGTAAAAGACTGTCTGCATCCCTCACATTTAATATCCTTGCCTTCCTTTGCTCGTCTATTACCCTCTCCCCTACCCCAAGTTGTGGGCGCTTCCTTCCTGTGGTGTGAGCGTGCATGGCTAGATAACTGCTTCTGCCCCCGAAAGGCCTTTCCACAGTCCTGGCAGGTGTGCTTCTTGACTGCAAAGTGGATCCGCAGGTGGTTCTTCATAGCCAATTGGTTGGAGTATGTGTTGTTGCAAACAGCGCAAAAGTACTCGCCTGTCTTGTGGGAGTTTTTGTGGTTGAACAGGCTCCCCGCATGCCTGTAGGTCCGTCCACACTGGTCACAGGCATAAGGGCGGCAATCACTCATCTTGCCCTCCTCCGATTTGACCTCAACCTGTGGCTCCACCCGAGTACCCACTGCAGGGCAGGCTTTTTTGCAGTTGTGGGTTTCCCCACACTTATTACAAAGGACAGTAGCCCACTGGCTCCTGGATTGGGAGTTTCTGCGCGAAGAGCTTGACTTCTCATTCATGTTGGCATTTACACTATGGATGTCAGTTCCTCCCTTTGACCCAGTGCCATTCATCTGCATGAGGCTCTGGAGCTGCTGATTGAGCTCCTGGACTCTGGCTCGGTTTTCTTCATGAATTCTCAGGTGGTTCAGGAGTTGTTTCTGGATTTTGAAGGCTTTCCCACACTCATCACACTTATGCCTACATTAGAGAAAGATGGTACAAGAAAAACAGTCAATATGAAAATACATTCACAACTGGGATTTGTAATCTGAGGACTGCAATCCATCCTACTTTATCCTGTTTTACACATTTCATAGTGCAATTAGATTAATTGTATAAATATCTACTTTAAATATTACATTCTGCACATAATATAAGTCACTGAAAATGTATAGTATTTAACATTGAACAAACTTTTTCTTGCATGTAATAGCCAATAGTAAATTGAATGAATAATAATGTAATATATCACATCAATTATAGTATAAGTGTCTGAACAATCTATAGTATGTTTATGGACAATGTATACATTTACTGATTCACAACTCAGTGTCAGAAAATATAGGTCATAAAGATGTCCATTTCTTTTCTTTACATTGTATGGCAACAATTCACAGGGAATTGAGAATGGCCCATACATTCGCAATACTGCTCCCCTAGTACCAAATTCAGCAGCTAGCTATTCAAAAACCCACTCTGGTGAACAATGCATTTATATAATCCTTTCTATGAAATCTGCCATTCCCAAATAGGTGTTTCAGGTGACTGGTAAAAAAAACACTGCAGTTCATGTAGACATAGTTTCCCATTTGACAAATCCAAACAATAGTAAAACCATTTGTATAAATATTTTTAGTTTCTGTTCAATATTATCAAAATGGTGAATTATTCAAAACACCTCAAGCATTTTCTAAACCTTTGTAAATCCTATTTACGCTCATCTAGTTTTTATCATTTAATTCCAACAGTCGATTAGTTGATTTAATAGTTTAACAGAAGCCACAGAAAGGTCTGACATCCCTGAATGCTTTAATTTGGGATGAGATCATCCCAGAATGCTTTGTTGCTGCTAGAGTGCAATTCCTTTAAGGAACTCAAGCTGGAAACTGTCTGTTCTGCGCATCTTAAGGGAGAACTGTCACGGTTTTCGATGTTCGCTCATTTCCGATTGTAACCGACACTTAATGAGCTAGCTGCTGTGAGGTCAGATACGCAACTCCTAGACAGAGCTCCCCTATCAAAGCCATTAATGTCTCAGCAAAAACATGAAATGTAAAAAGCCAAGTCATAAAAGGTATTACCTAAAAAACAATGCAACAGTTTGTGGGTTATAAACAGTGAGATGTATAATAATGTATAACAAAGGACTACCCTTGAAGGAAATTTACCTCTTAACATCAAAGTGGGTCCTCTGGTGATTCTTAAGGGCTAAAAGGTTGTAGAAGCGCTGCTGGCAGACAAAACAACGGAAGACGCCGGTTTTGTGTGACTTCTTGTGATTAAGCAAAGACCCAGCATGTCTGTAGGCACGGCCACACTGATCACATTTATGTGGACGATTTTCTGAGTCTGGACTCTCCTGGTGTTCTCCTGAATGTCTGCCTTCCATTTCCCCAACTACTTTATCATCTTCATTCATTTCTCCTTCTGGTCTTCCTTGATCTGAGCACAGGTGGGTCTCTAGTTGGAGATAATCTGTGCAGGCTACACCACACATGCCACAAATCATGCTCTCGTCCCTTTTTCCATTAGTATATTGGCTGCTAACTCCTTTGCTCAGCACAGTTTTGTCTACCATGGCTTGACTGTGCATGAGTTGGTGCTCCTGAAGATCCTGCTCCTTGGAGAAGCTCTCCCCACAGGTGCTACAGATTATCAGACTACCTTCCTCTTCCTGGTCCTCACATGGCTCCTCCTCTTCCTCCTTAAGGGATGAGAGGGATGAAGGCCCAGTGCTGGTGGTGGTACTCTGGAATTGGGTATGGCTACAAAGATGGCTCCTTAGTGCCCTCATGCTAGTGTAGTGGGTTCCGCATACAGAGCACTGATACACCTCTCCATCATCCAACTCTTCATCATCATCATATTTGGCAACCTCGTCATCGCTATTAATCTCAGCACCATAAGCATTTTCATGGAAGTCATGTCCTCTACAGTGTCTCTGTGTTGGGTCATACTTGTGTCTCCTGGACCCCATCTCACTTCCCCCATATTCAAGCAAACCCTTTGTCCCTGAGTCCTGAACGTCACCTAAGAAGCCATTACTCATAGTCTCCTGCTGCTGTTGTCGGTGCGGGCACACATGTGACTTAATTCCTGCAATATCCGCATATGTCTCCCCACAGTCCGCACACATGTGCCTCTCCACTTGGGGTTCACCCTGAGGTACAGGTAAGTGCTTCTCCCTGTCCTGAGGGAGGGCAGGGTCGACTGGCTCATGGAACTCAAATTCATCCAGCCCAGTACTGTGGCTGCTGCCGTGATTCACATGTGTGGCTTCTCCAAAATCTTGGGTAAGGCTGAGCATACTGGCTTCATCATTTTCCAGGTCCTGAGTGTGCAAGTCTCCCTGCTGACCCTCAAGTGTGAGGGGCTCAGGAGAGAGCCAGTCACCATCTGAGCTGAGGGGCATTGTAGGAGGCCGGGCCTTGTGTATGCGTAGATGGCTGCGGAGGGCAGCCAAGTGTGGGTAATGCTTACGGCAGATGGAGCAATGGTAGCTGCCAGTCTGATGAGAATGCTTGTGGTTGATAAGGCTCCCAGCGTGCCGATAGCTCTTGCTACAGATCTGGCATTTGAACCTGCGCTCACCAGTATCTGCATCAGATGACTCTTGGGCTTTCACTTCACTGGCTGATGCTGACTGCAACAGTTGTAAATCATTGTCATGCTTCTCTGACTCTGGCATTGTAGGCTTTCCCTGAATATTTGAGGGAGATGGAGAGCTGTGGGTCAAATAGTGAGCTTTGAGGCTGTCCAAGTCATTGTGTCCTTGTCCACAACACGCACAAGTGTACATCTGACCATTAGTGGCAGGCTCCAGCATCTGGTCAAAGGTCTCCTGTTTGTACAGTAGTGGTGGCAAAGGTGGACTGTCACTAAAGGATGGTGGGAAAGAGTTAGCATTGTTTGATTGGATAATGTTGTAGTCATAGGACACCTCCTCTGAAAAACCAGCAGGCAGCCCAAGGGACAGAGAGGCCGTGTTATGCATCAGGATGTGACTCTGGAAATCACCATCATTGGGGAATGCTATTTCACACAGGTGGCAGAAGTGCACCGCCACGTCCCCATTTTTTGGCACAGCTGTGCTTGAGTGAGCTACCCCCATAGAAATTGCTCCAGACCTGGAATTGGACTTAGTATGGATACGTTTATGGCTCTTAAGTGCAGCTAAGTTGCTGAACTGTTTGTAACAGACAGGACAGTCAAATACTCCAAGCTGGTGAGACTTTTTGTGGTTGTTCAGGCTGCCATGGTGCCGGTATGTCCTCTCACACTGGTCACACTTGAAAGGACGATCCCTGGTATCATCAGACACAAGCGCTCCTTTCTCAGTGGTACAGTCATGGTTAAGGTCTGATATCACTTTGTCATTCATGCTACTTGAGGGCACACTTTCAAGCCCTGATTCTGAAAGACCTGCCAGTAAACTGACATTGTTCACATTAGAAGGTTTCCCATCTTCACTCTCAACATTTTCTCCTTTGCGTGGAAACTCTGCAGTCTCCTGTTGATTCTCATTCCTCTCAGATTTTCCTGGGGATCCCCAAGGATGGTGAACCTTCTGGTGGGTGGCAAGTTGAGCAGCCAGCCGAAAAGCCTTCCCACACTGCAAGCAAGAAAAATTCTTGCTTAGTGTGTGAATGCGTAAATGGTTTTTCAGTGCCAGGAGGTTGGAGAGGTTCCTGGCACAAACATGGCACTGGAAAGAGCCCACTTCATGTGTCTTCTTGTGGTTTGCTAGGCTGCCAGGGTGCCGATAACCTCGTCCACATTGGTCACATCTGAACCTGTGCTCTTCTTCTTTCTGGTAATGAGTATCCATGTGCTCCAAAAGACTGGGCATACTGGGCCACACCGTGTTGCAGTGCTTACATGGGAAGCCTTTCGTCCGACCTGGCTCGTGAGAGGCCATGAGAAGGTATAACCAGAGTAAAAACTTTCCTGAAGCAATCAGTCAAACAAAACAGAAAGGGAGGATAAATTTCACCTCTCAGTCCTCAAATGTCAGCAAAGTTTTCTTCATTTATGATTGTAAATAATAACATGAAAATTTCAGCCATTCACTTTCCTTGGGAATAAAGGACAGGAGGAGGAAGACACTGGTTGAAACCTGTAAAGACACAAGAAAGGAAGGATCAGAATAGATGAACAGCAGCCTTATGAATGACAGAAACTTTCAAAGTTTTTAAAAGTAAAAAGTCTTCTCTGCAAATTTTTAAGAATACACATGCAAAGTGAAATTACACACACTGTTCCTGCTAATATGAACATAGGCTTAAATCTGGCTAATAATGAAAATCTGCCTTGTAGTTAAGTTACTGGTCACACAATACCCTCTTAATAGCTCATTCACTGCCTGCATTAGTAGTAAAATACAACACACATAGACCAAGGTCTTGCATGTATCCTTATCTACTAACTCCAGTTATTCTGATGTGCGCCGTAAATGCAATCATTCGCACTGCACAGCCGATGGCCACATTTTAACCCCCAAGTATTGGTCTATTGCTCTCCCTGCACTGTACGAATTACTGCCAAAACAGTAGGGCTGACCCCATTTAGTCGACTGGTCGATTGTTTGGTCGACCGAGATTTGTTTTGGTCAAGCAGTCACGCAAAAAATCATAATAAAAACAATTATCCACGCAGCATGAGACACCTAGATTCGCGCCACAGTTCGGCGCGCTTGTCAGTAGAATAATTAATTCTGGATGCTGCGAGTATGGCAGTGGCAGTCCTTCACTCTTAACATAGCTAGGCCTATATATGTTCTCTTTAAATTATATTAGGCAGTTAAGGTAATAGTAATGTTGTGAATAATTCAGCAAAACTAATAAAAGTAACATTTTATAATAAATGTGTTTTGCTAATTGTATGGTTTATATATTTATAACTAACATGCGTAACACCCCCTTTCATGTAGCCTATATTGTATCCTTCTTGTTTTAGGCACGCGAATGTTCATTTTAATTGTAGCCTAAGATTTGCCTACAGTTAAGATTAGCGATATAGGCATACTTTAATTACTCATTTCAATATAACCGAAGAACATAATGTCAAAGAAAAAATCTGGATTTTGGCAGCCTTTCATTTTATTCGTGGACGATCCAAAAAAAGTGGAACTTTGCAAGCGCATTTTCCAAGGCAGGGTTTATCGTTAATGAAACGAGGAGCAGCCTTTTGCCAAAAAAAATTGGACAAGCTAGTGTTCCTGTGCCATAACATGAAACGACTGGGGAAGTAGGCCATCGGATGGTCTCCGACTCGAGTAAGTTATTTTCGATAGGCTATAGCCACTTTATGTTCAGCTTTAGGCTACAATTTAAGACATTAGGCTATGTGTGATCATTTGTTTGTTAGCCTATTTCTTTGCGAAAGATTTTAAATCCCAATGAGACCAACCTGGTTAATTAAATAAAACATAGCCTACGCATTAGAATGTGTTATGGTTATGGTCAAATAAAAGCATCAGCCTATTATGTGACCATACCGCAACTTCACAAGCACAACGGCAGAATCTGCAAGCATGAAGAGGTGGCTCGGAACGGATACGTTTTTCTTTCTTTCAGGTAATCTTGAACTCCGGCTCCATAAAGTCATTAGCCTATTGTTACTCATTTGTGTAATTCACTTAAGAAAGTTATAAAACATGAGACAAGCGCAGTGTGCATATCGTTTTATTTATTAAAACAAATAGGGTGTGTCATATAGAAGAAAAAAAGTTTCAACCAATCGAAAAAAACGGACGACTCTTAGTCGACCAAGATTTGTTTTAATTGGGGACAACCCTACAAAACAGAGACACCAAGTCGATAAAAATACAATCAGCACTGAGGTGGTTCAACAGTCAGGTGCAGAAATTAATGAATGGCAACAAAACCCCTCATATAGCTAACTAGTAAAGTTTCAGTCTGGTTGCCTGTAGCAAGCGAGCTAGCAGCAGCCAACCAAAACAGCTATATCGCAACGCTTAAAATTAAAAGCTTAAAATTAAACAAACAAAAGCTAGTTAGCTATCAAATATTGCCCTGCTCTTGGATTTGCTCCTGAGAGGGGAAAAAAACCACAAAAGAATTCACGTCAGCTGGGTGTAATTTCGAGTCGGTTAGCTTTTTTACAAGCTTGTATAAAAGTAGATGTAATGAGACTGATATACCAAACCTAATGAGACTGATATTATAAGAATACTTGTATTTTGGGCTGCTACAGTGTTAGGAATGAACAAGCCTTACATTGTGGCATCAAACATATTAGAATTCTAATTTCTAGTGGGAGAGCATCGTACATAATTGGTGGCCTGTGTGAGGATTAGTACCGTCTGCTTTGTATTCATACTTGTGTGATATTAACAATAAAAACCTTTGACATAACCTCAGAATTCTAATTCTGGACACCAGAATTAAACAATTCCAGACCTGCCACTAGGTGGGGCCATCTCCACCACACTAAACCTGCCACAGAGCACAACCTAAATTGTGCTTACAAACAAGTGCATTTTGGTGATCGTTGTTTAATTAATTTAAATTCAGATATAGCTCAAAACTATTATTTTGAGATCAATACAGACATAACCATCACTTATTTTAACACCTATTAATCGTTAAAAGTGTTACCAATCAAGATCAATTAACAGTTGCTCTTGCTGCCCAACAGTTAATACCGAGCCAGAGCTTTAGAGCCAACAGAAACTGAAAGACGTTCGGTTCTGCATTCGAATACTGTGATATTCAGTGTAAGTAAAGCCGTTAAGGATTAACCGCATTCATTCAACTGCTTGTTTAATTGAACCACAGTGTGCTACCAGCCCTGTGAAGCTAAACAAGGTCAGCTAGCTATCACTACCTGGTTCTGTGTGGCTCAGTAGGTAGAGTATGGCGTTAACAACACTTAGGTTGTTGGTTCAATTCCCATTGGGACCACATATACTGAAAAATGTATGCATTCAGTACTATAAGTTACTTTGGATAAAAGTGTCTGCTAAATGGCATATATACTACCTTGTATTTCAGCTCATGTAAACCCTTAAACAATAAGCTTTGTGCCACCTAGTTGTCACTACCCCTAATAACTATTAATATTGTAATTATTCATTTAATTATTCATTGAAATTCAAATTTTATAGTTAAGTATATTCTATGAGACTGATATACTAAACCTAATGAGACTAATATTATATGAATACTTGTATTTTGGGCTGCTACCATGTTAGGAATTAACAAGCCTTACATTGTGGTATCACCCATATTATAATTCAAGTGGGATAGCACCCTACACTACATAAAATATATGTTCAGGAAAATAAATAAATAAATGAAGTTAATAAAATGATCAATCCACAGTATTTGAGACATACTGTATGACAAGAACAGTCTTGGGCTCTGGACAAAGACAGGCCTTGCCCTTGTGATGAAGCCCATCATAAGAGATGTTGTCTAGTAGGCTGGGATAAAGGCGTTGGTTTCTGTGAGAAAACCAAACCAGCAGGCCTTTGCCAGAGAAGAGACCTGCAAGAACTGATTGCTCTGTGCTCAGTAGGAATTACAGGAGTTATTTCAGAGTGGGTTCAAGGTCTGTTGACAATTGTCAATTGACTGCAAGGTCGAACACAAAGAGTAACAGTAGGAGGGGTCAGATATGACCTAGGGAAGGTCATAACTCTCCCTTATTTGCATACATGATCTTGGTAGGGATGTTAGCAGCAAAACTGGTACTTGGTATGAAAATTCAAATTCATAAAAGGGATTACCAAAGTGAACTAGCAAAGTTCGGTTAGCGGAAAGAGGCCACTGGATATTCCTTAGACTAAGAAAAGATGAGTCTATAAGGGGCGATCAGTGATGGTGACCCATTGACGAAAAGGCATAAACAATCCAATTATAGGACTGTAGCATGGAATTCTGAAATCGCATACAAAAAAAAAAGGAAAAAAAGAAGCTACATCAAAGGGTTAATGCCTGTAGTACAGCATTATTACGGATTCACTTTCACAAACACTTAAAACAAAAGTGCATTTAAATGAATTAAATGTACAGTATATGGAAACGTGTTATAATCAAGGTGATTTTAACCAAGTGCAAGCTACAGTACATGCCTTTATGACATCTGCTAAAATGTTGAACTCATAATTAAACACGTCAAAGTATATATTTACACCAAATACCTGAAATATTAATAGAATTCATTTTGTGGAATACTACATTTTATACTACACATAACATATATGATATGTTCGAAACGACGGTGACAAATTTTACACTTTTACTGACAAAAATATGACAAGATGAAAATGTCCTGGAAAATGTGTGCTCGCAATGTTGAAAAAGTTAGCAAAAAAGAGCTTTCAGATATCAGATTGTGTTGATCCAATAGTAATCATGCATGAAGCTACAGAAAATGCTCAAGGCATGCCTGTCATTGGCTGTATGCCAGGTGAAGTTTGTTTGTCCATAGTTTGTAATTATGTGATCGCTCCTTTGCCCACTACTCAACCTGCTTGTTACGACAAATTTAGTAATCACTTGTATGAAAAGTTAGTGATGCTATTTGAAGTCAGCTGAAATAGTACAAACATGTCCCTTGTCGGTTTTGAGAGGAAAAAACCCAGGTTTGGCAATATTTTCTATATAATGATGCCAAGAAGACACTCAGGGTCGGGGGACAATGCTGATAACATGCATCTATAGTCACCATTGTCAGGAAAAAAATAGAACCAGTCTAAAGAGGCACCTGAAGCTTCGCCATCCTGACATCTATGTGGTATGTTTGTGAGACGTTTTCTGAGCTAATATAGCTGAACAGGCTAGCTTTTTCAAACCAGCTTTGATGGCAGCTAATGTTCACTACAGTTTACAAAAAAACAATTGTGCAACTAAAATCAGAGCTGATTTTGATGCAAAGGAATCCTACATAAATTACTGCATATATGCCTTCTTAGCTATCTAGCACAAGTGCTATGTTAGCTATTGATAGCTGCACTGCAAAAGTAGCTTTTCTTATCCAGGAATGCAGCAGCATAGCCATACATGTCATTCATTGATTCTCAGACCTAGGTTCTGTGTGGCTCAGTAGGTAGAGTGCCGTTGGCAACGCTTAGGTTGTGGGTTCCATTCCCTTTGGGACCACATATACTGAAAAATGTATGCATTCACTACTGTAAGTCGCTTTGGATAAAAGTTTCTGCTAAATGGCATATATTATATTATTATTAGGACATGAGCACTGTGCTGGAAATTATGGGTCAGACTTACTAAAGAAAAGTGGAGATCTGCGTGTCATGATTGGCCTTGTCACATGGTAGCGATACTCTTTGCCTGAGCACATTAGGTTTCTCCAAATTATAGCTCAATCCACATCTCTGTATAAACCAAACAGTCTTCCTCAAACCTAATATAGTGATGTTTGGTGTCACCATGATGCTTATCATGAGAGGATAATTTAAATGATAACCTTGAAGAGGTCATGTTCTAGTAAGTGACCCAAAATAAAAATGTAAGGGTCCAAACGAGGCTTGCACTGGCCCTTCCCCAAATCATAAATGAATCATGCATGGGCTTGGAAGAGAGTAAGGGGCTCTCTCCCTCAAACACTTAGAATGTTCCCCGTTGATGGTCTGGTCCATTGTGTCTAGCATTTCTAGGGTTGGATTCTACACTTCAGGCATTCTTGATCTGGTCTTGAAAGTAGTAAACATAGATATGAAGTTTAATATTTTGTCATAGTGTTGTAACTTAATAAATCAGCTCTTAATTTTAATTGAATTGTGAGTTGTATATTTTTTGATGAAGGTTGATCCACCAGATTGCTCTGCCTATCAAATAATTTGGTTATTTAACTGATAATTGGCACCAGGTTCATTGATGATTCTATTAAATCAAATACATACATTTCACATGTAGGATACGTGGGGTTTTAACACGTAATGCCATTTGTGTTCAGAGTGCTGGACCTTAAACAAGGGCATTTAACTGACTGTTAAGGCTATTTAATTTAGGGAATAGACATTTTCACTTGCTCAACAGAATTGTGTCTTTATGCACTGTGTGCTTTCACTTAGATAACGTTAACTTTGTTATCCAAAAAAGATCACGATCGAAGATGGACACAGTGTAACTCGCTAGCTGAAGCAAAGATTTCTAGCTGAAATATCAAGATAACTGAAATGTATGAATTTGATTGGGGGAGAATTGCTAGAAGGGGGAGAGGGAAGCAGAAGTGAGTGATGCTCCTCAGAGAGATATATTGATCTTATTAACTAATAATTAATGTCATTAATATTAACAAATATACACTGTCACCATTGGTGTTTTCATATCTTTTGCATGTGGTAACGCTGCTCATGAAAGTATTATTTACTAAGCCCATCAGTTTCTGCATGTGTAACCAAGTTATTGCAGTTTCCAAATTAGTTAATCGAACAGTCTTTTTCTCCTGTGGACTCTCTCTCAGGCATTGAACTACTGAAGGGAAATAGAAATATTACAATATTACAGACAAAGCAGGAAACTACATTCATTGTGTTGCCCCTAATTTGCTGAATGCTTGGATTATTATCGGAATGTTAATTTAAATAATTTCATTAAAACAGGGCAAAGTTGAAGACAGGTGACCATATATTTTGGACAGAATCTCTCTTGCCCGTTAAAAAGCCAGGCACCTCAGATTTCAGGCCACACCGTTTCCTACATTTTCAGTCCATCGGAACATAATTCAGACCATTATGAGGATACGGTTGATTTGATTGAATTGGGAGTAAACTTAAGTCTTGTCAGTTTGAATACCATTTGTCCTTATTCAGTAAGTTAATTTTATTGAATAGATTTGGGGGTGAACTTACCCTTTAAGGCCACTACAAATAATGTTTTAGTTTTTTTTAATGGGCAAAATATATTTTGCATACCAGTATAGTTTGCTGGTGCAATTTGGTGATGGTAATGTATGCATGTCACAAATGTATTTATAATATTGCCTGGTGGCAAGAAAAGTGCTGCCCCATGCACATTTCAAAAAAGGTTAACATTGACCAAAACACATAAAATGCAATCCATCTCCTCCAGTAACTTATTTGAAATCTTCAATTTATTAAGTCTTGGTTCACATCAGTGTATGTGCACTGCTGCTTGGAGGAAAAGATCATTAATTTTGTTTGCTAGTAAAGCCCATTCAATGCATGTTAGAAATGTACCTTGACTAATTGGCTAGAATACTCAGCATATTTCTATAATACCAACATACCAAACCAGCTACCTGGGAGCTACCCTGTGTTATCAATGCCTTGATATGCAGCTGTAAGGTTATTTAAGCATAGTGTTTACAGTCATATCTGATACCGATGCGATGTGACACAGACTACCTCCAGATGTGGTTCTTATTGGATGGGAAAACACCCAATCCATATTCAATTTCTTGTTTAGACTATAATTTTTTTAAATTCAACACGTATGGATTATATCTGATACGTGTGGCATTTAAAGACAAGTGTAAATGGGGCCTCTAACAGTTGCACCTTTTAGTAGTGTAAATTCCATCCTGAAGAGAATTGGACCTTATTAGGATTTGTGAAATTCAACTTCGAGGTCAATGGTTTTCAGGACAGGTGGTTTGATTTACAGCCGTGAGAACCTGCGATGGAAAACACAGGGACTGCATGCTGAAATACTGAAATACACAAAATATTCCCTGGGGTAAACTACATGTTTAAATTCAGAAATGACCTGCCAAAGCTAAAATTGTCAGTCTTGAATTATCAAGATAAACCAATGCTCCTATTCCCTTGTAACTACCGAGCCGGACTCCAAATGAATGTTTTGGGGTGTGCTTGTATATCTAAAGAAAACACAATTTCCACCTAGGTGACGAAGCTGCCTCCTATTAGGTAAATTCCCACTACCGCAACATAGTCTAGCCTGGTTGCTAGTAGGCAACATGTAAATGTGGCTTGCTGACGTTATACATACATAGCGAACTATCAACTAGCTCAAGTTAACGTTAGTTGTCCTTTCTTATTTCTTCCATTTAAATAAATACAGACACGATACAGATACAAAAGGAGTTTGCTGCTAGCTAGCTAGTAGTCGTTAAACTACCGTTCGAGAATATTACTAAATGATTGTTTTAGCTTCCAACTAGTTAACTTAATTTAGCTATTCTTGTTTTATGTCTTTGAGGCATCTATAGCGATATACGATCGCTGGTGGCTAGTGTTTCGTAGCAGGTTGCTAAACGGCTAGCTTGCTAACGTTAGTCGGCTAGTTGTTTGCTTTGCTGATGTGGAAGTAACGTTAACGCACTGGACGGTATCGTTGAGATCTGGTTCAATAAATCTTTCAAAGGGCCATTGGCTATTTTCTTAAGTCCTGTTTTGACGTAGCTATCTAGCTAGCTTTTCGCTGTCTGATATTATTTTATACCCCATGTAAAAAAGATCAACGTTACCTTTTTTCTGATTCGATTGTTATTCTAACGTGGCAATGTTTAGGTTCAACGTTAGCCAGCGCTGCTATCGACCTCTATTATTAGCTTGTTAGTCAGCTACTAACGTTACTCAGGAAACGCACAAAGACCTCTCCCCTTGCTAACTTAGCCTGCAAGTAAGCTAACGTTAGCTAGCTAAATAAAAATGAGTTGGCTAGCTACATGGGTTGTATAATGGAAATCGGTGGGTTAAAAAGAAACGCCGTAGCTAGCCTTAAATGCCAACTTACCCGGTCCATGCCCATTGTTCGTGGGCGACTGTGGTCTACAGTTTTGTCTTTGGTGTGTCTGATCCAGGGCTGTAATGATTTGTATTAATAATATTATATGTACTTATTATTTCCTCCCCCCCTGAAAGTATAGTTTATTTATTCGGAAAAGCGAAGTGACTTCGACTGTCTCGTCTTTCTCTCCAGCTCTCTCCACATACTTCCTGCTGTTGTTGCTAGGAAACAGGAAATGTGTATCACTGAAATGTGTCCCCCATCATCAATGTTAGCGCAAGACATGCAATCCCCAAACTTTACAGTTCACCAGCGTAGAATACAAACACGATTGTTGTAAATCGAGCTATTTTAAATCAGTACGATAAAGGAGAATACACATCTCGACCTCTTGAACCCCCTGTCTATTAATTCTAAAATAATAATTTGTTTTTTTGTTCCTCTTGTCAAATGCTAGCAGTACGCTAAATCCTAAACCCCATTTACGCATGGTTATGTTGAGGCAATTTAATATAATAGAGACAGCAACACAAACGTATTACGTAGCTAAACATATACTTTCTGTAACATAAACATAATAGAATCATTTAAATATTGGATAGGTTACTGGAAATGTCCCTGGATTTAAAATATTTAACTATTTAGAAGTTCAATACTAAATCATGCTGGTGCAATATACTTTTATTTACACGTTTAAATATGCGGTATTCACATACCAGTACTAAGTTAATTAAATTGGATAAACCAAACACACTGACAACAAACAATTTTATTATACAAAATGTAATATATTAATAGGATAGAAATTCAATTGAAAATGCATTGTGTCATCTTTGTGCATGCAAAGTCAGTAATATATAGTGCCGTAAATTTATACAAATGTACAAGACTACACGAAGAGCGATTTCAATAAATACATTTTGGCTAGCTAATTACTTGTAATGTAAAGTTAGCTGGACAGCACATTTAACGCGTGAACTCAAAGGCATAACTTGAACGTTCGTCAAGCACAGCATAATACACCAGTAAATTAACTACAAGCACATATTCGGGATAATGTTCTGCATTTATTGATTTGAATATTTTTCGCTATATAAAATGTAACACCCTTCTATTATCAAGCTAGTTTGTGGTTGAATCTGTAGGATGCTGTGCGATATGTGTAGCCAGCCAAACTTAGAATATCATACTTCTACGCATCCGAAATGAATTAGCATACCACACAGTAGTTCCAAAATAAACGGCCGTTAGTTAGCTACTAAAATATAGCTAACATGCCAATATATATCAATTTAGCTAAGCCAACCAATTATTAGTTTTCCAGTAACGTTAACTAGTTTCAGAATATCTTTTAACTAAAACGCAGTTTGACAATAAACCAAGACAACCTCAACTTTGTAAAACGAACAGTTTTCTGTATTATTTATCAGTGGAAAATATAATATTGCTAATTGATAGTCTGCGTTCTCTGCACTCTTCATGAACAAGCTAACGTTAGCTAGATTTCTGAATAAACCTTTCTCCTCCCCTTGCCCTCACCGTCATGGTCCTAAAGCCCTCCCAGTACCTCACATTCGCTGACTGAAGTTCTCCACTGACTATATAAACACCAATGTTGCCATTTCTGATCAACTAAACAAATAAAACAGGATATATTTTAAGGTAGGAATACGACAACAATGCAATACAACAATCACGACACGGCAGTTTCTTACTAACTTACATCAAATGTAGCGAGTTAACCGTCTAAGAGCGATGGCGGTCGTGTGCGAGGTGATTGTTTTGCCGGTCCTAAAGCCAGCCATTTTGTGTGGATAGCTTGCTAGCCAATGTAACGTTAGCTCGCTAGTTGTCGTTTTAAAAGTTGTCATAATGTGTAGCAACGATTTGTATATCGCTCTGTTTTGGATACATTTACTTTCGGGGGAAATCCGCAATAAGTAATGTAACGTTGTTTAGAATAATGGGGAATGAAATGTCATTTAGATGATTGTTCATTTAAACTTCCTTCAGCCACCACGGCATCTCGTTTAACTGTCCCTGAGGTCCTAACGCCGGCCATTTTGTTATTTTCTAGCAATAAAGCGCAGTGCGTTACAAAATATTTCTCAGCACCATGCCGTTCAGTCACCGCCAATTAAAGTGGTAATGCTGCACATTTTTAAACATGAAGCTAATAATATATACATCATCACATTTATATTGCATTTGCAGGTCCTAGTAATGCATTTATGCTGGAAGTTTGAGCTTTGTAAACAGTATCCTCGTTTGTGCATTTTATATGCATATACGTATATAATAATTTATTTCACATAGTAAATAATACTAGCTCTACAGAGGAAGGTACATTTAAGCTCATTATGTGCTCCAAACTAGCATCTCTCTGTATGGGGTATTGTAATCACTATCCTCAAAATATTGATAGTCATAACTTTGAACTTGAGAATTTTCACATATTCACTTGAAAGTCAACAAACAGTTGTTCATGAATATTGTAAGCACTTAAATCCACATTTATTGACTCTTGCCACTTTGACATTTTTCATCAGTTCCAGGATATGAAAATGGCGTCCCCCCAGCCAGGCAGTTCACCGGTGAATGAGGCAACAAAAGAAATTAAAAAAGAGAAGGAAGAAGTAAAGGACAAACTAAGAAGAAGCAGAGGCAAAGGGAAGCAACTAAAGACTATGTGCTCTTATAAATGTTCTTCTTGCCATGAGGATTCTCCTAGCCCTTCAACTCTGAACAGTCACAAGTTCTCTGCACATGACAAGGACTGGCAGCCTTACACCTGTGAACAGTGCGAGAAGACGTTCCCTAGCCGGTCCCAGCTGTCCAAGCATCAGCGCTCCCACTCTGCCCTGCGTCCCTTCCAGTGCCCACAGTGTCACAAGGCTTACAAGACACCCACTGAGTTGCGCAACCATACCCGCTCCCACACGGGGGAGAAGCCATTTGTCTGCTCTGAGTGTGGCAAGGCCTTTATGCAGGCCATATGTCTGCGCATTCACATGACACAGCACAGTGGTGAGCGGCCTCACTCCTGCCCCCATTGCTCTAAGAGCTACCCGACACTGTCCAAGCTTAAAGTACACCAGCGGTCTCACACAGGAGAGAAGCCCTATTTTTGTGTGGAGTGTGGGAAGAGCTTTGCTGACCCCTCTGTGTACCGCAAGCACAGACGCAACCACCAAGGCCATCGCCCCTACTCTTGTGGCTTGTGTGGCAAGACTTACACTGAGCTAAAGGATCTGAAGAACCATGAGCGCTCACATACAGGGGAGAAGCCTTACCTCTGCTCAGACTGTGGAAAGGCCTTCTCCCGCTCATCCTCACTAGCTTGCCACTTGCGTATCCACTCCCAGAGTAAGCCATACCAGTGTGAGCAGTGTGGGAAGGGCTTCACACAGTTGTCCTCCTACCAATCTCACCTGCGCACACACTCTGGGGAGAAGCCCTTTCTCTGCCCCCAGTGTGGGAAGATGTTTTCCGATCCTTCCAGCTTCCGCCGCCACCAGAGGGCACATTCTGGCTTCAAGCCCTACCCCTGTGATAAGTGTGCCAAGCGGTTCCGACAGCCGGCAGATTTGGCCGTTCATCTACGGGTGCACTCAGGCCAACGGCCATACAAATGCCAGAGCTGTGACAAGGCATTCGTGGCATCATGGGACCTGCGACGCCACATGCTGGTGCACACTGGGCTTCGGCCCTTCTCTTGCTCGGAGTGTGGGAAGTCCTTTGCTGAGCGCTCCAGTCTTAACAAGCACTGCAGGGTACACTCTGGGGAACGTCCATTTAAGTGCAGTCTGTGCTTTAAAGCTTTTGTTGTCTCTTCTAGCCTGCGAAAGCATGAGCGTACACATCTTGCCGAGCGACCACTGCAGCAGCAGCCAGTGTCTGAATCTGCGCAGCCTTTTTCAATGTCCCTGTCCTCTCCCACGACTCTTCCCCAGTTTTCATGCAGCCACTGTGATGCTACGTTTGGCACGTGGGAAGAGGTCCAAGCCCACGAAAGACTCCACAGTATCCCTCCTCCATCTACCACAACTGTGGCCCTGCCACTAGGTCCACACAATTGTCCCTTGTGCCAAGCAGAGTTTGTGCAACTATCTGATCTGCGTGCCCATGAGAAAACCCATCCCAAGCCCCGGCCCCACATCTGTGAAAGTTGTGGAAAGGGCTTTTTGAACCAGGCTGGTTTGCGTAAACACCAGCGCATTCATTCACCCACCCGACCCCATGCCTGCCCATATTGTGGGAAGGCCTTCCTGTTTGCCGCCTATCTCCGTAAGCACATGCGCATACATCGTGACCCCCTACCCTCTTCCCCACCACCACAAATTACTAACACCCAAGTCCTCCCTTCTCAGCCTCCTCCAAATGCTGTTCCTTCATCCACTACAGATCCCAGTGCTATCTCTCTGGCTGTTCCAGTATCGGTGTCTTTATCAGCTTTCCAGACCCTGCCAGCCACTGTGTACATTGACAAAGCAGAGGGACTCTAATGTAGGCTGGATTTCAGCCAAATTTGTCACTGGTGGTGTATTATAGCTGGAAAAACATCATTGCACTGGTCTTGGAGAATGTTTTAACGTGACTTTTAGAGAATTATTTGTCATCAGCGTAATAAACACACTGGGAAAAGTGGAATTAAGTAAAAATATGACCTATAACATGCATGTATACATAATTTTCAACCCTAGTACAAGCACATCATTTAAGTTGGTATATATGTGATGGTGTCTGTGCAACAGACTAGACCTGTTAATGGTTAGCATATTTGTTTTGTATATGTTGTGAATCATTTACTATTGAGGTAAACCGACTCAAACTTGTAGCCCTGAAATTGTATTTTTTTTCATAAGGAATTATATTTAATGCTGGCCAAGCCTTCATTACTCACTACATTGCTGCTTCAAACTGATTCTAACCTACTGTGCATAGGAGGGACATTGTGTCATATAGGTTACATTACTTATTGTTCGTTAGCAGGAAAGTTAGGATGATTCATTTGCCATGCTCCTTTGCCTTCTTTGTTGTACACTCTCATCTGTGACTCGTGACTTGTGTTGAATTATAGCATAATTGTTTCATGCTTGTAAAATGCACAGGTACTTGTGAAATGCACAGAAATTATGATGAAAATGATTTTTGTGTTATTTCCTCTTTTTTTTGATACATTATATAATATACATTTTGATAAATTCTTAAAATAACAGATCTCTTTTCTGGAAAGAATACAGAGACTAAAATTGCATACTCATATTTTAATCCAGATCAACTGCTGATATAGAACAAACAATCACAAGGCACTGCAGCACAATTAACTATGAGTTATGGCTCAGACCATTATCTGTTACCTATAGAGTAGAATCTTGTTTTAGCTGGGATTGTCAAAAGCATAAAGGAGAGTCACTTATTGTGGAATAAAATCAATTAAGTATAAGAACATATAACAAACCACGTTGGACTTCTAATGATGTTCTTGAGATTAGCTGGAGATCATCAGAACCACATGTCAGAATTAAAATGCTTATGAAAAAAGTAGTGTGTTCACTTTTTTCAGGACTATAACTACTGAATAAATAACCTCATATTTTAACATGCTGTATGCAGTCTGACTAACATATGCCTCAATAAGTCTCAATAACCATATCCCCAATTCACCAAAAACTAATATGGTATAATAATGTCATGTTATTTAATAGTCTGTCCAGTACAGAATATATTTGAGCATTCTGTCATTTTTTATTTGCAAAACAAAGATTTATCCCACTTCTCACAATACAATAGAGCACAGAGTATGATAAAGAACCTGTCCTTCACTCAGTTTTTAAGCATCATCCTCTATTGCAAATTATATACTACAAGATATGTGCCCATGCATATCTTGCATTACATTCATCCACTCATCATTCATTGATATTCTGTACACCTGTGTAACTGATGTTTGATGTAACTGATGATACACAGGCTGCATTGCAAACACACTTCAGGATAATGTTGAACATAAATACCACACTTATACAGTATTTTATGCACACCTTTTCAGTAGGCCTAACTACTGGAGAGAAAGTGAACCTTTATAATAAACACACAGAATTACATCAAATATGTTCACATCACTCTACAACTTTCCCACAACTATGCATAAAATGTGTATGTTTAATTGTACATTAATGAGTCCGTGAAGACACCACGAGGAATCTTGATAAAGATGCACGTGTTGCCTACTAAATATGGATATTTAATGTTTTGCCTCTGGATTTGTTTTGAGCTTTGCCTAGAATTTAGAGCTGAAAGTAAGCAATTGAAACAGGCATCCCTCATGCTGATCGTGAAAGACCACTGGCCAGGTCATCCAGCTTTCTTAAATGATTGAGCGTTAGGGTTAGACCCCAAGATGTGTGCCATACGGGTCATAATCACCAAATGGGTATGGCCTTGCAACGGTTTTTGTAACAAAATAAACAAAAAGAAAGGACCAGGCAAAGGCTTCCACAAGCAAAGAGACAGTGGACTCACTAACCCTCACTCATTGGAGGAAACTGTCCTGCCCACAGCAGCCCAGTTTCAGGACACTGACAGGGGCCCGGCACTGATTTTCAGATTTGTTCAGCTTGGGGTGCTTTTTTACTCTTTCCTTACATTTGTGGCCCAAGCTGAGGGCTCTAATTGATTCCCCAGCTATGAACACATGAACGTTTAAAGTTTGGGATTTTTAGGTGCTTTTGAAATACAATTTATAGCATCGAAATAGACCTCTCTGATGGGAGTTTTAACCACCAGTTACAAAAAATATAAAAATGATAAGCATTTGAATGTTAAAATAGCACTAAAACACATTTTCCTATCACATGTGTTATATATTTTTTCCATTTAGTTATCTATTCATTTATTGTGCTTGCAACTACTTTTTGGTTGCGTTTTGGGGGTCAAGGAGAGATTTGGTGGCCTTTTACAAGCATAAATAGTGCTGTTTGGAACTTTGGGCAAAAGCCAGCATGCACTTCCTTTTTTCGTCCATCAAGTGGAGCCAGCGTACATCACTAAATTATAGCTCATGGCCACGCATGCCAGATGCATGTGGCCATCACAGTGAAGGCATAATCAAAAACATGTCAGTCATTTCGAGGCAGTTTGGGGTGGACAGAATGCTGCAAAGGCAGAGAGTGATAACGTCAGCCATGGGAGGACCAGGAAATGGCTAAATCCTGCAACGGAAGCTTCACTGTTGAGATGGATTTGTATTATGCTGTGATGTTCACAAAACGTGTCACATATTACCTTGCACAATCCCTTAATGAGTGCGTACCGCGGACAGGAAGTATTAGACAGATAATGTTTCACAACCAATACCATCTACATTTTACATTTTTACATTTTAAAATTATTTTAAAAACATTTTTCTTATTCAGAGCGACTTACAATATGTGCATTAATACATGGTAGGAACAATCATAGTTCGCGCAAGAGATCAGTGCAGTAATACAGCGATAGACATCGTTGTAGGCAGCTGCATACCATGCCTGCAACACTGGGAAGGAAAAGGTTAGTAAAAAAGTGTTTTATTATTATCTATACCATCTCCGTTGTTTAGTTTCGTTTAGTTTAGCTTATTTGACATTTAACTTAAAAAAAGACAAAACATGGTTACATCCCGATGTACACGTTTCTGCCGTCTTCTCAAGATATAGGGGAGACCGGGGTTGGTTGGCACACTTTTCACACTCTGCCGTATTTCTCTGGCATATTTTATGTGAGGATATTCTAACTAGTAGCAAATGAAAGGTTAAGGTCTCAGCTATAAATACATATATTTCAATGTCAACAAATATTTTCTTCAATTACGTGATTCGTGATTAAAGTCATGTTGTGCACTTGTGCCAACCAGCCCCAACACGGGGTTGGTTGGCACACGCTTTGGGGTTGGTTGGCACAATGTTAAAATGCTATCAGTACAAAGAATGAAGCAACAAATAGAAACAATTTGAACCAGAACCAGAAAATGTAAACATTCAATATAATATCTGCCCATTTTTTTACCAATTTTTTTTTTTTTTTATCAGTTCACTAATAATGTTTCATTAATTATGTCTTTGGACTTTATAAACTGCGATGGATTGGCGACCTGTCCAGGGTGTATTCCTGCCTCTGAACGCATGCTGGGATAGGCTCCAACCCTGACCAGGAATAAGCGGCTTAGATAATGGATGGATGGATGGATGGACTTTATAAGAACAACAAATAAAACACTGAATAATTTTGTAACAATTATAAACTTAATAATTTAAAAGGTGCACCATGTAACATTAGCACAGCAGCACAACTATAACCACAAACTACTCAATTCAGAACAAATTCTACAAAGAGCCTCTTTTTAGTGTTAGCCTTTTGCTCCTCTAGATCTCTTTTGACTGGTTTGTCTGTCAGGATGGCGGTTTTCCTCCTGACAGCACCACCAACCTTCCTATTCCCTGCCTTAGGGAAAGGCCGCAGCTCCTGTGGGGTGGGGAGACCTCTCCCAGTGCCAGCAGAGAGACCACTTGGTCCAGGCACACCATTGACACATGTGCCAACCAACCCCAAAGTCAGTGTGCCAACCAACCCCACTCTCATTAGGACACATCTCTGTGCTAATATGATGTCAGCTAGCTAGCATGACTCATCACAACCTTTCAAATCTTCTATCAAAATGTAGCTGATTCCTCTCTCTATTAACTAAAAATAATATAATGTCAATATCTCTATCTAACACAGTTTTATAATATATTTAGTGGGGGGACCATTTTTTAATTTTGACCATACAAAATGTCAAAGTTGTGCTCACCTCAACACTAAGTGACCTTCAAATGTTTTTGACAGAATGAATGAGTGCAGGTAAAGAGAGCAAACATTTTAATGTTAAATTTTTGTGACATTGCCCCCTGGGGGCTGCATTAAAAACAATCTTGTTGTGCAGAATCGGTAGTAGTTTTTGAAGTATGCCGGCCAGAGACAGCTTTGTTTCGGCCCCACAGTTCTGACCCTGCCCCTCGTGGACATAGCTTTTAAACATCCAGACAGACATAAAGTCCGCAGTGGAGTATGTGAACAATGCTGCTCGCGTTGGGTACGCTTCTGTCACAATTCTGTTTTTATCGCCATCTTATTAATGACGTCATTGCATTTGTAGCGTGGTATGAATGACAATAAAATACTTCATAACATACTTGAAGAAGTGTGGGGACATAGCGCACTGAGAAACAAGCCCATAGCTACTTACCTAAATTGTGAAATGTACATCAACGCTGGAGACATTTCAGACTGTAATATAGCATTTTGAAGGTTTAGATCTAGATTGCATTTAATATGAATGTTAATTGATTACGTCTGAATTTTAAAATCAATAAAATATCAAGTATTTAATTTAAAAAAACGTCTATATAATATTGTGGGTGTGGTACGGTGGTGCAGTGGATAGCACTGTCGCCGCATTGCAAGAAGGTCCCGGGTTTGAATCCCGGCCGGGACCTTTATGTGTGAAGTTTGCACGTTCTCCCTGTGTCCGCGTGGGTTTCCTCCGGGTACTCTGGTTTCCTCCCACAGTCCAAAGACATGCATGTTAGGCATGGGAGAGATTAAATTGCCTGTAGGTACTGTATAAGTGTGTGAGTGAATGGTGTATGTAGTCTGCGATGGATCGGCAACCTGTCCAGGGTGTATTCCTGCCTCTCGCCCAATGCATGCTGGGATAGGCTGCAGCCCCCTCACAACCAGGAATAAGCAGGTTAGATATTAATGAATGAATGAATGAATGAATAAATAATCTTGTGGGCTTATATGGGACACATGTGGGCTTAAAGGGTACACATACAAGCCTTATAAGCCTGTACCTTATAAGCCCAGTCCAGACATTTAACTTTTGCCATTAAAAAAGGTAGTTTAATTTATATATTTATGATTAAATCTTGCAGGTGTGTTTAGATTAAAGATTAATCTTCAATATGATACCCAATTTATTGGGAAAGAATTCAAATGGCTCTAAGAAAACATTTAAAATGTAGATTTTGGTGGGCTTAATTGGGTCACTTACGGAACTTAATTCTCTGTAAGGCAGAGCTAGAGGGTGCTGGGCCTTTCTACTTCATAAATCACCAGGAGATTGAAAGCGTCTACAAAAGCAAGTTGAGAACCAAGTAAACAGACAAAAATGAATAAAATAAAAGTGTGGGGTTGGAATGTTAGGACACATAAAATGAGTAATATAAAGACTGTCACAAAAGTGACAAAAGATGAGCCCAAAGCCCTGCCCACTGTTACACTACTACTAGAAGGTGAGCGAACAAAGTGTGCTGGCTGTAACAGTGTAAATTCTAGCATGCAAAGTGCAACGCTTGGGCTCTTAGAACCGAAAGGAATTCAAACAAGAGGTCCAACTGTCATCTTTTATCTTCCATTCACTTGCATGTATTTTATACTGGAAGAACCACTAAAGCAAACTTTACAGTCTTGATGTAAACTGGCCATCTTGAGCCAAACTTGAGGTAAACTGTTACTGGCCATCTTCTGCAAGAGACTAAAAGCCCACCTCTTTAGACTCCACTACCGCTGATTCTGTATATTAACTAATTGTCATCACCACATGTTTAATACTGCATTTCGTATTCTGTATCTATGTTTAATACTGTATTATTTAAAAAATCTAATTCTACTAACCTTTCTCTTTCCCTGTGTTAAAGATACAGTATGCAGCTGCCAACAATGATGTCTATCGCTGTATTACTACACTGATCTCTTGCGCAAACAATGATTGATCTTACCATGTATATAATCACATCTTGTAAGTCGCTCTGGATAAGAGTGTCTGCTAAATGCTTAAAATGTAAAATGTACATTTCTTCATCCCCTGTTACTACACTGTTACTACACTGTTATTAGCATCCACAGCACTTTTCTTTCTCTTCATTCATTCGAAAGCATGTCTGGAAACGGTGTCACATTTGAACGCTTTTCCAGACTGGACAAGCACATGCGCAACACACACAAGCTCAGTCTGGAGGTAGGTCACTCTCTTGTCGGAAGGTACTTTAATTGTCAAGCTTGCAATGGTATCTTTCATGCATTTGTATATGGCTTTTCATATGGTCTTCCCCTACCCGAAGACCTCAAAACCTTCCTATCCAGTCCCAGCATTTCCCTGAGTGAAGCAATGATGGCACAGAAGGCGTGTACCCCCCTCCCCCGACCCCCTCCTCCCCTCCCAAGGTGTGGGTGAATGTCAGCGTACTCCTTGCTTCAAGATTTGCCCAGCCCTCCAAGCTCCATGGAGGTGTCAACATCTGAAGTGTCCGGCTCCAACCTGAAGACCTGCCCAAACAGCTGCCAGGAGCACACACATACACCCGCACACACAACGCAGATCCTAATGTTTTACTGTATATAGTTGTTTCGATTTTTATGCCAATTTTGTTACGTTCTGAGTGTCTGTTCGGTTTGTTTTTGTACTTTGTTTATTTATCATTCTTCGAGTACTGTTATGTTCTGAGTGTCTGTTCTGTTTGTTTTTGTACTTTGTTTATTTATCATTCTTCGACTCATGTTTCATTCACGTTCTGTTCCCCGTCTGTTATTGTTCCGGTTCTAGATCCACTCCTTGTCTTTGTCATTTGCACTTCGGGAAATGTTTCGGTTTTTCCGCCTTCGTTTCTAATCTCGTTTTTCTTCCTTCTTACTTTCTATATTACACTTTGTATATATTAGTTAGATGTATATAGTACTAACCAACTAATCTACTAACATTAGGGATTTAGATTAAGTTACTAACACTACTAATCACTAATTATCTCACGCTTCTAACTTTCGCTCATTCTCTCTCATTATCGTATCCCTGATTAGCTTTTCACTTTCCCTTTCATTCGCACGCAGCTTCTCTCTTTGTGTTCCTCCCCTTTAACTATGCACGTGTCTGCCTGATCTCCCAGGTCGTTTATTGTATATATGTTTGTATGTTTCCCAGTCTGTGTCTTTCGTTTCCCCTCGTTATTCTATTAGTGAATCCCCTCGTTATTAGATTATCGATTCCCATTGTTTACACCTGTGTTCCTACCTCTCTCCTCCCTGTCACACCTGATTCCCATTGTGTTTCCTGTCTCTGCCTGTATATATGTTCAGTGTTTACGTTTTCTCTTTGTCAGTACGTTGATCCTTATTCCCTGTGCCTACCCTTATTCAGCCAGTGTTTATTGATTTATCCGAGACTTCCCTTCTGTTTACTACTCCGAGCCTGCCTAGCGATTCTGTCTGTTTGCCTATCTGCCTACCTGTTTTTGACTTTTTGGACTGCCTTTTGTGACTACTCTCTGCCTCTTGATTCTGTACCGTCGCTACTTCTGATTACTGGTTTTGACCCCTGCCTGAATTAAACGTTCCTTTTTGCCTGATCCTGGTCTGCGTCTGGGTCCTTATCCCGTACATCACAAATTTGTATAGTTCAATTGTTTTATAAGAATTGTTATGAGTTACATAAGAACATAAGAATACATAATGATGTGAACGTATTCCCATGTAGCACCAGCCATTTTGCCATAACCATATGTTGTACCTGTTCTATTCCAAAGTTGTTGTTTTTTGCGCATATTCAACATTTGTAACATCTGACACTGGACTAAGTTAAATCTCACTTGAAAAAATGGGATGTTGAGAATCACACATATTCTGACTACATTCATACATCTGGTTGTGTTTAATGAGGGGAATTTAGTTAATAAACTTATCTTATTGATACCATATGTAGTTTTTAGGTTTGCTCTAAGATAGTCTGTACCAGCCTTCTCGATTTCACGGCACTGCTGAATATGCCTTTCAAATGTCCTTTTGATAAAAACGTCCTCAGTAAAGTTCTGCTGCATGTCTTCGCAATGCCTGCATTTACTGTAAGCAAATCCTACACCCTCCTTAAACCCAGAAAGTTTGTGTTGTGCTAGGGTGTCTCCACATACAGATATTAATGGCCCCATATCTCTTTCTCACCCTGTGCTGTTACAATCCTTACACCATTATACAGTTCATTCAGGTCTTGTTGGATTCTCTTTAAAATCCTGTCTATGGCACCCTGAGAGAGTTCTTTGGACTTTGCCATAGCAAGAAGACGGATAGTGGCAAGTTTGGATCTATACTTGGGATTGATGTTTCCGAAAGTGTAGTAAAACATCAACAGTTTGTTTTTGTTGCTTGAGATCCAAGGGGATTACTCTATTCCATCTGTGTATAAGATTAATTGCATTGCAGTGGGCTGGTTCAAAAACAGTGTATGTGATTTATGAATGTCTCCATCCACAAAATTGTAAAACAAAATCCATCTTTGCACGGCTGGGGCGAGTTTTCAACCATTTCAAAAATCCTTGGATGTGATAATAGCTGCTCCAAACTTTTGATCAAAGGTACGTAATAGAAGCATTTGTTCTTTATACTAATAACTATTGAGCCACCACTTCTTACATAAGATGTTGTTTGTGCTATAACTATTTCCTCTGCTTCAACTGTTCCTTAATCTTGTCCTGCCTGTAGGTTGCCCCAACACCACCAAAAGGATCACCAAAATCATCAAATATCCTCATAGCTTCAACCTGAATTTGTTCCGTGTTCTGTAGATGCCTCAAAAACTCTTCTCATCTGATCTCTTTGACAGTGCAAGATGGATGCGATATTGCTGGATATTTGCTACTTTTGCTCACATACGAAATCTGTAATTCCATTTGGCAAATTCAGAGTATGTCTGCTTGCAGGAATTTAACCCACAACCTAAACCTTGCCAGCACCATGCTCTACCTACTGAGCCACACAGAACCACTCTGATATTATTTACATGGTGCACTTGCTTTGTTCCTCAATATAGCCATCTGTAGGCCAAAAAAGGGACTGCACCCAAACTGAAAGCAGCAGTAATTGTTATGTTCGCACCTTTAAAGGGAAAATCCACTCAAAACTCCTTTTCTCTCTAACCTGTACCATTTTAAATGTGCTTCTTCCACATTTTACTGTTGTCTTCATCTTCAGACCCTAATGAAACTCTTTTTGTCTCTAGGCAATCATCAGAAATGGCTGAAAGTCCCTCTCCCGGCATATTCTCTCAGTATTACTTTGATCCACACACTGTGGTCCGGAGGGCCGTGAGAGACATGATTCAGCAGCTGGCCCGTCTGCCTGTCGCTCGTCCGCACACTGTGTCAGAGGCGGTGGTGGACACCGTCACCAGGCTGTTTCGCATGGTAATGGATTACAGTGAGGAGCCATTCAATCTGAAATCATCCAGCAGGCTCCTGAGTGGTGTGGCAGTGGGGCAGAGGAAAGTAAAGGGGATGTTGACACTTATGGAATTTCCTATTGTGTTCCCAGAAACAAAATGCAAAAGTGAGAAATACACACGGACACCATGTTAAACTGAACTTTAATGAAGAAACAAACCTAAACTTGTATGACTGTTTTGCTCCTGCATGCCCTAAAGCATTTTAATTTGCTTCAAGGATGGGACTTTGAGCTCTCTTCTGCTCCTTCTTCTCCCCTCCTTCTGTAGGGCCACAGTGGAGCCCGAGGATTTTCTCAAATGGAAACCAAAATTGAGACCAAAGATTTCCCTTCGTCATAGTAAGCATTCCTTTATAAAATATAAACCGTGCTGCTCACTGCTTTTCTGTCTGCTTTTGCATTCGACAAGAATAGTCTGCTGTCATCCTCTGAAACAACACAATTTTAAACCATATTTAAAAGATTGTCATCTGAAACATTTCATGTTTAACAGAGGAAAGTTAATCATGAAATTATGGGGGCATGTCTGCCTTTGGAGGAGATCTTCTCATCGCTGTGCTTGGATAAAACATCAGAAACATAATAAAGGCCTTCATTGCATACTAAAGGTAAGTGCTAGAAGAAAAAACATAACAGACATATTCTGTCTCATTGGGTGTAAAGTACAGTCACAAAGGGTGAGCAGGGTGCTCTGTTTTACAAGAGAAAGTAATGACAATGTTGACATTTATGCCATTTTCTTTTGTGTTCCCAGACACCAAATATAATATTCTTTAAGGATTAGATTGATGTTCTCTTCTTCTGCTTCTTTTTTTGTAGGCTGGAATGGAGACTTAAGATTGTTCTTATAATATACAATATACATCATTTAGCAGACGCTTTGACTTACAGTAGTGAATGCATACATTTGTGGCCCCAGTGGGGATTGAACCCACAACCTAAGCGTTGCCAACGCTGTGCTCTACCAACTGAGCCACAGAGAATACAACTTACCTTGTATTAATGCACATCTTGTAAGTCGCTCTGGATAAGAGCGTCTGCTAAATACTTAAAATGTAAAAATGTAAATGTAAATGTGCTACCAAAAAGGAAACCAAAATGGACACCAAATATTTCACTTGGCTCCAGTAAGCTTTCCTGCAATAAATATCAGCAACAAACTGTGCTGCTTGCTACTCACATTCTTAATAATTAAGGCCCAGAGCAGTAGATACTAAGGTAGATCCTACTGTTAGTACTTGTAATAAGATGTATTCTTATAACTTGTCCTCACTGGTTTCATAACAGAAGTTGATTCTTGGGCAGGTAGACGGACAGTTTTCAGCCCTACCTGCACAAGTTAACACCACCATTCCTGTGTTTATAATTACAGAGAGGCTTTTGCATGTCAAAAAACAATGTGACAAAAGCATGACTGGCAGAGACGAAGCCGTAGGCAAATCAATACCAGCCAAGATCATTTATGGGGATGACAAGGTAACACGTCGAGACTATCGTTAATAATTAAGGTTCCAATTATAAATACATACTCTGAATTTCCCAAATGGAATTGCAGATTTAGTATTTCTTGTTGATTCAATCAAGTTGAGTATTTATTTTATGAAGAAAAAAATTTTTGCAAAAAAATACATACTCTGAATTTCCTAAATGGAATTGCAGATTTAGTATTTCTTGTTGATTAAATCAAGTTGAGTATTTATTTTATGAAATTTGTTTTGGTTAGGGTTTAGGGTGTTAGGGTTAGGGTCGCCTGCCCTCGTCACTGCCGGTCCCAGGGCAGTGGCTGGTCCCGTAGTTGCAGGGTAATTGAATCAATAGAGGGTACAATTGGCCACCAATTTGAACACATTAGTCCTGTCCTAGCTGCTCTACACTGGCTTCCTGTAACCTTTAGAATAGACTTTAAGGTCCTCCTTCTCACTTACAAAGCTCTAAATGGACAAGGACCTAACTACATAGCTAAATCTCTTACAAATTACACACCAGCTAGAACACTGAGATCATCAGATGCAGGTCTATTAGAGATCACCAGAAACTGTCATAAGAAGGTTGGTGATGCGGCCTTTGTCAACTACGCCCCAAAATTATGGAACACATTACCCATAAATATCAGGGAAGCCAACACACTAGACATTTTCAAAAGACAACTTAAAACCTATCTTTTTACCAAAGCTTTTGATTAACTCTGACTTGCACTACTAAATTGATCTTGCACTATATATATTTTAATCTTCTCTGATTATGCATTCTGTGTAAAGCACTTTGAACTGCAATTCTTGTATGAAAGGTGCTATATAAATAAAGTCTTACTTACTTACATACTTACTTACCAAATTGGGAGAAACACAGGGGAAAAAAATCTGAAACCAAAATAAATAAATATATATATATATATATATTATAAATATATTTCAACTGGAGGCGGCACGGTGGTGCAGTGAATAGCACTGTCGCCTCACAGCAAGAAGGTCTCGGGTTCGAATCCAGGCCGGGGGCCTTTCTGTGTGGAGTTTGCATGTTCTCCCCGTGTCCGCGTGGGTTTCCTCCGGGTACTCGGTTTCTTCCCACAGTCCAAAGACATGCACGTTAGGCTAATTGGAGAGTCTAAATTGCCCGTAGGTATGAGTGTGTGTGTGAATGGTGTATGTAGTGCCCTGCGATGGATTGGCGACCTGTCCAGGGTGTATTCCTGCCTCTCGCCCCAATGCATGCTGGGATAGGCTCCAGCCCCCCCGCGACCCTAACTAGGAATAAGCGGCTGAAGATGAGATGAGATGAGATATTTCAACTGTGCTAAATGCAATAACACACAGCAACCAAATCATTTTCCATTTGTACAGGGGAGTACAATGCTGGTTTTCTCTATGAAGGCCAGACAATTAGAACCTGGAGCCTTAGGAGCCATCGTTAAACAGCATGTAACTTTATAAACCTGAGCAGAACACAGCATGTAACTTTACAAACCTGAGCAGAACACAGCATGTAACTTTACAAACCTGAGCAGAACACAGCATGTAACATCACAAGCAAGAAGGCAAGTGGCTTTGTTGAAGTCAAAAGTGGATGCGGATGCACGCACACATAACATCCTCAGAGCTGCTGGTGTTGGAGCAAAACGAAACAAGTGAAGAGAAAAATTGTGCCCCATACACTGACCGAGCTCCAGAGTGTATGCTTTGGATTTTATTCACTACCCCCAGATTTGACCACAAAATATGATCATATCTCAGTCCATCCCTGTAATTTTTAAGGCCACCACAATAATAGTACACAACTCAATAATCAGAGGTGCACTTTTTTTTTTTTTTGCACCGTTTCTTTTTATTGAACTTAATATCAGAAAGTTCTGGAAGTGAATGAGATTGAAAAACATGAGATGGGAAAAGTTGATTGCATGTCAGGTGCATGCCCTGTTGAACATAAAGGCTGTTTAGTTTTAACGACCAGAACGAAGTCTGGGACTGTGTTGGGTTGCTTGCCATGTAAAGGTTTTTGGAAACTATTGATGTCAAGCCATTTGTCACTGTGTAAGTGTGTCTATGCTGCAGTAACAGGGTATGTTTGTGTGTGTGTGTGTGTGTGTGTGTGTTTGTGTGTAAATGTGTGTGTGTGTGTGTGTGTGTGTGTGTTTGTGCTGCACTAATGCAGTAAATGGGGTGTCTGTGTGTGTGTGTGTGTGTGTGTGTGTGTATAGGGTGTGTGTGTGTGTGTGTATATGTGTCTGTGCTGCAGTAAATGGGGTGTCTGTGTACGTGTGTGTTTCAGGGTGATCTGGGGGTATGTCAGTGTGGTATAGCTCTCTCCAGATCAGCACAGGCTGCAGTATGGTTAGAGCCTGGCTGGGAGCATTCCCCTTTCCTCTGCACTGGGACTGGCCCTGGTAGGGCAGCACTGACAACCTCTGTACACCACTAACACACACACGCACACACAAACACATACATAAAAAGGACCTACAGTGGGATCCAAAAGTGTGAGTCCACAACCAAGATCTGTTTGTTTTCATAGTTCATTGAAAACAAAAACAAAATCTTTACTCATGTGGTATTTGTTATTCAAGAATGTCATAAAACACTGATACAAATTTTAAACAAATTGTTTGAGAAAGGAGGGTTTGAAATTGAAATATATAGAAATATATATATATATATATATATGTATATAAATAAATATATTTGTTTACACACCATTGCCTTTCATTTCCTCACAATATTGTGACACCTTATTTTTAATTTAAGTTTGAATACCTGGAAACTCCTAATACACAGCGTGACTTGTTTTGGTCACAATTAATATCGGATATTGACGTAATTAATATGGTCCTCTGTGTTCTCGTTGCTACTGTGTAATGTTTTAAACAGGTGTAGAGTGGAATAGTAAAGGGAGCCAAGATAGACAACACATATGCTTTACTGGTCACCTTCTGCCAGGCAAGATACTGCCCGGCACTTACAATTTATACAGAGGATGTGTACCACCAAGTGGAGGATAATGGTAACAGCAGTAGTAACGTAATAAGCAATCAGAACACAACATACTGCAGGTGCTTTAATCTTATAAAAGGACACTTCCCTTGCAAATGTTTTCGCAGCTGTTTGTAATTATGTCAGCAGAGCTTAGTGAAGTAGTTAGAGGTCAAATTGTTCTCCTGAGTAAAATTTTTGTTAGTTTTTAATGAATGATGAAAACAAACAGATCTTGGCAGTGGACTCACACGTTTGGACCCCACTGTAGTTGTACACACACATACATGCACATTTAAACACTTACTTATACTCACACACTCACACATGCTTGCACACACACAAATACACAAAAACCTGTACACATATAAACACACACACACCCACACACCCTTACTTTGTCACAAACCCACACACCATTACTACACCACTCACTTATACTCACGCAAACACTTATTCAATGCACACATGCACACATAAACACACACTCACACACACATAAACACCCACAGTTACTCAACACACACACACACAATTGCACTTATTCTTTGTGCTGATGGGGAACACTTCACTTACAGTAGAAAGCGGGGAAACACCTTACCTGGGATGGGAATATGTCATTTGAATTTTAATGGACCAGAATAATTCTTCAGTTTTTTGCTTATGCCACAGAATATGAAATCAGCCAGCGGTCTGGGCTTTGCTCACCGAGCAGGCCGTGAACCACAGGAAGGAAGAATTGGGGGCTTTGTTATGCTGCTGTTCCCACTGATTTTCTGCCTGTAAACTGGGTTTATAGCCGCACTCCGGCAGAGACGCGTGCGATAACACAGGTCTCCGTCCTGCCCCGGGGCCTGACTCACTTCTACAGGGAGAGTACAGTACGCAGAGTAACACAATGAGTCCTCACACTCACTGTCCTCACTGCTCTACATTTGTGTGTGTGTGTGTGTGTGTGCGCATGGTGCAGTTACAGTGTGTGTGTGTGTGTGTGTGTGTGTGTGTGTGGTGCAGTAATGGTGTCTGTGTGTGTGCATATGTACAAAACTGCCAAAATAAAATAAACACTTGAGTAAATGAAGAGTTCTGGTGCCTCTGTTATGGTGTGGGGTGCATTTTCCTGGCATGATGTAAGTGTACTGCACACTCTACGTTCCAGAACTTCAGATTGGGGAGGCAATGCAAGGTGTTTGACTTCATCCTGGTGTTCATGAAACCACTCTTGAATCCATTTAGCAATGTGTATGGGGCCGTTATTGTCTTGGACAACTGGACCCAATGACTCCCACGAGATGGCTGCCCATACCATAACAGATCCACCACCGTGTTTAACAGTTGGGAACTGGCAATGTGGGTTGAAGGGTTCCTTTGGCTTTGTCCAAACACAAACCCGTCCAGACATAGGAAAAAGAGTTAGACTCTTCAGACTATATTACTTTCTTCCACTGCTCAGAAGTCCAGGTTTTGTGCTCATTACACCAGGTTATACATTGTTGCGCTTTAGCCTTGGTTGCAAGCAGTTTCCAAATGGCAGCCTGTCAGCTTTGTGAAGCACATGATATACAGTTGTTGAGCCTGGGTGATGGAGGTGTAGATTCAATTCTGTGGTAATTTTTGAGGTTTTTTAGGTTTTTAGCAACTATCCTGCTAAATGTCCATCTATCCCTGTCGGTGAGCTTCGACTTGTGACCAATGTTTCTTTTTCCTGATGCAGTTTTTCCTTGTTTGGATTATGGATTATTTGGATTGTTATTTGGATTATTTCGACACTCCCCATTTAAAAACATTAAATACATTTTCTGTTTCTGTGACTGATTGCAATTTGGGCACCAACTATATGACCTCTTTGAAAATCTGTTAGATATCTCATGCTGCTTTTACATCAAACTAAATAGCACACTCCACAAAGCATATGTATAAAAAACTTTTTCAACATAAAAATACATTACACCTACGTCTAATTCAGTGGCAGTTTCTGGGCAGGTTTCACCTCTCGCCCCATGCTGGGGCAGAGGAAGCCCAAGACATCCGTGTGGGTGAGTGTGACTGTCACTGTGGCCGTGCGTTTGCACCACATTGTGGAAATTAAATATCAACAGGTGGGGGCGGCGGATAGCATAGCGGTCTAACGCACCACACTTTGGCTGGTCTGGTGTGGTGTGCGCTGCCTGTCAGGGACGCGGTTCTAAACCCGCATCTCTACCAGACCAGCCCGGGTCATCAGCCCAAGCGAGGGCGGCATTTGGCTGTCCGCCCCAGGGGGAGGGGGGAAGGAGAGCCGGCTCGGGTCAGCCGAGAAGCACGGAAAAGGGAGTCTCCAGAACGTGGGTGGGTGGGCGAGTTCCGTTTCGGAGGAAAAGCGGAGGTCGCTGTCCACGGAGATTTGACTTGCCTCGAGTAGTCGAGCGACGGACCCGTGTGGGGAGGGTTAATCGAAATAAAAAGAGGGTGCAATTGTCTACCAAATTGGGAGAAAAACGGGGAAAAATCGGAAACCAAAAAAATAAATTAAAAAAAATAAAAATAAATATATATATATATCAACAGGTGACTTGTTTAGAAGTTACTGGGAGTTACTTTGGCATGCAGTTTCAAGTACATAGTTGAGTACATAGTGCAGGGTACTGTTGAGTACGTAGACTCCCATTGTTTTCGAACATCAAGCTAGCCGTAGGTGGATTTGCTTCTGTAGTCAGCAAATTTGCTAAAAACCCTTTGGATGCATAGTGCATCGTATTGAAAGGAAAAAAGAGATATATTTACTTCCCTTATTTTACGTGTGGAATAAGGATGTTATTTTATGTGTGAAATGTGAAACAATGTGATTGGACAGTTTGGTGAAAAATGATTTGTATTGCTCCACTATTTCCCCACTGTAGGGCTCAAACCAGGCTGACTCATTATTGAAGCCATCTTCCCATTTGTTCCGTATTCACAGCTGTGTCTGCCTCTGGATAGTGGCATAAAACACTTAACCAACCACATTGTAAATCACTTTTTATTTTCCAGTATGTGCTTCTCTTCAGTAAAGGAAAAAAAAGACACAAAAGGCCCTGTTTACTCTGTTTCTCATAACTGTGCTGTCTTGTGCGACAATAACCAAACCCCCAAAAAAACAGATGAGGCTGGCAACGGTCCTCCCATTATGGGGTTTCCCAGTCAAGGTCCAGACATGTTGTCATCATCGTTTGTCAGGGAAATGTGGAGCACAGACTAATGGACAAGGCCCGAGCCATTCGGGCTCATTGAGAGAAAGAGAGAGTTCAGAGATTTTGTTAAAAAGGGGAGTCTGTGCCCATTCTTGCCATGCAAACCCAATGCATCATTCTGTGAAACAAAAAACTGTGCAAAACCAACATCTGCAAAACACTGTGCATCTAACTTATTTTTTTTACTGATGTTGGAAATGTTTGTGAGAAAAACAAAAACATTTATTTTTCTTCTCACTTTATATAAATATCGTATAAAGTAATGTTGGAATGTCCTTTCTGAGGAACATTCAAAAGTCTTAAGAACATTGGGGCTGGGAGTTTGTGCTGCTATGCTTATTGGGATATTCTCCCTTGTAATAATCCCCCCCTTCTCCACCCACCCCCATTCCCGAAGTTGAGTCAGAACCAGAACCTGCACCTGGTATTGGGGTTAGACCTGTAGCGTAGTGATGGCTCCTATACAGCTCCTCCCTCTCACGTGATCAGGCAGCAGCTGATGCAGTGGTCCGTAGCGTAGCAACGGGTCAGGTGATCAGGCAGCGGCATAGCGATGGGTCACGTGATCAGGCCCCAGCGTTGCAGCGCGTCACGTGATCATGCAGCAGCTGATGCAGCGGGTGCCCAGGCGTCTCTTAATGGCGCTCTTCTTCGGGGCGAGGATGGCGATGATCGCCTCGTCAAAAACCGTCTTCAGCCCCTTCTGCGTCAGCGCCGAACACTCCACATAGCAACAGGCACCAATCTGGGGGGGCGGAGCCAGACAGGAAGTCAAGTCCAGGGGGAAGAGTGAGGCTTCACAAACTCCACAACATGCAGAGCTATCAAGAATCTAATCATTGACTTGTATGAACCAATCAAAAGTATTTCTGTGACAAAATGACTGATTTGTTCATATTTTGTTCAGTCATTGATAGCACAATGATCGATGAACAATGAACTCCACCCATTTTGGAGCTGACGAAGCCTCACTTTCCCCATCGCTAATGACATGTGACCGGCAGGTTGTAGGTTTGAATCCTAGGTATGACACTGCTGTTGTAAACTTGAGCACCGCCGTTTAAGCTGAAATGCCTCTGTAAGTAACCAGCATAAATGGAAAATATCAACATAAAAAACAAACACTTTCATTTATTTGTACATCAAAGTTAATGACAAATGTTTACTGAATCCAGGCCCAAGTGTAGGGACTATCTCGGCTCCTGAACCTTAGCTACTAACAGTCTCCGAAAGCTGAAAGATTCTGGTGCGACTGCTTGCTTTTGTTTCAGGCATAAAATGACCATTCAGTGTTGAGAATGGATACTCACACAAGCCTGATAATAACACAGTGTGGAAAAGATGTACCCATACCCATGTACCCATGTCTGTACCTTTACCCGACCCCGTCCCCATAGCAACTTTTTTATTTGAAAAAATATTGTTGCATTCAATTAGTCATCCACACCCCCGCACTCTCCCCAGTCATGTGACTCCAACCCCCTTCGTGACAATTTCCAAGTTTGGTCTGATCTCTGTCACAATCTCCATCTTTCCACAATAAATCTGCCTGAATATTGTGTTGTGCTATGCAATTTACAATTTTACAATGTAGTCATTTAGCAGAAACCTTTATCCAAAGTAACACAGAAGTGAGATCCTGGTATGGATACAAGGAATGTGTAGCGCATTATTATTATTATTATAATTATCCGCAATACGACCAATGCAGTTCCCATAAATGAGTTGTTTTGGGCAAACTTTAGTGGAGTTGATGGGACAATTTGCCATAACTGCCCTAGTTGCCTTAACTGCCCCACCTCCTTGGCCAGCTTCTGGCCCTGCTCCGTAACAACAGGCTTCTCCTTCACAATGTTCAGCTTGGCGATGGTCTTGGGGTCGTCCCGCAGGTCGATCTGAAATGGAGAGGGCTGCGATTGGAACACCAGAGAAATGGAGCCTGACGGTCACAGGTGCCGGGCTCTCTCTGACCCGGCCCGACTCTCTGAGGCGCGGTTCAGCACACCGGTCAACTCGAGTCCCGGGCCTCTGGGCAGAGGTCCACGGCAGAAAAAGCCGCACTGTCATCCTAGCACCGCCAAAGGTAATAATAAACCTTGAAGCTCCGCCCTCGAGGTTTGTTATGACTCGTGAAATAACGGCGAGTCTCTCTCCCATTTGAAAAGTGAAGCAAGGGGACCATTTCGTAGACAGACTGTGAGAACACGGCCATGAACATCTCTTGGTGTGATGGAAAGAGAAGCGCATGTAGTGACCCAGCACACACCTCTTAACACCCAAATTTGGTGCTAAGCCAGAGCAGCGCAGTGACAATAACAAAATAAAATGGCCGTGTGTAGAAATAAAAGTATTAGCAATGTTAGTATTCCAAAGCGGGTCTTAAGCTTTGTATTTCGAGTTACATTGGATAAGTCTGTAGTGCCGCAATAGCCTTGTGTCTTGCAAATATTTCAGTTTCTTTATGTTTTGTTTTTCTGTCCCCCGCATTGGAACGTGTTTCTCGTATTTAGAACAGCTCCTGCGTTTGAAGTGATAGTAGTGGGAGAATGTCAGCCTCAAATACCATTTATTTTTTGCTTGTTTTGTGAATCCCAAAACACGGGTCTGATGTGCACAAAGTCATGTTAAAGTGCTGCCACAATGAAGAGGGATCTACTTATCCCCAGGCCAGTTGTGCTGAGCAGCACTCACACAGCTGTGTTGTCATATCAAAACCATTCCATTAAATTAAGGAGAATTGTTTCCTGCTCTGCTGCAGCTTGAATATCATGTCCTCGCGCATCCCATCCCCAGCGGAACACGGAGGGGAACATGCAGTGGAACCCGGCGGGAACCCAAGGGTTCCGTGGTCTCACCTGGGTTCCGATGAGCAGAAAGGGAATGCCCGGCGCATATTCCTGTAGCTCGGGGACCCACTCCTCCCGCACGTTGTGGAAGCTGGCCGGGTTGACCACCGAGAAGCAGATGAGGAAGACGTCCGTCATTGGGTAGGATAACGGTCTCAGACGGTCGTAGTCTTCCTGGTAACAGCAGAGAGCGAGAGGGAGGGATCTTGCAATCAGAACACAAACCACGCCTGACACGAGACCTGCATGGCAAAGGCTTTAGATAGAGTGCGCTTTTATATTGGGCCACTGGGATGCAAACCCACAACCATATGGTCCTAACTCCATTCTGCTTTGACCACAGAGATGCGTTTCAGTGCTTTGGTCACTTGTTTGTATTTTGTATCTCGTCAGGGGCAGGCTGTGTTGTAGACACATGGAAATGCCTCCCTGGTCTGCCTGGTGATAAATCGTCCTGAGGACAGGTGCCTCGCGGTGGCCTGTCAGTAAAAAACCTGCCCAGCAGACGCTCCTATCTTACCATGCCTGCTGCCGCTTCACTGCTATCAGTTACTCGCACAGAGAAACTGCATCCCTCTGTTCTCCCCTTGCTCTGCTGTTCCTGCACCATGCCCACTGATAGGGAGTGGGAGGGGGAGAGAGAGAGAGAGAGAGAGAGAGAGAGAGAGAGAGAGAGAGAGAGAGAGAGAGAGAGGGGGGAGACAGAGAGAGAGAGATGGAGATGGAGGGGGAGAGAGCAAGAGAGAGACACAAAGAGAGGAGGGAGATAGAGAGGGATAGAAAGATGGAGGGAGACAGACAGAGGGACGTGAGGGAAGGAGGGAGAGGAAGACAGGGTGAGAAGGGGGAAGAGATAACAAAAGAGAGGTAGAGAGTGGAAGAAAGAGAGACCCTTCTACATTAACCTCAGAAGAAAGAGGGCTGTGATTAAAGTGTGGGAACGGGACGCCCTGCACAGTTTGTGACAGACGCTCATCAGAATGGGCCCTGCTCGGACACGGATAAACCCTCAGAAGGGCTGGGTTTGTTCTCAGCACCAAGGATCATCCTGCCGGGATGGAATTTTCTCCTCGCGGTCTGAGATCGTCCACGTCAAAACCCGCCCATTCACAGGAGAAAACTTCATAAACAGCAGATTAGACACACCAGCCTTCGAGAGACAGAGATGTAAAGTAACAAAAATGATAACAATGAAAATTATTTTGTGCAGGCTGAGCTCAGAGATAAACAGAGCAGCGTGATGCATGGCAACCACTGTTGCCATGCATTTACGTTTACAGATGCAGAAGTGGTCCAAGACAGGTGATTCCCAAACTGTTGAGGTACAAATATAAGATATATATATGGTGGTTCTGTGTGGCTCAGTAGGTAGAGCATGGCGTTGGCAACGCTTAGGTCGTGGGTTCAATTCCCACTGGGACCACATATACTGAAAAATGTATGCATTCACTACTGTAAGTCGCTTTGGATTAAAGCATCTGTTAAATGGCATATATTATATTATAAGAGATACAAAAAATAACTATACATTATACACTTTCTATAGACTGTCAGACCAGTCAAATTAAGCACTATACTAGAGTTAGTGTAGATGCAGTTGTTTTTACATGTATAGTATACTCCCGCATAACGGATCACATCGGGACCAGAAATGCGGCGGTTCAACTGGGTTGACATCTGGTGACTGAGACAGCCATGGCTTATTGTTTACATCATTTTCATACCTATCATATATATATATGCCATTTAGCAGACGCTTTTATCCAAAGCGACTTACAGTAGTAAATGCATATATCTATCAAACCATTCAGTGACCACTTGTGCCCTGTGGATGGGGTCATTGTCATCCTGGAAGAGACCACTCCCATCAGGATAGAAATGCTTCACCATGTTTCATTTTCTTTTACCGAGTTGTATTGCCAGTAATAAACTCGGTCACTTTTCACACCTGAATTACACCTGTGGTTTGCTTTGATTGCGTCTGGAATTTTGGAACTCTCTCTGGAGGAACTCCGGAGGCAGTCTCGCGCAGGTAATGTATCCTACAGGTTTTTCTCCGTAAACTCCTCCTGACGCAGACTGGAAACCACCCGACGAGACACATCAGTCAACAATTCATCCAGTCTACTGCATCAGTCCCCAGAAACCGATGTGGTGAAATATTGTGCCCACGCGGGTCCTCTGGAAAGCAGAAAATAGCGTCTGATTGGGGGCTCATTATTAACACGGATTTGATCCGATATACCAAACACGCTTCACGCCCACGCCCACCATCCTCCTCTCGGCCTGGCACTCCCAGCTCTGGCTCAATCTTTCATCTCACTCAACAAAAAAAGATCAGCAAAGATATGTAAATGTGTATTCCTCTCCAGTGAGACTCTGGGCGGTGTTTTGGTGCACATGGAGCTGAATGGAGGCACTGAACAGCTCTGTAGAGCTCACTCTTGTTCACTGCTGTAGAAAGGGAGAGAGCTATGAATCCCAGCACGCGCAATAAGTACGCTCTCTGAGAGAGTGAATCCTTCATCAAGTCCCTCAGTAAGGGCACATCTCCAGGCCCGCCACCATGGCACTGAACAGGGTTGGAACAATAGGCACCCGGGTTGTAATGGGCAGCGGCCCACTTCCGTCAATCCCCCTGTCGCCAGTCGCGCGCGGTTACAGCCCTGCTCCAAGGGGACGGAGCGAGGATGTTACCTGTCAATCCGTGAGTACAAAGCGGTGGCATCTCGCAGGGCATGTCACAGCAGGATGCGGAAGACCAGGGCGGGAGAAGCGGAGGCGGCAGGTCACCATAGACTAACAACATCCCTACATGCGCATCCTACGAAAGCCGCGACACACATGTCCTCACTCTGTGGTAAGAGCTATGTTACATGTGTTGTTTAATGTTTCATTTTATCGTTCATCGAGGAATGTCTGCTCTGCGGACACTCTGCGGTCCACTAACCCCCCCCCACCCAACACTTCCCCTTGGAGTTGGTTCCCAAACTAAGCACACTGTTGTGAGATTTCCACAGACAGGGAGAGACGGGGAGTGTCACTGCAAATGTGCAAACTAAACATTATTCCCAAGCTACCGCCACCGCACATCTGGAAGCTTGGCAGTGTATGGCAGTGTGTGTGTGTGTCTATGTGTGCTCCTGTACAGTACAGTGTATACATGCGTGCACGTGTCACTGTGTGTTGTTTTGTTCTGTCTGTGCCAGGGTCGTAACATTGTCTTACAGTCTTCTGTTTCCAATAAACAAATGGTTCTCAATTTTGGGGTACATTGAAGGCTGTAATGGTTCTCAGTGTTGGGGTGCATTGAAGGCTGTAATGGTTCTCAGTGTTGGGGCACAATCAGGTTGTTCCCTTTCTTTCACAACACCTTTCCTGTGACTTTCCATGCATCCCACGCACGCAGAAAATGGGTCATTTTACTGTGGAGCTTATCTCTCCCATCATCTCCTCTCTCTGAACTGAGCAGAAGGGAGTGCGCGTACAAGACAGCGAGAGAGAGAGAGGTTTTCTACAGAGAATAATTCATGACAGGGTTTGATCAGCCGTTGCGGTTAATTCAGCCGTTGTTTTATGGGTAGGTGCACAAAGAGGCAGAGCAGACTGGCAGATCCCACCAGGAGTTCAAACAGACGTTCACCGCCTCATAAACAGAGCCCTTCCACCTTGACGCCACCTTGTATCACTGCCTCGGAACTTTCTTCTCCACGGTCATTTATAAAAACCTCAAGCCACACAAGGGTTTTTTGCAGTAGAGACTGAATCATGTGAAGAATATGGGATCTGGGCCTATGGTTTCCTCTTCTATGGCAGAATTGACCGATTGTCTTTCCTCTTCCCATCTGACTGTTTTTGGAACATGGCAATTAGCCTCCACTAGTATGTTAATCATCTCACCTGTCTCCAATCAATCAAATGTTATTTGTATACCTCTGACCTTGCACACTAACCCATGCCCTGATCTCACACATTCTCAGATGTCAAAATAATTACATTTACAGGGGCGGCGGATAGTGTAGCGGTCTAATGCACCGTATTTTGGCTGGTCTGATATGGTGTGCACTGCCTGTCAGGGAAACCCGTCTCTACCACACCGGCACTGGTCGTTAGCCCCGATCGGAGGCAGCATTTAGTTGTCCGCCCAGGGGGAAGGGGGAGGGTGAGGGTGAGGGTTAGCTGGCTCGAGTTCGCCATGAAGCACATAAGAGTGTCTCCAGAACATGGGTGGGTGAATTCCGTCTCGAAGGAGGCGGTGTTCGCTGCCCTCTGAGAATTAGCTTGCCACTCACATTAAGTTATTCTGACATAATTATCTGCGACTGATATCTGAGTGGTGTCTTTGATTCCTGATATCTCTCAGTGGTTTCTGTGACTGATATCTGGGTGGTTTCTGGTATCAGACCAGTGTTTGCTAATCTGATATCAGAGATGTGTCTCTCAGTTGTATGTACGCACTATGAAAACACTGAAGGGATATTGGAGGCTTGGTGTTTTAATAGCCTTAATATTCTTCTGGCCTGGTCATCTCTGAAAAACATATCGTTTCAGAGGATTCCTGCAACTAAAACCAGGATTTGGGATCAACTCAAAAATCCAAATCTAAAATGATGTAACCTCACAGAGTAGCAGCCCCCATTTACAACGTGTAATACGCGTGAGCTCTATTGGAGACATACTATTCCCCAAAAAATGGAAAGAGGATTTTCACAGAACCGTGAGATTTGCAAGAGGAGAGAGAGAGAAAGAGCATACAAGAAAGCATACAGGCTGCTCAGCTGTGCAGGACTGGATAATGGGAGATCAGAGCAAGGACCAGGCAGATCTCGGCTCTGCTCACCCTCTGACATCGATGAGAACAAAACCCCTGTGTCCCTGCCACAAGTTCAGAAACAAGAAAAAATAAAAAAAGACGACAAACCTACTCTTCTACCCGACGACAACGGGATCCTTCTCCTGCATCTCCCCTCATATCAAAAATTTTTTTCTTACCCTTTCACTCCTCTCGGAGCATCTGGTCCACACCTACCAGGCTTGTGTCAGACCTGCATAGTTTACGTATAGGTCCGACTACAACCGTGAGCTTAAAAGAGATTTGTGTGGGCTTCCGTCACCCAGGGTGGGAGCGTTTCAGCCAGCAGGGTATTTCCTGCCTCATCGTGCAATAGAAATATCTGGCCAATTGTGTGTCTGCTCTCTGCCTGTACCTGCTGTGTAAGTGGTGCAGTCCTGTAGTCTTGATTAATTTTAAATTTCGAGAAAATGACAGAGGACGTCGCAGGGATGGGACAATAACAATTGGGTGCTCAAATGCAAGAGGAACTTACATTTGACATTTTAAGCATTTAGCAGACGCTCTTATCCAGAGCAACTTACAAGATGTGCATTAATACATGGTAGGAACAATCATAGTTCGTGCAAGAGATCAGTGCAGTAATACAGCGATGGACATCATTGTAGGCAGCTGCGTACCATACCTGTAACACTGGGAAGGAAAAGGTTAGTATTTTTTTTTTATGTAAGAGGATGGCATGGCTTCTGCGCATTCATTATCTCATTTTAGTACTCAGTTTGCCACCGGGACTAAACATGCAGCTTATCGGCAAAGGCTTCGAAACCTCGCCAACACTGGTCCAAAGACAACACATCTCACCTTCCTCTTTACGGTAAATCAATTCATCCTGAGTGAGAGATATAGAAAACAGATCACCTTCTCCTGCCAAACAGCCAGCCAGCCAGCCAGAACACGTGATTTGAGGAGCAGAGGGTGTCACAGCAAATACTATATTACACAATATTTAAATATTACAACAAAGTCCAGCTTGCATGTGGAATGCGGCTAATCAGTAATTAATTTGAAACTGCAAATAAAAACGAAAGAACATTAGAATGTTTGAGGATGAGAACATTCCATCTAGGCTTGTCATTTTGCCTACAGTCTAGAGAGCATCCAGCACTGTGTCAAGCCTAGTTTTGAACACCCCATGGGTCTCTATTACAAGTCCTAGCAAGCTGTTCCGTGCATTAATGAATCTTGAAACAAATGTACTTGTACAAACTTGTACTTATTCCCCCTTTGGGAGCGGGAGTGGGAGCAAAAACCGAGGCAAAAAGTGAATTTCACACCTGGATGCATGGTTCAGTTTGGCTGTGCACACTATTTTACACCCAATATCAGCTCAGCGTGTAAAAAGGAAGGCATGCAAATAGGTGTGTAAACAAAGGAACGTACAGGAACCTTCAAGCAAGGCACGTGGAGCGTAGCTGTATAAGCTGGAGCGGTGTCAGTGCTTTCAGTCAGAGTTGCACCTCAGTGACATCATCGGACATCGGATGTTGCAGAAAACAGAGCAGGGAGTTTGACGATTGACACGGTTCCAGCACTATACCCAATCAACTCCTCTGGACATGTTCATAATCTCTGGCATGGAATCAACTGATAGTTTGTCCTTAAATATGGGACAAATATCAATGTTGTTGTTTTTTATTCATAAACACAGTTTGTTCGAGTTCAGCGATTACCAAAAATTCACTTAAAACCGAATTTTTAAAAACAACATTCATTTGAAAGTCAAAGTTAGGGACAAATGTATGGCCCTTCTCTATGTATCTGGCATTTAGCCTTTTATTTTGGTGTTCAGGTGGCAAACGCACTTCTCACAGCCAGGCCTTTTATTTCTATTATAAGTTCACTCATACCTGACCCTCACCAGAGCTCAGTGAGAGTGTGAGAGAGAGAGAGAGAGAGAGAGAGAGAGAAAGAAAAGTATCTCCAGACATGGCACTGCTAATGTCTCTTTTCTCTCTTTCTTTCAGCATCAGCCAGTCCTCTTTCCAGCCAAGAGCTGCTATAAACAAAAAACAGCTGCGTGTGTGAAAGAGAAAGAGTAGCGCATGCTACTTTATGCCTTGATTTTACATCAGTTTTCCGACATTTTGAAAATATTTAGTAACACAATGTAATCCCTGCCAATAAAGCATATGGAATTGATTTGAAGAGTAAGAGAGAGGGGTACGGGTTGACTCTTCTTAACAAAGTGATCAGGAAGCAGAAGAAGCCATCTGTTATGATCTGCCTAAAGGGGGTCAAAATGGTTCATAGACCAGACCTGAAAACCTCTCACGACTGGTTACAACCTGCATAAATCCCATCTGATTAGTCAGGTTGTCTGCTTCACATCTGAAAATAATTCACAAGGGGTTGCCTTTTTAAGAAATTTGCCTGTACTTAACAAGTCCCACCTGGGGCTGGGCGAGTGAAGGTGATTTCTTATTCATGTATTTATTTATGAATTATTCATCAGCACAGGGTGTGGACTTTACGGAGCCTTTCAGGCCAGTTCTCACTCACTCACTCATTTATTCACTTGCACACTCACTCATTCATTTCAAATGTCTTTCTTTGAACTAAACAGCTTAAACTCAACAGACGGTTGCAGGTGGTAAATATATACACATGTGGCGGGGAGTGGGGGTTGCCATTGCGATGGACTGTGGAAGGCCATGGGTTTGAATACTGTTTTACCCAGAATCAAACACTAAATCTCATTTTCAACCTAAAGAGCTGTATAACAGGCTCCAGAATACAGTCAGATGTAAAACCCCTGTTGCATTCATAGGGAAGACTGTGCCCCATTGGAACACTGAGACAGCACCATATGAAGGAATATATTTAACAAAAAACAGTGTCATCATCGAGGAGACCGAAGTTTCGTGAATATTACTGCCACCATCCAACAATCCTCGAATTACATCAACACTGATTCTATCTCCACAAAGTTAAGGAAACTGACTAGAATATCGCGCAGGTTTTAATCACATGGTATTTGGTGTTGGGGGAATATAACTGGACCTTACCTGCCCTGCAGTGTCGTAGAGTCCCAACAGGTACTGCCTCCCCTCAACGTTCACACTCACTGCAAACCGAGAGAAACAATTAATCCGTTACAGAGAGGTGAAATAAGACAAGGATGCTCGCGGTTCAACATTTTATAGGCAAGGCGTTGCATAAATAACTATGGCGTATATTGTCAGATATTTTACAAATCCCATATAGTATATACTATATATATATAATCCCAACAACAACAACAAAAATAACACTCCTTGTTGTTACACGATTAGCGCTGTTCACAGTGCGCTTTTCATTGTACTGATTTCTACTGTAGCTAAGGATACAAAGTTCTATTTATTTATCACATTTTAAGACATCGTTTAATATAGGCTACGACGTAGAGACAGTAGTCAAAAGTACAGAAATCAAAATCACTGATTGTTGAGACCCTTTTACCTGCGTAATGGTCAAAGACGGTTGGCACATACTCCTCTGGAAAAGCGTCGTTGGCATAGCTCATCAACAGGCAAGTTTTGCCCACGGCGCCGTCTCCAACAACAACGCATTTCAGCATGCTTGTGCCAGTTCCATTTGCCATGATTTACAGAAAATCATCTTCAGTCGCCGAGATTTCCTCAGTTGACCCGTGATTACCGACGTGCAGACATCGCCTGGCACCGCGGTACGTCTGCTCTCCGCAGTAAATTGGATGAACGTGGCATTTTTATACTCTCCGGTTGCCAAAAAATTGTCTGCCCTTTGGCTCAAGCCATCACACACACGGTGCAGACGCACACCGAGAAGGCGCACTCTCCATCCATGCTGCTTTAACGGTCGGAGACCCAGAGGTAAACTTCCCACGACCGTATCATCACCGCTCCCTTAAGCAAGCTAAGCTCTGTTTGGGATCACTCAGTATTGTCCTCCCGTCGCTTGCCCTACCCAGTACAGTAGTCCACTTTCCCACTTTCGAACCCAGCCTCACTTCCACTGACTCCAGTGGCAACTGGAGCTGGGCTTGCGACAGAGGCGGGGTGAAGAACTCCAAACAAAGGGACCGTGTAAAAATTCCAGCGACTTTATCGTACGTCAACAGGGATCAGCCCAAATAACGGTTAGTATTGTACAGGTTATTGTGAGAATTATCAAAAGGTTCGATTTCCAACTTATGAAAACGAATCAACCTATAATTGCTATAGATAACTATCATCAATAAACGGATTGAACTAAGTGCAGTGAATATTTACTTTAAACCATTTTCAGTATTCCTGTAAGAAAATATTAGCTTCAACCACTCAGTACACCACCTGATTTCACTAATTAGTGTACCTCCTTGGTACAGGAGGTGAGCTAATAAGTGAAATCAGGTGGCATAGTTTATGGTTGGAGAAAATACCTACAGATACTGTGGCTCACAAGGCCTGGATTTGAATATCCCTGATGTAAAGGTTATCATTTCTCAAATGTTCCATATTCTGTGACGGGGTTAAGTTATCAACCAAAAAATTGAGTGGAGCTATCTTTCACTATGGTTTATTTGATATGCAGCTAAGGAACTCACATTCAAAAATATATAAATGTAATACATTAGTAGGCACTATCACTGATTTGCACCAATCAAAGCATTTTATTATGAAGAGCACAGTCTCTTGATTGGTTACCCTGAGCCAGTGCTTACCAGCATATGTTAGCTTCACCATTATTGTATTCATGAAGCTTCACTAACTTCACTAACACTGTGGTTATATTAATTAACTCTGATGTCACTAGCACTAGCTTTATTTGTGTATATCAGTCTCTGGAGTAATGGCGTTCTAACAGAGTGTGCGAGTGAAACAGCAGGGCCCTCGACTCTCCCTTGAGAGTGTTTGTTCCTAAATTGTTCCTGTGAAAATCTAGCTGTATAAAATTGGTGACAAAATGGGGTCACACATTTACAGTATTAGTATTGTCCTAAAGCGTTCATGTGAGAACTTAATTAATATGCCAAAGCGTCTTTATAAATAATTGCCAAGCATGCAAAGCTTTATGATGGATGACATTGTGTTGTGTAAAATTATGTTTTATGGAGCTATTGAAAAAACTGGCTCTTGAAATGCACAACATAAAACCAAGGACCTTCAAGTACACGTGCAAAATCAGAGCACTTTGACAAATAAATTGTCCACATTGAAAAGCAAGCACTTCCAAGGTCTTCAAAGGCCTCTGTGAAAACATTTGGTTCCTTCTGATGAGGAGGAAATTATCCAAATTAACCCAATGATGCAAAAGGTGAAACTGGGCAACTGGGGCTGGCCGTCGCAGGTTTTTGCACCAGCGCAGTCTGGAACAGCAATGATTGAGTCTGAAACGATTGTTGTAAAAGGTGAAGAGCAGGAAACATATTCATTTGAAAGATGAATTTCTCAGGAGTTGTGCAGATCAACACAGATCCAAGGAGCAATATTACCTGGGTTTGGCGGGCTGAGCACTTCCTGGGTGGGCCGATGTTGAGGGGAGGCCTTCACCTCTCCACAAGTGAAATATGCCTAGCTGTGCTTGGCCGTTTGCAAGTATGAAGAAATCCCTACCCTGAAAAGGCCATGTGTATTGGACTTTGGCGACGGTCCCTCACTACCTGACAGCAGTCCAATCAGCTGTGAGTGGGCAGAGTTGGGCAGGGATGCGCTGCTGTATCACTTTTGACAGCTGCTGCAGCACTCACGTGACTAAACAATTACCTCATACTTTCCCCTGAGCGGGCATTCCCGAGATCTAAAGGGAGAAGCGGATCACTCGCTCATCACAACAGAAAGGGAAACGCTTATGATCCGAGACTCCTATCCGACTGTAAACATGTATTATACATTGCGTTTGAACAGCTGTTCTACCTTTGAGCGAAAATTTTGGGAGCCGAACAAAACTGCAAGTCTATCTGTATGTATAGATGTGCGACGTTTCTTATGGTTTACTTCTTTCTGTAACTATAAGACAACATTTAATATAATGATGTGCAAGTAAAAGTGTCACGCCTATTCCCCGCCCCACGCAGTAGCATGCGTGGAAGAGCGTTGGAGGATACATTATTTCAAATATCGCTATGCAGGAACACTAACTGGCACTAACACATTGTTTACCGGAGCAAATTTATTATAGCGAAATACAGGCATTCACCTGATTAACATTTAATATATATATATATATATATATATAATTCAGCAGACGCTTTTATCCAAAGCGACTTACAGTAATGAATGCATACATTTTTCAGTATATGTGGTTCCAATGGGAATTGAACCCACAACCTAAGCGTTGCTAACGCCATGCTCTACCTACTGAGCCACACATAAATAATGATTTATTATATTTCCAACGGAACACCTCAACACATCACAAAAACAGATTTGAAGCCAACGGATTTAGAAAATAACCATATTATAGGAGAAATCTCAATAATATCTGAACACATTCAGCAAATATTACACTTTATTAAGTTTGAGGCAAGAGATGAAACAAGCAGAAGTGTGTCTTCATCAGGATTACTTAATATTAAATCACATTTATTAAACTGAACTTGGTGGCTTTGAGGAGGAAAAACATTCTAGTTGCTGTCTAGATAATGCACAGACTTTCCAGCGAAACTGGAAATGGCCAAACCCGTTTTATAAACGTTTTTACACATGGATGTATTGGACCATTTCAGCTTAGGGTTTGTGGAACATAGAGGTTTGCAGCACACTGTGTCCTGGCCTTTGTCTCTGAAGTGAGATGGCCCTTTTGTTGTGTTCAGAAAGGGGAGGTTTTGGAGAGACTGGCACTGTTCCCAAACACAGCAAGACCTGGCTCTCTTTGCAGATACAGATCAATCGAGCATGCTAAGATAAACCACGTGAAAGTGACCTTGAGATAGATTCTCCATATGACATCCCCCACACTGACACCTCCACCATGATGGAATTACCACTCTCCATTTTTTCTCTCTTTTTTCCTTTCTTTTTCTATCGGGCTGAAGGATCTGAACCCTCTGAAAATGAGTTAGTCTGAGCAGAGCCGAAAACTGTTGTTTGTCTCCAGTAAACCATGCTTTATTCCTGTGGAAATAAATGCAATGAAAATACATTAAGAATAAACACTTCCTCCAAGATCACAGAAAATGTACATTTGACATGGAGGAAAATGGAGGGAAAGCCACATTGCATGTACAAATAATTATTAAGTAGGCCTAAAACTGGACTTCAACAGCACTCAAGGCAGTCTGGTTGGAGGAAGGGTTAAAGTTAAAATGCCTTTATTGGTCAGCATATCCAAAAAGGAATAAAGCATATACTAAAACACCAACACGGTTCAGCTGTATAGCTTTCATCAGCACATAAACTAGTTGAGCCAAAAAGGGGCGCTTGTTATAGTTGGTAAATTGAACAGTCAATTGCCCAATCAAAATAGGAAATGATGACACACCAGTGTTATATAAAAAATGGATAATAAAGCTTAACCAAATAGCAATAACAGTGTAAACATAGAAAATATTAACGCATTGAGATCTTGCAAAATACATATAACAATCCTGAATACAGAAAGATCATAGAAAAGGCTTTCTATCGATCCCCTCATTAAGGCATGTAAATGTCAAAGCTTGAAAATTGAGTAAGTTTCTATTTGTAGAAGGAGCTTTAATCTGTCGCCTAAAAATAACTCTAATATATTATTTAATAAACTCAGTGCCCTCCACTTTTAACAACGTATTTATATTTGACATTTATTAATTTAGTACAGGCCTTCATCCAGGGTGATTTATAGAATATTGTATTTAAAAAGGCTTGGTGAACAAGAATATATGTACAGAACTCATCTGTAGCATGATTGAAACTCTGATGTTCTGATGTTGTAGGCAGTTTGGGGGGCAAGAACTGAGAATAGATGTAACCGAGATGTACATCCCTGAAGCGGTGGAACTGCTAGGCAGCCTAAGGTTGCAGAGTAGAGAGGTCTAGAAGGGTACAGGGTTTGATAATAGCCTGTAGATAAGGGTGTAGGGTTGGTTAATAGTGTTTTGCTAAGGGTGTAGGTTTTGATAATAGCCTGTAAATACGTGGGAGCTGCCCCTCTTGTTACTGATATTCGACCATTCTTTCTCATTCTTGATTGAACATTATATGCCCTTTAAACTTCCCAAATGAGGCTGTGTGCTCTCAGAGCCTCAGATCTATTGATGATTATAGCTGTGTTGTTAAAGGTGCAAAGACAATCCTCAGTACTTATTTGGATTAAATATGGATGTTAATTTAAATTTGAGTCCCTTTCACGGATTAGACATGAATTTGCATATCGTCTTTGGATGTAAAAAAATCCAATATTAAAAGTACAATGTGCAGTCTCAGCAACTACATATATATATATATATATATATATATATACATATTTCAGTAGCCCGCTCTTTGATATTAACGGCGGCTTTAGATTTCCGTTGGTGCCTCAGTCCTGAAAGTCTGAGTAGGGGAGAGCGGGGTAAGTTGTCACATGGGTAAGTTGTCACACTGTTCATACCTCCAACCACAGGGGCACTATCTCAAAAATCAAATAGCTACTTTGTTGCAACTAGGGTCAGATTCAAATTCCTTTTCACAGGTGGTCAAAGATCACTTTAATTACATTAAGTAAGAGCACAAGTTTCGTGTTTGTCTCTGTCACGGTTTTACCTTGTTCAGCTGCTGGAGGGCGCTTGACCATGTGATGGTCTGTTTTCTTTTGTTTTGTGTGAGGAATCATTGTCATTTCCATTTTCCTTATATGATCTTTTGTCGGTGTATTTTCTGATCACGGCCAGCTGTGGATTATCAGTGTTTATTCCACCTACTATTTAAGGTCTGCGTTTTTCTCATACCAATGCTTCTGTGTAAACCATTGTTACGCTCTAGCCGGTACTAAGAACTCGGTATTAGTTTTCCACCCTGTGGTCTCTCAGTTAAAGAGAGAAGGTACTATTTAGCATCTCATTTAAAAGGGTCAGCGTTACCACTCTGTGGTTGCCTTTCTAGGAGGATTATTTCCATCCATCCATCCATCCATTGTTCCTTCCAGGGTAGCTATAGGTTTACCCTTGCCAATCCATCGCAGAACCCACAGTTGCTGGGTGGGTGACCCCAGCGCATTTACCCCTTGAGCCACTCCAGAGCTCTAGGATTATTTCCTTCCTAGCTATAGGTTTATTTTCGGTGGCGTTTCCTTTCGAGATTCATTCTTTGTTTTTGGGTTTAAAAACTCCCAGAGCTAAAGTCTCTAAAATCATTTGAGTTTCTTACCTCTTCGTTGAAGAGTCCTCGTCCTTTGGGTTATTTTCCGTGGACTTTATGCCCGGAGTTTCTTTTCTTTGTCCATCCATTTTTCCCCCTGCTCCCTTATCTGTTCGCAGACTTAGTGGCTGACTACTTGTAGTTAGCTTTGAGATATTCATGACATCTGCGGGTGGCTCTTCCATCCCCGACCCACACTACAGTCTCCTTCAAAAGTAAGTAAATGGCACCTTACATTTTATGTAATAAAACTGTGTTAGGTATAAATGTTCTAAATTATATTTGTGTACTGAATAAAGGAGACAATAAGGTGTCTCTTGATATGTTAGCTGCAGTCCTATGTTGAACTAGCTTTGAGATTTAGCAAACATTAGCCCACATGCCCGTTTGGGGCAAGTTGTCTCAATGGCTTTGAGGCAAGTTGTCACATGAGGCTAATTGAAATGTGTTTTTGAAGGAAAGAAGCATTGAGGGAAAGAAGAAAGGAACGAACAAACAAAGGAACAAAAGAAAGTGGCAGCACACCTCCTGACATAATGTTGAAGGCAGTCAGGCAGGTGAAGCTGGAGAACAAATCAATCAGAAGCACAGCAAACGATTTTAATATAAATTACCGTACTCTGACTCGGTATTGTGAAAAGGTTACCAGCAAAGAAATTGTCAGTCAGGCAGCCATGCCAACAACAATGGTTGGCTATAGAAAGCCACAGCAGGTATTTCCACCTGATTTGGAGATTCAGCTTGTTCATTATATCGCTAGGTTAGCTGACATTTATTTTGGTCTGTCACCAAGTTAGATCAAAAGACTTGCCTACCAGTTTGCTGTGGCACACAAGCTGAAGTTCACACCAAGTGGGAAGAAACAGAAAAGGCCAGCTTGGAGTGGTTTACAGCCTTCTTAAAACGGCACCCAATGCTGTCGCTAAGAAAGCCTGAGACAACTAGCCTTGCCAGAGCTAGTAGCTTCAACCGAGAAAATGTCAATGCCTTCTTCGACAATTTAGCAAATGTGCTAGACAGACATCAATTTGGACAAGGGGACATATGGAATGTCGACAAAACTGGGGTGACCACAGTCCATAAACCTGACAAAGTAGTGGCCAGATGCGGATTCAAACAAGTAGGTCACTGACCTCCGCTGAAAGGGGGACGCTTGTCACACTGGCCTGTGCTGTCTCAGCCACAGGAAATAGTATACCTCCATATTTCATATTTCCCCGTGTCAACTTCCGTGACCATTTTTTAAACAACGGACCACCTGGCAGCAAGGGAGCGGCAAATCCCTCGGGGTGGATGAAAGATGTGCACTTTTTTGACTTGAAACATTTCATTGAGCATACAAAATGCTCAAAGGAGAAACCATGTTTACTCCTTTTGGACAACCACGAATCTCATATGGCACATCAACACAGCATGTGATGCATGGATGAGGAACAATCCTGGGAGAACAATGTCAATTTATGACATTCCTGGGATTGTGGCAATCGCTTATCCTGTGGCGGCAACCCCCTTGAACATTCAGGCTGGCTTTAGGGTAGCTGGGGTACAACCTTACAACGGGGATGTATTTTTGGAAACTGAGTTTGCGCCATCCTATGTTACGGATCGCCCTGCCCCGCCAGGCTCCAGTGCCAACCCTGCCCTGCCAGGCACAAGCACAGACGCAGACCCGTTCAGTTCCCATGCCAGCTCACCCTTACCCAGCAATGCCAGTGCTGGCAGCAGACTACCAACTCCAGAGGACATCCGGCCATTTCCAAAAGCTGGTCCCCGAAAACAAACTAATAATGGAAGAAAGCGGCGCAAAACCGCAATTCTAACAGACACACCCGTGAAGCAAGCACTACAAATGGAAAAATCACAATCTAAAAACAGGCTGTTTCTGGAGGATCTGCCGAGAACAAAAAGGCAACAGTAAAAAGAAAAATATATGAGTCATCATCAGATGAAGAGGAGTGCTTCTGCCTAGTCTGCATGGAGCCATTTTCTAACAGCCGCCCAAAAGAGACTTGGGTGCAGTGTGTGAGATGCAAGAAGTGGGCCCATGATGCTTGCACGGTGCACCCCAGGCCAGGCAAATTATCATCTTGTGAAGATGAGTCTGATTAGAAGTGTTTCGTTGTGCATGACACCACGTCTGTTTTGTTAAGACTAAGCATTTCGTTCTTTAATGAATGAGTTCTGTAATGAAATGTACTTGGTTTTGAATTTGAAAGTTAAAAAAATTATATTCACAATTATTTAGTTGGATTCTTATTTGTTAATAATCCAATGTGACAACTTACCCCACATACTATGACATAGTGTGACACACCCTCTATTTAACTGTCTACAACTCCATACTGAAATAAGATATGAATATGTAATGAATACAAAATGACATTACATTACAGGCATTTGGCAGACGCTCTTATCTAGAGCGACGTACAACAAAGTGTTAACCGTAGTCAAGAACAGTTTAGCTGAAAGCCACCCTAGTGGGAAGTACAGTTCCTAGGTGCTAGGAGCAACCACATAGTTAAACTAGGACCCTGTAGGTAAATCTGTAGCCACAATTCAAAGGTAGCAATAAAGCAATCAATGCAGAAAATAATGCCTAAGCCTAATACAATACATAAACAAGTAGACATGTGTAATACTAAGCAACTATGTCCCTAAGTTAACAAAAAACGGACTACGGGGAGAGGTGCACCCTGAAGAGGTGAGTCTTCAGTCGTCGCTTGAAGGTGGTTGACACTTGAAGGTGGTGTTGTGTGAAGTAAGTGAAGAGTTGACATGTTGAGCAAAATCACGTCTTTCTTTTAAAAGTCAACAGGTCTCTCACTCTCTCTTTCAGAATTATGAAGACATGTCTCATGTCATGCTGTTCAATAAGTACATTTTTAAGGTAGCCCCCAGGCATGCTCCTGGATGCTACTGCAATATTAATTCTGTTGGAGGAGTGGTGTGAGGTCATTGCGGTTGCCGATATATAGGTATTTAATTAGGTGCACCACACCACTAGACTGAAACAGCGTCTGCCCTGCGGCAATACCTGCTGTTCTTCCTGTGGGCGGAACACCGTCAATATAATGGTAGCACAGTGACACCTACTGGTAAGAATGGAGAGCTGCATGGCTTTATTTCCTTGTCCAAATTTAGGAAGGGCAACAGTTATAACGCCACAGATGAGGTTTATCTGGACTTCCTTCAAATTCGAACTCAGTGAGATTAAAAATAAGTAGTAAATGAATACATAAATGATTATGTTAATGATAGTTTCATATACTGACAGAAAATTAAAAATCTTTACTATTATAATTGTTTTACTGGAGGTTTTACTTGGCTGTGCGAGAGATGGCTGTGTTGGCCGGTCCACTGGTCAGTTGTTTGCATCAGAAAAAAAGCCCTCGTGAACAATTGGGTTTGTCAGAGCTTTGGATAATTCTACCCTAAGTATTTAAGAAGAATGCGGAAATGTAGGTGCTGGAGAAAGAGGTATTTTCCGTAACCTGAACATTTTCGGTAACCTGAACATCGTGTCAATCATAGCTTTGAAATTGGCTCTAGTTCAGTGCGCATTGACCATTGCGTGTGCTTGCTTGTGAGCCCTTATATTACCCTTATATTTAAACTGAAACCGAAGGAATTGTGGTTGGACCTTGGGTCTATAGGATCTGAAAAGATTATGTGGGCCTCTGTGGTAAAAGCGGAGGATTTGTGGCGCGTTGCTCTTAAATGTCACGTTAATTGTTCTCAACTCCCCTACGTAATCATCAACTGTAAAGGACTCTTTATGCACCACTAGATGGCGCCAGTTGTACATCGGGTGTGTGAGCGTGCGTGCGTGCGGGTGGTGTGTGTGTGTGTGTGTGTGTGTGTGTGTGTGACACACAGTACATACACGCACATACAGTGCATGGGCTATTCTAACTATGGGAACTTTTGACAATACTTATTTTCAAAATATGAAAATATCACATAATGAATTGATCAGAATCTTTATTAAATTTAATCAGGAACTCAAAACGTATACTGGTCTCAGATTTTAATCAGGTATTTACTATTTTTTTACAATTTTTAACACAACTCCTTCGGAAATGTCATTACCATCACGTCACTATTAACTTATATTTTTTTTTTTTCTTCCCATGCTAACCTTACTTTGATCTAATCTTGGCTCAAGCTTAACAGACTCTATGCTACAATTCTGTCTGTGTTCTTGACAAGAAGGAGATGACTGGAATAAATGTATTTTCCAACAGTTTTCCAAATATCTCTCATGTTTTATTGTGTTTGCTGGCTGGTCTTTTTGGCCCATTGCTGCCATCTACTCTGCAAGTGAAAACATAATCTCTTCTTGAACCTGGGCAAACGAGTAACTATATTTCTTGGTGGATTTACACATGCCAAAATATGATCATTTTTACTTGATTATGGTTTGAATTTTTAATACTTTTGCATTTTCATATTTTTTTGTGCCACATAGCCATGGTATAAGCAAAATAAAACATTCTGAACTATGCGTTCTAAGGATGTATACACACTTCTGGGTGGGAATGGCATCACCACCCCAGTTGTGCATATACACCGATCAGCCACAACATTAAAACCACTGACAGGTGAAGTGAATAACATTGATCATCTTGTTACAATGGCACCTGTCAAGGGGTGGGATATATTAGGCAGCAAGTAAACAGTCAGTTCTTGAAGTTGATGTGTTGGAAGCAGGAAAAATGGGCAAGCGTAAGGATCTGAGCGACTTTGACAAGGGCCAAATTGTGATGGCTAGACGACTGGGTCAGAGCATCTCCAAAACGGCAGGTCTTGTGGGGTGTTCCCGGTATGCAGTGGTTAGTACCTACCAACCGGCGACAGGGTTATGGGCGCCCAAGGCTCATTGATGCGCGTGGGGAGCGAAGTCTAGCCCGTCTGGTCCAATCCCACAGAAGAGCTACTGTTGCACAAATTGCTGAAAAGGTTAATGCTGGCCATGATAGAAAGGTGTCAGAACACACAGTGCATTGCAGCTTGCTGTGTATGGGGCTGCGTAGCCGCAGACCGGTCAGAGTGCCCATGCTGACCCCTGTCCACCGCCGAAAGCGCCTACAATGGGCACATGAGGGTCAGAACTGGACCATGGAGCAATGGAAGAAGGTGGGCTGGTCTGATGAATCACGTTTTCCTTTACATCATGTAGATGGCCGCGTGTGTGCGCCGTTTACCTGGGTAAGAGATGGCACCAGGATGCACTATGGGAAGAAGGCAAGCCGGCGGAGGCAGTGTAATGCTCTGGGCAATGTTCTGCTGGGAAGCCTTGGGTCCTGGCATTCAAGTGGATGTTACTTTGACACGTACCACCTACCTAAACATTGTTGCAGACCAAGTACACCCCTTCATGGCAACGGTATTCCCTGATGGCAGTGGCCTCTTTCAGCAGGATAATGCGCTCTGCCACACTGCAAAAAATGTTCAAGAATGGTTTGAGGAACATGACAAAGCGATCAAGGTGTTGACTTGGCCTCCAAATTCCCCAGATCTCAATCTGATTGAGCATCTGTGGGATGTGCTGGACCAACAAGTCCGATCCATGGAGGCATCACCTCGCAACTTACAGGACTTAATGGATCTGCTGCTAACGTTTTGGTGCCAGTTACCACAGGACACCTTCAGAGTTCTTGTGGAGTCCATGCCTCGACGGGTCAGAGCTGTTTTGGTGGCACGAGGGGGACCTACACAATATTAGGCAGGTGGATTTAATGTTGTGGCTGATCGGTGTATATCCTGAGAATGCATGGCTTGTCAAGTTATTCCTTACATTCTTTATATATATGTTCTATCAAAACACACACACACATACACACACACACGTGCGCACGCACACACACACACTTACACATTTGATACAGTGATGCTGTTCTAATCCAAATAGCCTATATAGTAGGGTATGGTAACAGATACAGTTTGAAATTTAAATAGTGCATCCAAGATATATTCAGTACCTAACTAGTCATGGTTTATCCTTAGACAAATATGACAAAACCTTGAAAGACATATCAGGGATATCAGCATTTTTAAACATTGCTGTGCATTGTGCAACTCATGACTTTGACTTCAGCCAGACCTGAACCAACCCTCCCCCACCGCTAAAGACCTGAACCAACCCTCCCCTCACCACTAAAGACACCGTCTCAGTTCAGGTGCCTCAGATCTCAGAGACGCGACGGAAAAAGCAGCAATACTCCTATGTTCATCATAGACAGTGTGAGATCTGTCAGAAGATTGCCAGTATAAGTTGCCTTACAAATCCTGTGTCCCTCTTTCTGAAGTATTTTGCGCTCACTATCTCGCACCCACCTCTGAAGAACACTGCACTGTGTCCAGTTCCCTTTACCAAAGAAAACTGTATTAGCTGTCTTCAGTGCTGGAAAGAGTACTACAAAATCCTACTCCAGTGCAAGTACTGTTTATAGAAAATGTACTTGAGCAGAAGTGAAGTACTCCTCCAGGAGACTACTTGAATAAGCGTAGTAGCTTATTCAAAAATACTAAAGAAAAAGTAGTCTTGCTTGAATTTTTTTAGAAAGTCGGATGCATGAGATATTTGACAAAAAAATGTAAGAACTGTCTCATTACCTGCAGTCTCATGTGCCTTGCTATAAAGAACCCTGTACTTACTGCACCTCAGCCTTCAAAGAGCATGGCACACGGTCCTGTGTAGACTAGCAGAACTAAACCCATGCTTTATTTATTTTTAATTTTTTTAATAAACAAGGGGGGGGTATTATCTGATGAACTTCATTTCAATTGCACTCTTAAAGGAAATCCTCCCTCAGTCTGAAGCGTTGTTAAACCTTTTCAACTTCACATAATGTAGGGGATAAGGAAACGTCCTGTTTGCCATTTACAGTCTTTCTCTTTCTCAAACTGAACATTGAAGTAGAGGAAAGATTGAGACAGCAGATGTTGCATAATTCCTGTGTTGCTCCCACCAAGAACAATTACTGGATACGCAGCCATGGCTTAATTTTGTACTCTTAATCTCCTTCATTGTGAAAATCACAAAAAAACGAAGTGTTGTGGATATAAACCATTGCATTGTGGGAACTTCCTCTGAGAACTTCCTGATGCTCCAGCAATGCACCAAAGCTAGTGATCTCAGTTCTCTGTCACATTCCAATTTTGACATAGGTGCAGAATGTGGTGGGAGGCTGTCTATTGGCTATGATTCATGGTAAATATGCACATCCCTGTTAGATGGGTGTTGGTTTGAACTTGGTGCGAATGTTACACCTTGTGATTGGCTGCTGGTAAATAATAAAGACAAGGCAATGTTAATTTACAGACAGTAGCTATTTACAAAGGGGAAATAATTTATTCCATTACCAGGCTGATATCCTTTATCTAAAAGGTTGTACACAGATACAGCACCACCATAAAAGACACCTGGATGTTCCGGTTCCTGTTCCAGTCCAAACAAACAGCAAAAGGGCAAAAGGGGGAAAGGGCTTCAGGAGCAGTCAATAGAAATGCAGAAATGCTTGCTGTGAGAATGGGGAAACAGGTGGACAGAGAAGACCACACCCCACTGCTGTGGGCCAATGGAGCATTTCCTTACCAAATGTTGAGTACAGATCAAGTTCCTGGAAGAAATTAGAATGAAATTTGAAACAATTACTTGTGATTTGCGAAGATCAAGGGAAGGCATGATTTGCAGCAGGCATGTTGGTCGCTGAACAAGCCAATTCTTGAAGACCAGGTCCTACTGTGCCTTTTCTCTGCCGCCTTCTCTCCTCGACAGTTTAATGCCTGATGTTGTCGATTGTGGGAACATTAGTGTGGGCACATTAGTGAAACACTGAAGAACCTTTGAGAAATCATCCTGGATTTATCCACTGCTTTCACAAGAGACAGCACTGTTTACGGAAAACAAACTAGCCACCCCAGAGAGAGGCTGATGTCATCTTGGAAGGGATGAAGGAAGTTCAGAGGTGCAAGGTCATCGTGGATGATTAAAAAAAGAACACATCCTCCACACTGTTTTGGTGTGTGTTTCAAAATGTTTTTCTTCACAATCTTATGGGAAAATATCTTTAAAGATGAAATAAATGACTAACAGAAGATTATGAAGGAGCAGGCTGTGTTCATTCCATGTCTCTCTCTCTATACATATTTTAACACTTCACAATATAAGGGCACATGTACACAACTGCAGTTGTCAGATATTGCATATATATATATATATATATATTAAACATTTCTGTGAATGATATCTTTATCATTGTATTTTCCAATAAGTCCATATATTCACAATATATTTTGATATATTATACCCATTATATTCCATTTATGTAAGGGTCTAAATGTAGACCCTTGGTCAGGTATCAGCAAAGAACCCTTTAAACCCTAGTCAGAGCTAACCAGAGAAATGCAGGCAGCACTTGGAATAGAAGAAAACACGATATATTACGAAAATCAATCAAAGCAAATTTGCAGGGTCTTATACACAGACGTTCAAAGGGAAATACAACCTGAAGGATTGGCTTGCATTTTAAATAATTCCATTATTTTATAAATTAAACCATATATTTATGGAATGACCACTTATACAGAGAAAAGTAAACATATCAGGCAAACACACTGTACACAGGACACGCAACTATATTCAGTAATACTTTAATATTAGTAATGAAGGTCTGGCAGAGACGAGTTTCTTACAAGTTACAATTCCCATTCAATAAAAACCCATATATTAATTCATGTATTTAGATGAATTTATCATAGTACAATATGGTGACAAGAAAAATAGACCAAAAAATAGACAAAGTGACAAGAAAAATAAATGACCCTCATCACAACCAGTAAAATATTTGACAGTTGTCTTGAAAGGCTGACAAAGAGCTGCGAGATACAATGGAAGAAAGCAGTGTTTACAAATGAGTTCATTTCATAGTGAGAGTTTGCTTGTTTAGTATCGAGTATAGTAAAGCTGCCTCTCTTGATGTCCTGATGTCCAAACTTCCCTCTCGTGTACCAGAAACAAGGTTTTCCATAAATGTCTACATTATTCCCCTTCCCCCTCTTTGTTGTATGCAAAATTATTTATTGTGAAGCACAGAGGCAAAATCAAGTCATAAAGAACCAGCTGCTACTGGATGATCCTTTGCATGAACTGCCATCCTTATTGTGCAGAGACAATGGTCATTATGTCACCTGATGCTACGGAGTGAGGTATATAGCTTGTGCAGCAATGACTGTACCGGGAGGTACGTGTAGCTCTGGTGACCCACAAACCTGAGCTTATTTTCACCAGCGTGGTTTATCAGATAATATCTATGTGTTTTAAGTAGCATCCAGGTGGAGTGTATGCACGTGAAACAAAGGTATCAGTGTGCATTGCACATGCGTCTGCCTGTGTGTGTGTAACAGGTGCGGGTCTGCTGTGGGTTTGGAACTACGCCCCTCACTGGCCACAAAATATGAGTTATATATGGAGTTAAAGACCAGCTAAGGGAACTAATCATATGCTTGTTGAAGCTCTAGAAGGTGATGCCACCTTCTGTAGCAGACATTCATGTGCTCACTGAAGTCGAACTTTGCTATGAGTGTGGGGGGTGCTGTCGATGATTTAAGCAAAGTAATAAAATTAACTAAAATAATAATCTCATGCTGAGAAACTATGCTAAAAACTGAAAAGAAAATGCAAGCCTGAAATGATCTACATTGCATCATCACATTTATATTCTTGAAAATATTCATTGTTTTTTTTTTTGCATCATCTAATGTATTTTAAATTGCTACATGTTGAGCACATAAACAAACAAATAATAATGAGCACACATATATATTTATATTTTTCAATGTCCTTTCTGAATTATTATAATTTTTTCAATTTCAAAAGTAGTACTGATGAAATAATGACTTCACATAAAACACCACAAAAAAAACAACCTAAATTCGAAAAAGAAAAACAACTCTTGAACATTAAAACTGCTACTGGGTAGAACAGAGAAAGTACCAAGAGAGCAATTAACAGTCAAATATTATCATGGATACCAGGGTCAGCCTGGTAGACTTAGAGACTATTTCTGGAGAGAAAGAGAGAGAAGAAAGAAGTTGGGAATGGACTTCACCAAGGAGTGCTCGAATATGACCTTTGAACCCTAACCAGGGCTTGTGGCTTCAGATTTTGTTTCTGATTTTCTCCCATTTTCTCCCAATTTAGTAGCCAATTAGACCCGCTATTTTATGTCAATCCCCCCCTAGTAATGTGAGTTTGCTGCCGTACTCTGACCAGTAGTGACGAAGGCAAAGTAACGTCTCCTCCGAGACGGCACTCACCAGGCCGTCAACCAGTTACTACAGGGCCACTCTTCTGCACAGCGAATATCCTGTCGGCTTCCCTCCCCCCTCCCTGGGGCGGACAGCCAATCACCGCCCCCTGGTAGCACTCCCGGCCAGAGCCGACTCTGGCGGGACGGGGAATCGGACCCTGGTCTCTGTGGCCAGTGTCGAAAGTTGTAACCACTGGACCACGCGGGAGGCCCTTCTTTTTATTTATCGACAGAAAATCAACCAATGGGCCCTGAGGGCGAACAAGGCATCTACCAATATCGCAACAGACATAAATAAAGTCATTTTACTTACTTGGCTTTACTAAGACACACAATATGTATTGCCACATTATGACTATCAATACAAAGACCAATGCATGATGACATCATGAGAGATGGGAAAAGAGCAGTAGCGAATTGTCACCTTAACATAAATCAGGCTGAATCCCATACCTTTAAACGATGATAACTCTCAATCTGTTTCTGTTTACATTCCTCTATCATCAATCAAGCAATTAATTAGCTGACTAATCAATACCAATATCTATAAAATCTTCCCTATTTTATTTTGCAATAGCATTTTTCTTTACATCTAAGAATTATGTAGTTATGTAAAATGTTCTTATATCTGAAGATTATGTGACCTGGTGGATCAATGTACTCCTCGGTCTCTGCACCCGAATTTAAGGAACATATACTTTGTAAATATCCGTTAATCTGAGCTGGGCTGATCATGCAGTTTAATGTTCATGAAAAGGCACCATAGTTTTCACCCAACTGAAGTTTTTTGCTAGGCTTTATTGCACGTTTCTCAAAGCTAGTATACTATACAGTTAACAGAGGGATTTAAGGTAGTAGATTTAAGCGTAGCCTACACTTTAAAACGATTCAGTTGATTTCTACTCAATTAAACCCCTTATTTTCATTCAGAATTTCAATGTGACACAAAGAAAGAAAATGCTACAATGTGAGACACAATTAACAGGAGGCTTTGTGTTTACTCGCCAACAGATTATTCAATTAATTGGCACGTTTGTTGATTAAGCAAAATAAATGAATGCAGGTTGAGAAGACAGAAAAGTTTAAAGGTAAGATTACAGCCTCCTCTAATCCCAGCTCACCAGCCACCACTGGTATAGAGGGAGGGAGGGATGGAGAAAGAGGAAGGAGGGGAATAAGAAAAAAGTCAGCTGTTTTGCAGAGGAAAGAAATAAAGACAGCTTTATTTAACATAGACAATCTATATTTTCACAGTAGGACCAAATGCAAATCGCATAATGAGTTTCCTCCCACCTGAAAATATAGAAACAGGCAGAGAGAGAGAGAGAGAGAGAGAGGGAGAGAGAGAGAGAGAGAGAGAGATGGAGAGGGAGAAAGAGAGAAAGTGCAAAGGCCTCACAGTGGTCAAGTTCAAAAACAGGAAATACAGCAGTATCAGTAACATCTCCACTATTGTACATTCTAATTGAAAAAATATATACTGTAGATATATGCACATAATTAAATAAATGAAGACGGTGTAGGTGGAGCCGCTGTCTGTAGGACGCAGGCCCGTGAGGACAGCGGGAGGATCTGGAGCGGGGCGTGGCTGGGTGTGGACCGGGCGTGGCTGGGCTCTAGTTGGCTTGGTCCAGAGCCCTCAGCAAGTCACCCCCATGCAGCAGGAGCACGCTGCCCTGCAGCGGTACGTTGACCTCGCAGTCATACCGCGTCAGCTCCGGCAGGGAATGCAACTTGAAGGAGGGTGCCAGCAGACGACTTGCCAGTCCTGCGGGAGGAGACAGGAAGAATGAATACACAAACCAATTATTGGAACCCCCCCCCACAAATTAATAAATAAATTAATAAACAAATGAAGTAATGAACAATATTGTTTATTATTTATTTATTTAGAAAGTGTTTACAAACGAATGCATGAATGAAATTAATAAATGAATGAACAGACGAACGGATGAATGCATTAACAAATGAACGCAAATGAACTAATTCATGAATGATCTAATTACTGAGTTGTCCCCTGAGTGAGGATGCAAATATATATTCTGTGATTTTCAGATTACCCAGGGGATGAGACCTGAGACTTGGGGGAAGATTTATACTCCAGCAGGACAATGATCCCAAACATACAGCAAATGTCACATTCACGTGGTTTAAAAACAAAAAAATCGATGTCCTTGAGTGGCCCAGTCAAAGCACAGACCTCAATCCCATTGAGAATCTGTGGAAAGATTTGAAAATTGCTGCTCACCAACAGTCCCCACACAACCTGATGGAGCTCAAGCAATGTTTGTTTATTTTAAACTGCTGGATTTGTTTTGCATGAAAAATCATGTTTTAATACTTAAATCCCTAGGAATAATAGTGTAAAAGTAAAACTGCAAATATCTAACCATTTAGCAGAAAAATAATACCCACCTTGAAAAATATGATTTATCGAAACTCACTCAGTGCACTGAGTGAGTCTTGGAAAAACACTCTTCAATTATTGTCTATTTTCTATTGGTCATTTGGCACTATAGAGTATTTTGTGTTGCTCAGTGGCAAGAAATCCCAATTAAATCCATTTTGATTCCACGAAGTAAGAAAATAAAATATGAAAAATGCCAAAGGCGGTAAATACTTTTCATGCCCACTGTATAGGTGATCAATGATCATTTTATACACAACAGGCACAAATGAAATGTGGACGCGTTGGATGGGTGCGATAGTAAATCTGTACGGATGATGTGTGTGTCAGAGCGCTGGGAAAGACTCACCTCCTGTTTTGGGGGAGGGGGGCACGCTGCAGTCACTGTAGTTGGGTGTGTATTGGTGTCCTAGTTCCGGAGGCTTGGGCTCCCCTGGCTCGTATCCAGAGCATGGGAGCATCCTGAATCCCTGCATCAGGCCAAAGGGTGAGTCTCCACCCCCATGCAGGACAGAGAATGTGCCTGAGAGAGAATGATATACCTTTCATATATATGTTTTAAAATTTTGTTTCAGATTTTTTCAATTTGGGAGCCAATTATACCCTCTATTTATTTTGATTAACCCTCCCCCAGGGCAAGCTACTCTCTGAGGCCGGTGATGATCCGCCTCCTTCGAAATGGAACACGCAGACCCCCTTCCTGGAGACACCCTTACGTGCTTCACAGCCAGTTCTTGCTGACCACCCTCCCCCCTCCTCCCTCAGGAGCGGACAGCCAAATGCCGCCACCCGGTCAGGGCTAACGGCCAGGGCCGGTCTGGCAGAGACGGGTTTCGAAACGCGTCCCTGATGTGTTTCATATTTGAATATGTATATATTATTATATGAATGTAATTGAAGTATGAATATATGAATGTCATTGAAGTAATTGAAGTCCGTATTTCACCCAGGTCCACATCCGATGCAGTATCTCACCTTCACCTGAGAGCGCGCTGGCGGAGAGGGATGTCTGTTCGGGGGAGGCACAGGTGCTGTTCATTCTGTTCTTCCTCCTTTTCCACGCCGTCTCTGTGAACTCACTTAGTGGCATCTCCTGTCACACACGCACACGCACACGCACGCACAAACACACAGATTCAAAAACGCATGGACAAATAATAAAATCAATTCCAACACCCAAGGCCACCACTCATTTAGTGCAAAGTTTTACTTATATTTAGAGTTTTTCCCACATTGTCTGCTTTTAATTCCCTCAGGAAAACGCATTATACATAAAACACTGATTGATTGATGGAATTATTAGTTATAAAATAAGATCATAGCATTAAGCAGAGTACACAGAGTTTAATTTTTTTTACACATATATTCCTTTCTAAAAAATCTGATTTAAATGCAGCAAAAAACATTCTAAACTGACAAATGGGAACCTTACAGCAATGCACCATGGGCAAAAGGACCTTACCCGAGATACAAGAGGAAAGGTGCACTGATCTCCAAACTCCAGCTGTCTTTTGCACGCAAAGCTCTGGGCCAGTGCATTTGGACCTGGACTTAGGCCTTTGTAGGCCTGGACACAGTTCTCTGGGGACCTGTGATGTAATAATGAGTCATTTAGCATCTGTGTCACTGTAATATATGTTTCTACAGCAACCACCATTATTTATTTATTCCAATGCTTTTTCCATCACGTCGGCTTACGAGGTATTGGAAAGGACGTGGTAGATCTCTGCATTTTGCTCGTATAAATAGTGCTTTTTTGCTTGTTTTATGTCTGAGGCTGCCTGTAACCCAAATTGCCATGTGCGGGATGACAAAGGCTAATTCTATTCACTGCAAGCTTGTGGCCTCAGGTACCTGTACTTTCGGAGATAGGGGCGAACTTGCGGGTCCATAATGCAGGCCGCGTTTTGGAGGTACTGTAGTGGGTGGTCAGGCGGCCATGCCTCGTTCTGATGCACGCCCATGATGGGGACCGGGGCGCCAGCTAGGATGTGGTAGGGGGGCATCGCTGTGGCGCCCAGGTAGGGCAGGGCAAGGTGAGGGTCCAGAGAGGTGGAACTGGCGTGTGTTTTCCCCCCCTGGGACGGCATGGGGGGGTGGAGGTGGGTGGGAGGGGGAGCAGGGGGATCCAGGGGCTGGAACAGGCTGGCTATGTTGTGGAAGCTGTCCTGGGCATGGGCATGGGTGGGGCCCACCATCGGCAGATCCTCCTCCTGGCAGATGGGGTGGAGCTGGTAGTCCTCTCCATCCATGGGGATGTAGGGGGCTAGGGTGTCCAGGTCCAGATTGCTCAGGTCCATCTAAGGGAGGAGGAGGAGGAGTACAGACAGACCATCCAATCAACACTCAAGACACACAATGGCTGGTCAATCATTGGCAGCGGTGATTAAGAGGTGGGACTCCAGACCCGGAAGGTAAGATAAAGCACTGTTGTTGTACCGGTGAGCACGGTACTTAATTTTCACAGCTTCAGTAAACACAACCAGCTGTGTAAATTTGGTGAGTTTTTTAAATACATTTTTATCCACATTTTTCTTTACTCAATATGGAATGCCCAATTGTAATTGCCCCACTCTAAACAAGTGATACCAGAGAAATCACTATTGCACAATGAGGTTGGGAGTAGTATTACAGTAGCCTCCCTGGGTGACGTTACGGCCCAATAAGCTCTCCCAGCCACAGTCAGCACTATTGCTGTCAGGATTCAATTCAGACCACCGGGAGAGAAATGTGTCATGTTTCAATGTGAGCTACTTAGGTATATGCAAGCCATCACAGAATATCAACACCTGCTGAGCAGTTGAAAAAACACATCCGCTCCAAAGGACACATCTCATAAAAATAAAATGACCTGGGTACAGGGCTCAGTGTCCAGGGCAAACAGCTTTTCAGTCAGCTCCCCCTTTGGGTCACTGTCCCCAGATCTGTCGTAATCCCCAGGACTGCTGGGCTGAAGAGGGCAGAGGGAGAGTGTGTGTTACAACCAGACTGATGGAGGGAAATGACAATAGAGAGAGCAGAGGAGGATGCATACTGTGGAGCAGCTCCTGCGGGTGCTGAGGCAGGGGGCAGTGCTGGGCGTGGCCCTCCACTGAGGTGGGGGTGGGGGCACTGAGAAGGCGGCGGCCATGCTGGGCACCTCGCTGGTAGGATTGCGCTTGGTGACCTCGCTGCCCCACGATTGACTGTCGGGAGACTTCTCAAACGGGGTCCGTTCTATGAGGGAAGCAGCCCACACACACACAGACACACAGACACAGACACACACACAGACACACAGACACAGACACACACACAGACACACACACACGACAGGACTTTCTAATCAGTCTGATCAGTTCTCAGACAATTAATACCTAATTGTATGTAATGTGCTCAGTGGCACATAATTCCTTTACAAAGAGGTTACATGTTTTCATTGACTAACTGGTAGACTGACAGGTGAAATCTCAGTTGGTTGCCTGACACTAAACCTGTTTTAGTAAAATGAAGAACTTAAATATGTGTTTTGAAAAACCTTGTTTGATCAAGGGACTGGCTCTAACAAAACCCAGCATACATGATGAGACCCCAGGACCAAGTGACAAAGCCCTGGTTTAGACTACGGTCAGGCTCAATACAGCTAGCATCGCCTGTCAAAAGCTGAGTTAAAAGGTAGCAGGGTGAAAGGGAGGGGGCAGGGCGAGAGGCGAGGGGGCAGGGCGAGAGGCGAGAGGCGAGGGGGCAGGGCGAGAGGCGAGGGGGCCGGCGGGACTCTGACCAAAGTTGAGGGCAATGACGGTGCCTCCGGGAATCGGCTCCTCAGGCTCCTCCTTAAGCTCGGTGAAGAGGGCGTCGCCTGTCTCACCCGTTTCGCACGTCTCACCCTGGTGGCGGAAACTGGTCCCATCCAGAACGGAGCAAGGCTTAAACAGAGATTCTGTCTGATACAGAGAGAGCAGCATTGCCCCCTCTTCAACATTACTGAGAGAGAGAGAGAGAGAGAGAGAGAGAGAGATAAATGCACAACATTACAATGTTACAGCACATTGCCAGCACTAGGGATCCGCAATTTCGACAAGAATGAACTGCTCATCATTTAATATTAGCATTTGGTAGTGAAACAAAAATCATACTTCCTTAAATATATTTTCTGCTTTAGCTTAACAGACGGTGAACAGAAATCACAAGCCATCACGGCCCATTGAAACATTATCCATTTACACAACTGAGATTTCTGATGTTAAGATCAGCAGATGCATTTCATAGGAATGATAGCACTACTCTGGGATCTGAACCATAAAAACAGTCCTGCCCCTGTTTCTTTGCCCCCACCCCCTGGTTTATCTCCCACCCCATTACCTGTACTCTGCCCCTGATTTATACCATGTGCCCGAATATATGCCCTGCCCCCTAGTCTAAGCCATGCCAATTATACAGTATGTACCCCATCCCTGGTCTCTATCACAGCCCCTGGGCCTACCTCAGAACATAGTTGATGCACACAATGCACTGGGGCTTGGAGTTGCAGCTGTTGTAGATGACAGTGCCCTGAGTCTCCATCCACACGTAGCCACCATGCTTCGCCAGCATCCGGTACTGCCCACTCACCACCTGGCCCTTGGTGCACACTGGGAGAGAGAGAGAAAACTGTTGGAGCATTTGGACTAATGATAGTGGCTGGGGAATTGTTAGTCAGCTGGACACTAAGGGTCACAAGATGCTTTTGTCATTTTCTGGTTTCCCTTTCGAGAAAAATGTACATCTACCTCCTCCCTTTTCTCAGTTGTCCCACCAGTGTTGGCACATTGGGTTTCACCAATCGATGTGCTTCAGAGAGCCCACGAGAACAGCTGTTCTGAGATCAGACCTTTCACTATTTGAGGTCACCCAGAAGAAGGTGGATATTCCAGGAAGTTAAAAGTTCATTTCTTACGTTTCGACCGCGTATGATTTATCCTGTTGGGTACGATTATCCAGCCAGGTGTTTTGAGATAGGCCAAGGTTTGGAAAACCTTTTCTGGTACTTTCCCCAAAAAGGGGTAAGTAGAGAGGTAACTAAATAGGACTTTGTACCTACTGGAAATATCCCACATCCCGGTCCAGGGGATTGGTGACCATCTTACATCTTTGTGACTGAGGATCTCCGTTGTACAGTAGGTTCTGCTGTATATGCACAACAACATACAGACACTTAAATATGGAGACGTCACTGACCAAGGCGTTGCAGGGCCTGAAGGACATCCAAGATAATGCATGCTATTACTTTTGCCTTTTTTTGGTCTTCTCAAAAAATGGGAATTGAAAATGTTTTGGTCTTGTTAGCTCAGTCCAGTTAATCCAGATGTTGGCGCTGACAGACCCGGCGCAGAAACGCAGGCTCTCTGTGTCTCAGCCTCTTACTCTTCCACTTACAAGTCAGAGATGATGTGGTCTAGACTGAGGCCGAGGCTCGAGTCCAATAATAGCCCCAATCAAATAAGAAAGAATTGATTAATAAATCATGCATGCATCCAAAATATAATTTTTCAGAGCCTCTGGGGGTACTAGGATTGTCAAGCTAAGCCTGCAGGCAGAGTCCCATTCTGTGCCCACAAACTCACTGAGCATCAACGGATATGAATTACCTCTCTGCTCCAGCTTTAGAAAAATAAACACAGATTTACTTTGATAGATAGAAGACAGCAATACAATTGCTCTGTCCCTCTCCTTTCCTCTCTCCCCCTGCCCTTTCTTATGTTCCTTCCCTTTGTTTTCAGGCTGGCAGGTTAACAGGTGAGTGTTAATTAGCTCAGGTCTTTAGCACTGGGCGGATGCAGGGGTGCAGGTTATTGGTGAGACACAAGGGAGAAGAATAACATTTCTGTAAATGTGCCAGAGTTAGCCAAGGTGGCTCATTTTCATCTGTAGTCGCTGGACAGGCAGCTACAAGGGTTGGGAAATGCGAGGGAGCTGTCTGCACGTGTACAATCGCATTGTAAACAAAACAAAATGCAAGAACAGCCACAGAGGTGGTGGGATTAAATTACATTAGCAGACACCCCAGGTCCAGTATTATATTATTTAATATGGGCTATTTACACATTTTAGTATGGTAACGGTTGAAATACTTATGGTTGAAAAATTGCTTTTACCACGTGATTTACTATCACGGTACTACGTTAAGTTTATGATAGTACTATTTAATGTTTTAATATCGTGGTACACCGTTATACCGGTATACCGCACACCCTAATGTGACTAGTGTGGTGAGGGGGAAGGTCATTCAGTGCTGGCTGCATTTAAAGAGTTTTACATGGGGGATGGGGATGAAGCTCTGAGGTGGTGCAAATGGTGCTCAAAAACAGAGAGGTGCCCCATCCAACCACTCAAGATTTAGGGCAAAACACCACTACAAAGGAACACACCGGTACCTCTGAGAATCATTTAGACTGATCTTTATTGCAATTCAATGGGTTGATATACAGGGCGCAGTGGATAGGCTCAGCCATCCAGATAAGTTAAGGATCAGGTGTGAAGACTTGGATAATACTGCTTTGGTGGTTGAGTGGGGCTGCAATGGATATGTCGCTCAGAAGGTGGTGAAGGGTTAATGATATTCCCTGAGAATGAGAGGGGGACATGTCCTACCCACCTCCCCATAAACTACGTCAATGCATGGTGGATTCTGACAAAGATGTACATAGATTCGACCTTGGGCATGTTTTGGGGAAATCAAGTGTTCGGTAAACTCTTCCCACATGGAAATGTGTCCCACTATGCAATGGACTGTCTATAGAAATGATAAAACATAACTCATATTATTTAGTCTTATTCATGATTCACTTACAGTTGTGGTGGCTCCTGGTCAGGTAGTCAGAGTCCAGGGTGTGGTAGAACTCATAGGCGGACCGTCCCAAGAGATCTTCAGGTTCGTACCCCATCAGCTCTGTGACCCTGTAACAATACAAATGGAAGTGAGTCTCCAACACACCACGCACACAAACACTCCAACATGCTCCAGAAACACCACGGTCATTCACAAACACTCCAACATGCCACAGAAACACGCGGTCATTCCCCAAAATGGCACAGAAACACACATGGCCATTCTCCAACATGCCACACATCATCATTCTCCAATACACCACACACAGAAACACACAAAGTCATTCTCCAAGACACCACGCACACAAACGCACATTCACATGGCCAATCTCCACATGCCACAAAAATGCACGTGGTCAATCTCCATCACACCACACACAGAAACGTGGTCAATCTCCAACACACCACACACAGAAATATACATGGTCATTCTCCAACACGCCACAAAAACGCACATGATCAATCTCCAATACACCGCACACAGAAACACACGGTCAATCTCCAACACACCACAGAAACGCATATGATCAATCTCCAACAGGTCAGACGCAGAAATGCACATGGTCAATCACCAACATACCACAAATGGAAACGCACACGGTCAACATTCAACACTCCACAGAAATGCACATAATGAATCTCCAACACACCACACACAGAAGCATGTGTGTGTGTGTGTATGTGTGGAAACAGTATGTGTGCGCTTGTGTATAAGTGTGTGTGTGTGTGTGTGTATGTCCGTCTGTGTGAGTGAGTGTGTGTGTGGATACAGCACGTGCCTGCATAAGTGCGTGTGTTCCAACAGCATGTGTGCGCGTCTTACCGCTCATCGCAGTAAGTGAACTTCATGTCCATGCTGTGACGGCTCAGGAACGTCTTGCTGTCAAGGGGCGGGTCAATGTCAGAGGGGTGGGGGATGGGGTCGCACAGCATGACCATGCAGCTGAGGGGGGGCTCCCTGAATCCACACGGTGCGAGCGAAGGGCAGCTGCTGTACACTTGCAGGTGTCCAGTGCAGTGCAGGACCTGGTCCACAGGGGGTGACACACATGTCATGGCCACGCCCACAAAAAGATAACCTGATGATGCTAATGATAAAAGAAAGAGTTTGGGACAGCGACGCACTTTACCAAAACGATCGAACCAAATCTGACACGTGGAGGCACCCTCCTTCATCACAGCATAGATACAGAGCAAACCACAAGAAGTTAAAAACATGTTCAAGGTGCGAAGAAATGCTAATGATAACACTTATAATATTTTTAGCTCCCTCTGTTATTATTGTAATCTTAATTAGTATTAAGAACTGGTCTAAGGTCAACTGCCAAGCACATCAATTATGTAATGAATAAACTATAACTGTATTAATAGCTATAAATGTAAAAACCTACAGCACCAGTGACGACATCCAATCAAATCCTCACCATACCTAAAACATTTTTACACACTGGTGTCATTCAGCACTGTGAATAATGTTTGCATACACGACAGGCAACAAGTGAAATGCTCTGTAAACAGATGGGGTGGGGTGGGGTGGGGTGCTGACCTTCCAACTGGCGGATTTGAGATTGACAGTGCGCGCCCGATTCGTCACAGTGCACTTCATCCTCATAAAGAAGTCTCGCTCCGAGTTCCTCTCCTTGACCTTCTTTCCAAGGCCTGGTGAAAGACATTTTTAAAAATAAAAACAGAAATAAACAGATATCCTTTTTAATCATCATCAACATTGGTTGCCCTTGAGGTTGCTATAGGGCAGGTGTGGTTATCATAAAATGATGATAACTGATGGTTCCTCTGCCATGCTTGGTCAATTTTGGCCAGATTACAGTGCAGGTCAATGAGGTGCCATGGCTCTGCTTGTGGGATGATTTCAGAAACAGGTAATCTTCTGATTCTGAGCTGATCTCAAACCAATAAATTATCTTTGCTGTCATTCAAAACCCAAATGGTGTTGATGTCAAACTAATGAAGCATCTTGGCTGTAATTTCACAAGGTCAGAGCTCATTGTCAGGCCCAGACGTGACACCACCAACTGTCCTTGGTCAACCTTCTTTTTTTTTTTTTTTTTTCTGGTCAGAGCTCATTGTCAGGCCCAGACGTGACACCACCAACTGTCCTTGGTCATGGTACCTTCTTGAATATTCATAAGATGCATCAAATTGGAATTGGTGGAGAGATTTTGATGTTAAGAGTCTGTTTAGTCTGTGGTGCAGGCACCTGATCTGAGGCTGAGGTTCTCTCGGATCTCCTCATGGTCGCACGGATGTGTAAATTCGAAGATGCTGTGCCCCATCAGCTCCACCTGGGAGGGAGACAAACAGGTCATTTCAATGCCGATGATGGCAACAACAACAACAGGGAAACAAAACAAACTGTTTCCACGGTGACAACAGCACCAGTGGCAGGGAGGTGAATGCAACAGACAGATCCACAGTGGACACCACAACCACAGTGGACACCTCTGAGGGCTTTGGTCCTGCGAGGGCAAGGCCATGATACTGTCTCATAAACGAATCACAGCGGTACTAATCGCTGATCATTAATGTTTCAGTCAGCTGCAGCTGCAGACTGAAACAAACTGAATACAGTGCTGAAACTGGACTACTTTGTAACGTTTTGTAAAGCCAGTTTTCTCCAGATGAGTGAATAATTGTTTTAACCCATTCATTGTTATTATTGATGCTCTTATTACCTCCATCTCTGTCACTCATTATCTATGTTATCTATATGCTCGGTATGTTTTATTGTATTTACTGACTCCTGAAATGTTTTTTTATTGTTTCTATGAGGGAGAGGGAATGGAGCGTTGTCTCACCTGTGGGGATGGGACAGAGTAAAGGGGGGCGGGGTCTCACCTGTGACAGGCCCATGACTTTGTTGATGTTCTCTGACAGGTAGATCAGGTCCCCATCTGACGTGACCATGGCAATAAACCCTTCCAGAGACTTTAGGCAGAAACTGACCATCTGTCTGTCCTCCTCTCTCTCTAAGTCAGCTTGCCCTGCGACACACAAGACACACACACATGCATACATGCATCAGTGTTACAGTCAACAACAGCAAAAAAATGGTGAGAGATGGTGGTTGTATTTGTGTGTTTGTGCGTCTGACACAGATGCACATACTGTACACCCACATACATACACACCTACACGCTGTACACACACACGCGCACACATACAGCACATACATAACTGTATACACTTCACAAGATCATGGCCAGCTGGTGCGAATATTGTGCCCACAAGGTTGGAGGTTCAAATCCCAGGCAGTGCACTGCTGTTGTACCTTTCAGCGGGGTATTTAATCAAAACTCAGAGGCGTAAATGTAGAACATAAAACTGTGCAGTTCTCCCTTGATGAGGGTCGCCTGCCAAGACAGCAATTGAAACAGGCATCCAGGCCGGACTGAATTTGTGGAGCGAATTTGAATCTGTATTTGAATCATCCAAGGTAAAAATAGCTCAGATAAACATACAGTTTTTTCCAGCCCCGGAATTTCCTCCCATAGCACTTCCCGTAATGAGTGTTCCACTTCCTGTCCACTATCCCCTGGGCCATTGGTCGGGGGTTTTGGGTCCAGACTGCTGGGACATGAGAAACCAGAACGGCGCCACAGAGGGCCGTGCTGTGACAAACCGCGCCACACGTAAACACGGACCCCATCTGAGCTTTAAACGCAACGCTTCCCGTATTCCTGTATCGGGCGTAAACTCTTCAGATCTGAAGGGTTCTAAAGGAGATCAGATACTGGAGTGGGCCTATGGAAGGGCACACTTCTCAGAATGTGGTAAATAATCACAAATAACCCTTCTACTTCTAGAGAGTTCTAGTTCTTTTTCAGTCATAAAATGTTTCCTAATTATTATATTATTTTGGGTGGAAATCTAAATGTGAGTTTTGCTCATTTTCCTTCTTTGATTCTTCGCACTTGGTGAACTAAAGCGTTTAACAAAATCTCTGGGACTGGATTAAACTGGAACCTGTTTTTCTGACATTTGGAAGATCATTACTTTATGATTCATTTTTAAAGTTTACTGTCCAGTTTTTACGTGGCCCAGTTCTTACAGAAATGCTCCATCAGAGACAAGTTCCGCTGTAAACCCTCTTCAGTCAGTGACAGTCTCTCTGTCTCTCTCTCTCTCCTTCCCTCTCCAGAGGACATGTACATTTTTCTGCACAGTTATGAATGTGTGAAATTCCTCCTCCCCTTCATATGTAAACAGGCTTGTAACTTCTCCTCCAATCTCCTCCCCTGCCTCTATCTCCCTTCCGTACCTTAATTATCTCTAATTATCCCCGGGCAGCTCTGCTTCCTTGTGACATTTTAATTATTGTTGTTGAAAATTCAATAGACTCACAGATGGTTCCTGGCTGGCCTCAACATCTAACCCTGTCAACATTGAGATGCCAGGCACCAATATTCGCTGATATGATTATGGCCCAGGTAGCAATAGAGTGTAAATTATTATTATTGTCTTGATTTTCAAACTTTACAACTGATTCACTTTGATGTTCCAATGCAAACAAATGCAAACATTTATCACAAAAGCAATTAATATGCTATTCTGAATCAAAAAAATCTGGTAAATCTAAAAAGGCTCTCCCTCTTCCCCACAGTCATACATACACATACATACACATAAACCTGCTTGCACAAACACACTCACTCACTCACATTCAACTTCAAGAACTTGTAACAATACACACATACAATCTCACTCAAAAATACACATATACACAAACACACATGCATGCAAGCTCAGGCAGACATACTCACAAGCACTTACACATATGCAAACACAATCTCACTCAAAACTACATCCACAAAAGTGCTTGTTGGAACTATTAAACAGAGAGGAACACACACAGAGACATATAGGAACTCACATATACACTCACACACAAGCACACACAGGAACTCACACACACCCACACACACACATATATAAATTCACACACACGGGCCCTCGAGTGGTGTAACGGTAAAGGCACTCGCCCAGAGTGCAAGTTGCTCACTGCAGCCGGGATTCGATTCGAGGGAGGAGGGAAGCCAGCATGAGCTTGCTGTGTATGAGTGGCTCTGTGTGTACCGGAGTTACAGTGGATGGCTTGGCGGGGTTCCGCCTCGGAGGAGGTGGTTCATTTGCCTTTATCACTGCCAGTCCCAGAGCTGCAGCGGTGAGCTTGTAGTATGGGGGGGTAGTTCAGGGTAAAATTGGCTACTAAATTAGGGGAAGAATCAGAAACCAATCACACACACATACATACTATCCCACACAGGGACCTCACCTGAATGGGTAACCCTGCACGTGCGCAGGAAGCTGATGGTGAGCCTCATGATGGAGGCCTTGTCCAGGTGGGCGGACACACTGTGGGGGAGGGGCAGCTGGTGCGCCAGCTCACAGAACACCTCCGTCTCCTTACCGCGCCGATACCGCGCGGCGTCACGTGACTTTTCCTTTCTGTGCTCTGACGGGCTCCTGAAGTGACACAGGGAAGAGTCACGCAGGTCACAGACTGACATATTTCACAATTTCCTTTTAAAGTACAGGCAAAAATGTAAAATAAATAAAGATGGGGGCATGACAGGAATCATTTAAAGTGTCCAGGTGCATCTACTTTTTCCTCTATAGTATCTTTCAGGATGTTGTAAAAATGTCCAGTAATTCCATCAAAATAAGGACTTAACAGAGAAAACAGAGAAAGAGAGAGAGATCTGAGCACAGCAACCCCCCAGCGCTGGTCAGAGGAACATCAGACTGTGGGTCTCTTGCCAGGCTGCCCAGTGATGTGGTTTGTGGGTAAGGTGCCTGCTGGAGCTTGGCATGTGGCAGTAGCCTGGTAAATCACTGCGGGATACAGTGCGTAATCAGGAAACCTTCAGTGCGTAGCAAAGCACTCTCTGGAAGCCTATGCCTGCACAGCAAGACGATGCACTCTCAGGAAAACTGTCTGTTAGCACAGTAGCACTGTGTTTCAGGAACACAGTGTGCTAGCACTGGGATTAGGATTGCATGCTCCTCAGAACCCAACACTTCATCCATACAGCTGTAAGAATGGCTGCCCCCATAGCTGTGAAGAGGAGGGGTAAGAGAGGAGAAATCAGCTGCTCATGGATGGGGATACCCAAGTGGATTTGGGCTAGGTCACCGGGGACCACCAGTAGGGTCCACTTTCCTTTGCCCTCTGCAGGATGGGTCGAGCCATATGACCCTACCCACCCAGCCCAGTGGTATGGCAGTATGGCCCTTGCCCATAAACACTTACCTCCACAATGGAGGCTCTAATTGGACAGCAGTAATGGCTCCCAACCACTCCTTTCATTCTTCATTCCTCTTTTTTCTATATAGCTTCTATATAGAGACATCTTGAGGGACTGACAGCTTAAGAGGCACTCAGGAACTCAAAATAAACAGGAAATAAACCAACTATTTTCTGTTTGTTTATTTCACTTGTATGTGGACTGTGGATCGACCCACTGGCCTTACTCATCTGAAGGTATCTACTATACAAGCCTACACACAGGACGTGCTCACTTGCTGTCTGACAATGCTGGCGGGGGAGTCAAAAAAGCAACTCAAGTGCGTCTCTCCGCTGCATTCCCATAAACAATGCAATACAAAAACTAAATCCCTACTAAAACAAGGACCACAGAATAAGAAGATTGCAAAAGCTGTAATCTGCAAAACAAGAACACAGCAAGTCTTACCTATGGCTATTATGGCTTCCAGGTCAAACAAAGTTTGTCTGCAATGATTCCATCATGACCGCTACAATTATTACTGTGTCCACAGTAAGAAATTTTAGGCAATTTAAAGCAATTTTAGGGCTGGTCTGTAGGTTAGCCCATGAAGCATTAATGGACTTTAAGGTAGAAATAACCAAGTGACAGGAGAGAAATCAAATGTATCCATGTCGAGGGGTCACGTGACCTACAGGCGCAATAGTCTGAGAATTCTAAGCTCCTGCCCCAATCCCTTATTTTTATGTTTTATTCAGATTCATTTCAGTTTATTTAGAATTTTTTTATATATGAAAGTCTAAATATGTCAGCAAACAAGAGAGCACTCTCATTGCCAGCTGTGTCTCCTTTGGGGAAGCGTTTAAAACCAGCGACAATCAATCAATCAATCAATCAATCAATCAATCTTTATTTTTGTATAGGGGTTAACATGTCTGAAGCTATTTTGCAGGCCCTCGCCCTAAAGCAGGAGCGACGCGAGGTGATTGTAGCTAACGTGGTCAGCGCGGCTATGGTTGGTGTCAAGGAATCGGTGGATTCTCTTCAAAGGGACTTGGTGACGCATATGTCAACAGTTCGGGGTCTGTCAGTTCAAGCTACAAGACAAAATGGCTGCATTTGAGGATTGTGAGAGAGCAATAACTTAAGGCTCGTAAATCTGGCATCTAATCGTGAAGGGGACGATATCATCTGATTTTTGCAAGAAATGTTGCCCTCCCTTGGGGCTGAACCCATTCCAATCGAACAAGCTCACAGAATCTACAGTCCACAGTCAAGGAACACTGAAAACTCATTCAAGGTGCTACAATATAAAGACCATCTTACAGGGAGCCAGAGATTCCAAGAAGAACAACAATCCCATTCAAGATGCAGGAAGGAGCATACTGTTTTTTGCCCATTACAGTGCTTACACAGTTCAAAAGAGGAAGGCTTACAGTGGCATACAGAAAGAGCTATGGGTGAGAGGCATACCTTAATTCATGGTCTACCCTGCCAGCCTACGGTCTGACATTCAGAGGTAAACAACTGTCATTCGGAACGGCGCAAGAAAGAAGCTGAAGCTTTATCCTTTGTTGAAGTTTAATAATTGTGCTTTACTTTATTCAATAGGACACACATGGCTGGCTGACTGGTGGTGACTAGCTAGCATTACATCCATGTAGAAGTCTAAGTCATGATGGCTAAGTTCCCAGTGGCTGGCTGCTTGGATATGTTAGCTACGATGACATTGTAGAACCTGATGTTAAAGTTATAATTACTTTTATGGGGGATTGGGTTGAGTATTGGAATTGTGACTGCGTAATGTGGTTGTCACGCTTCTGACTGCACACTGACAGGGGGTGGAGATGGCGGCCATGGGAGGGTGGGGGGAGGGCACCTCAGTTTGGGTATTGGGATGACTTTGACCATCAAATAACCCTCTTTTTAGGTTTTACGGGTAACAGGATTCATGTTTTTGATAACGGTATTATGTTGGAATATTAGAGAGCTGAACGCGAAAGTTAAAAAAGTTAAATGCTTAGAATTCCTACAAAGGAGAAATATTGATGTAGCATGTATTGAAGAATCTCATTTAAATACGAACAATGTCTCTCGCATGCAGGATAGGACATATAAAGTTGCGGCTTCGCCAAGCGGTCAAAATCTAAAGGAGCGCTAGTTCTAGTGAATTTTTTTTTAATTGAGTAATTGAAAGAACTAATACTTGCCAGAATGGTTTAGGACGTCTATCTTATGTCTGTACTTTGATGCATGGCAAGAAAATTGCTTTTGTGTCGGTTTATGGTCCAGCAGTTTTTGAAAGTTTGTTTTACCCTTGGTTAACTAAAGAATGACTGTCTCTTTCGGGATATGAGTTGATCATTGGTGGCGACATGAATGCTGTTGTTGACGTATGGGTGGATGGATCATCGCAAAACCCCACTCTTTCACAAAAATTTACATTAAAAGCTTTAAATTAGTTCATTGACGATTTAAATCTTTTCGATGTATGGCGAGCACATAATCCAGGTGTCAAGGATTATACTTATTTTTCTTCTTATCATAGAACGCACTCTAGAATAGACTACTTCCTCTTCTCACATAATCGAAACATGTGATAAATCTATTTCCATTCTCCTCGTGATACTATCAGATCACAATCCATTACTTGTGCAGATAGACTTAGGAGTCAAGGTCAAAAAGTCACTGCGATGAAGATTTAATGCTACTCTATTACAAATAAAACATTTTTGACTGACCTAAAGGAAAAATTTGTGGGATTCTTATGATTTAATAAGGAATCTGTTGATGATCCTATGATTGTCTGGATGGCCAGTAAGGGCTTTATTAGGAATTTTACTTCCTCTTTTGCCTCCCACTTGAACAAGAACAGACTTCTCAGAATTAATGTTCTGGAGCAACGATGTCAATTACTGGAACAAGACCTTAAAAGAAAGTACAATGATGTCGTAAAAATTATTTATTGGCGGCTAAATCAGAATTGAATGATATTTCAGAAAGGCAGAGTTCATCATGCATAGTCTGGAAAAAAATATTATTTTAATGAAAGCAGACAAAGCAGGCTCCTTGCTCTAAAATTGAAACAGTGTGAATCTCATGCTTCAATAGATTTCATCCAGTCACCCTCAAAAAGTTTAGTGTCTGACCCTGACAAAATTAATGCTACATTTAAATCATTCTGCACTCTCATCCCTTTTATGTTTTTCGCGGGACACATTTTGGACCTATTATATTCAATACAATAGCCAATTTCAGATTAGTTGAAAAACCTGTGAGTCGCAACCTGAAAGGGCATTTTCACACACTGTTGTGGCACAACAAAGTAATCAATTCAGGCAACAGACCATTTGAATCCAAATCCTGGTCCTCAAAAGGTATGCACTTTGTGACATACAGTGGGGAAAATAAGTATTTCACCCCCTGCTGATTTTGTGAGTTTGCCCCCTTACAAAGAAAGGAACGGAACGGTCGGTCTATACATTTCATGGTAGGTTCATCTTAACAGTGAGAGACAGAATATTTAAAAAAAATCACATTATATGAATTTTAAACATTTATTTGTGTTTTATTGAGGAAAATAAGTATTTCACCCCCTAGCAAAACAGCAAGAATTCTGGCTCCCACAGACCGGTTATGTGACCAGGAGGCACACAGATTAGTCCTCTTACTTAATTAGTACTCCTAATTAAGTACTCGTTACCTGTATAAAAGACAACTGTCCACAGAATCAATCAATGAATCAGATTCCAACCTCTCCACAATGGGCAAGACCAAAGAATTGTCTAAGGACATCAGGGACAAAATTGTAGACCTGCACAAGACTGGAATGGGCTACAAGACCATTGGCAAGCAGCTTGGTGAGAAGGAGTCAACTGTTGGTGCGATAATTAGAAAATGGAAGAAACACCAATTGACCATCAATCTCCCTCGGTCTGGGGCTCCACGCAAGATCTCACCTCGTGGAGAACCTGATCATGAGAAAGGTGAGGGAACAACCCAGAACTACACGGCTGGAGCTTGTTGATGATCTCAAGGCAGCTGGGACCACAGTCACCAAGATGACCATTGGTAACACACTACACCGTAATGGATTGAAATCCTGTAGTGCCCGCAAGGTCCCCCTGCTCAAGAAGGCACATGTACAGGCCCGTCTGAAGTTTGCCAATGAGCACCTGGATGATTCAGAGGAGGCTTGGGAGAAAGTGCTGTGGTCAGATGAGACTAAAATCGAGCTCTTTGGCATCAACTCGACTCGCCGTGTTTGGAGGAAGAAAAAAAAGCTGCCTTGGACCCCAAGAACACCATCCCCACCGTCAAGCATGGCGGTGGAAACATTATGCTTTGGGGCTGTTTCTCTGCTAAGGGCACAGGACGACTTCACCGGATCGAGGGGAGGATGAATGGGGCCATGTACCGGGAAATCTTGGGTGAGAACCTCCTTCCCTCAGCCAGGACACTGAAAATGGATTTCTAAGGATTTGGAGAGGATCTGCAAAGAGCAGTGGGCCAAAATCCCTCCTGGGATCTGCGCAAACTTGGTGACCAACTACAAGAAACGTCTGACCGCTGTGCTTGCCAACAAGGGTTTCTCCACCAAGTACTGAGTCATGTTTTGCTAGGGGTGAAATACTTATTTTCCTCAATAAAACACAAATAAATGTTTAAAATTCATATAATGTAATTTTCTGGGATTTTTTTTAATATTCTGTCTCTCACTGTTAAGATGAACCTACCATGAAATACCATAGACCATTCCTTTCTTTGTAAGGGGGCAAACTCACAAAATCAGCAGGGGGTGAAATACTTATTTTCCCCACTGTATATAATTCAAAAGGGCTCAGTTTTCAGGAACTTTGTCTTTTATTTGATATACCGGGATCATCATTTTTTCTTTATTTGAAACTACGCTCTGCACTTCGTGCCTATGGACTTCCATGAGGATCTGGATTAAAAATGCATCCAGTCATAGATTGTATTTTGAGAGCTCCTTCTAGAGGATTTGTGTCAATTATATATTCGTGGCTCCAAGTAACAGCTTATACAGATCTCAACATAATGAAACAATGGGAAAAAGACTTGGGGATTGGTGAGGAGCCAATTGATTGGGAGGTAGTTTGGGAAAACATTTTCAATTCATCAAAAAATCTGAATCACCAACTGATTCATTTCAAGCTCTGTCATAGGACATATAGGACACCACCTTTGAGATATCACACTAAGCAAACATCAAGTCCCAATTGTGATCTGTGTGCACATGGGACTCCTGGCATGTTGAAACATATGGTTTGGGACTGTCCAGAGGTTTATACATTTTGGAAGGAGGTGATCTATGCTCTCAGATTTAATAGAGAAAGATGTCCCCTTAGAACCGATTCCTCTTTTGCGTAATGATGATTAAAAAATTCAGCTAAATGAGAAACAACATAAAGTGTGGCTTGCTGGTTTAACGGGGTTAAACAAATTGTACAGCCATGGTTACCTCCACAAAAGCTTTACATTCAAAAGTGGTTACAGTATCTTCAGGATGTTGTTATGATGCAACTCTCCACTGCTAGAATTCATAAAGCTGAAGCTACTACAATGGAAATGTGGGAAAGAGTTGCTTCTGACGTCATAGAATTACTAAAAACGCAAGTAGAATAACTGTATTTGGAATGAAAGGTGAAATGAGATTGAGATGACATGATATGTTATGAAATGAGATAATGTAGCCGGAATTCTGTCTTTTCTTTGTACTGTCTCTTGCAGCTCTTATTATTTTTGTATTTGTTTTGAATTTATAATGGTCTGAGGGTGTGGGGCCGCCAGAGGGGGGGTGGCGGGGGGGGATATAATTGTTTTGTAATGCTACTGAAAAAATAAAAAACAATTGTTCAAAAATAATAATAATAATAATTTACCAACATCATCACATAGCAGGGAGAAAATGTTGTATGATCACAGTACGGAGCACTGTGGCAAACATATCTGATTCTGCTGCAATGTGACTCCATTTTATATTTTTGAAACATGGTGTGGGAGCCCTGTCATCATGAGAGAGCTGGATTCAAAACAAAGCAAAAAAAAAAAGTGTAATGGTGTGCCGCTGTTGTGTTTGCACAACACTTCCCGGGTCTGTCGTCACGTTTCCGGAGCAACAAGCTAGTGAGGTTTTGCCTGGGGGTATAACGATCCGATGTTCCAGCAAGCAAACCAGAGTCGCAATGAAAACAGGCATCAGACACACTTTCCTGTGAAAAACTGATACTACAGACCGAGTAGTGATGGAAAAAATAAATAAAATAAATAAAAATAGAATTCCTCATTGTCTGAGGGCGAATCACTGTAGTAGCAAAATTATTTGTGAAATATATTAGGAACATGCATAGCACAAACACAAAATAACCTTTTTATCAGAACATACCATGGTAAGGAGAAAAAGAAACCAGAACGGTAGGGAGAGGTCAAACTAATTTGGGAAGACAGGATTCAGGAACACAAGACAGGCCTTGTGTTCCTGAATCCTCCATCTCCACTGTCTCTTTGTTGAACCTTTAACCCCCACTGGGGTTTACTGCAAGCCTAGGATTAGACCGTGTTAAATGTCAGCACGTGTTGTGTTGAGGTGTAAATTGATGGTGATCAGGTACAGGCTGGCTGTGCATGCCCGGTCTGGCCTTTAGTTCCTCAGAGTGCAGCAAGACAGTCCTGTGCAGAAGTGTCCTCCCTCTCCCTCATCCATTACCACTTCTATCATTCAACAGTGTTTTACTTTTATTCTGTTACTTAGTGTTGAAAACAATGTTTGTGGGTTTTTTTGGTTTGTTCAGCTGGCTTTGTTTAATGACAACAAAGTTGACAATGACAAAACCTTTGACATTTTCAAACATAAATGTGTTTTTTTTCACAGTGGGATTTGAACTTTGATTTGACACACGCATTCCTGCACACACACACACACACACACACACACACACACACACACACATACATACACACACACACACACACACACACACACAAACACACAGACATACTGTACACATGCACTAAAAAAGGGCCCGGCTCTTTGGAACAGATGGGGTGACATGAGGCCTCACTTTCTTCACATGTGTCAGTGTCTCATAGTAAGTTTGGTGATGACTGCATTCTAAACCAGTGGTTCCCAAATTTAGGACACCAGGACCCACTGGTGAGATTACTTACTATATACGGTACCAGTCAAAAGTTTGAGTACACCTGCTGGAAACTAGGTTTATCTCATAATTGACAATGTTTTACACCATAAAAGTTTCTTTAAATACTTGAAAATGACAAAAAACACATGTAACAATAAACAAAAGGAACATCAAAGCAATGTTCAATAAAATTTAATTGAATATTGGATTCCTCAAAATAGCCACCCTTTGCTGTGATAACAGCCTCACAAACACGGGCCATTCAGTTAATACGTTTCAGCAGGAAATCACCCGATATGTCTTCCCAGCTCTCCTGCAGCAATTCCCAGCATATGAGGTCTGGACACTGGGCAGGCCAGGTCCTTAGTTTGAGTTGTCCTTCACGTTCCCCCTTCACCAGATAGTTCTTGCATAACTTCAAGGTGTGTTTCGGGTCGTTAGCCATAGTCCAGATTGAAGGTGTACTCAAACTTTTGACTGGTACTGTATAACACACTTTCATATTGATATTCAGAACAATTTATTTAAACACTGCAGTGCATTGCAGTGCACATGCAGTTGGTTTGACATATGATTTAAAAAATCGAATTATACATTTGAACAATCCATTGAAGTCAAGCTACATTTGAATAAGGTGTGGGCTACAGTAGGTTATAGTAGGTTACAGTTCAGTGGTTGGAGGCTACAGGTAGCAGATAGGCTCACCTCAGCTCACCTCAGAGATTCAGACACTTTTCTTCACTGCAACGTGACCGCCCCACTTAGTTGGATTTCTGTTTCAGCGCCTGGCTGGCGGTTTGTACACTGAGGGTGGAAATTAATCAGTAGATTCATGTGCCACCCCATGTAGATGTTTGCATCACTTGAGCCCTGGTATGGAAACACAACGAGCCAATCACGGCTATGGTAAACGAACTGTCGCAGGTGAACTTTGGTTTGGGAGTCGCGTTCCCTTTCCCCGTCTTCTTTCCAAATTGGAAACGACTGTTGAAAATACAAAAAGACACCTGAAAGGTGCACTCTCTACCTGTCTGTGCAGTGCTGTGACACTGCACTAATGCACCTGTCCAGATGGACGCGAGGACTGCACACATGTGCGACTAAGGCAGCTTGTGCAAGGTCTGAACCTTGAAACTCGGAGAGCTCCCATGGCAGCACATAGCACAGGGGATTAGCCATTGTGGAATTCTGCGAATCCCCCCCCACACTATTAATATTACTCCATGCCCTAAAACACATAACTTTTAACACACCATTAACATGACTCAATATCCAATTTATGCACTAACATTTATTTTTAACACACCTTTTTTCATTGCTCCACACCATCTTATAACAAACACAATATAACATACCTAAAGTACTATTAACCGTTTCTGTGTAAAACGCCACACAGAGATCAGCACGTACAGTTGCCTTCTGTCTCTGTGTGCCCCAGCATCCGTTTTTGTAATGCACTCTTGTAATAAATGGCTGGCTGTTTAAAGCAACATATCAACACTGACAAAGCCCATAAGAGACCTGTGCTAACATTGCGTTATACCTGTGCAAATCACTCTTGCTGACAAGGAATGCTAGACAGAGGTTTCTACAGATCTTCTCCAGCACAGAGAAAAAGAGAGAGAGAAGGGAAAAGAGAGAAAAGAGAAAGACATTTCTCCTTTTCTGACATTGCACCTATATTCCAAGGGTGAGGCTCTCTGGTGTTGACATTCTCAACATGTTTTGCAATCCATACGAAACAACTCAGACCCACTGACACTTTAATCCGAGCTGCTGCTATGAATGGTAGTACACCGTGACAGGGAGGTGACTTCAAACCAGTTACTGTACCCGCATGCCGGACCCTGCTACTGCAGGTGCCTATTTTTTTAACTCAGACATTTTTGTCCAGCATGAGCAGCTCTCTGTTATGCCCTGGCTCAAACACTATGCTTACAAACTTCACAGCTCTGTGCCTCTGCAGAGCGATGAGACAGTAAATCCAGCCTGCATGTGACTGCAAGCAAATGCCAGCATGTACAACATTTGATGTAAAAATGATTAAAAAAACTAAAAAGCCATTTAAAACAATTAAAAACGGGCCTCCCAGGTGGTGTAGCAGTAAAACATCCGACGCTGCCCACTGCGACCAGGGTTAGATTCCACCAAGTTGCACCAGTTTCGGCTCGGGCCGGAAGTGCCACTAGGGGGCGACAATTGGCTGTCTGCCTGAGGGTGGGGGGAGGGAAGCCGATACAAGCTCGCTGCGTATAGGAGTGGCCCTGTGTGCATACCGGAGTTACGGTGAAGGCTTGGCAGGTTCCGGCTCGGAAGAGGCAGTGCTCTGCGCATGTCAGGACAATGGCAGCGAGCTCTCAATACAAGGGAGGGGATGATTGACATGAGGGTATAATTGGCTACTAAATTGGGAGAAAAATGTGGAAAAAACTGTAGAAAGACAAAATAGAAAAAAACAAAAACTATTAAAAACACATAATTAATACAGACACAATAAAAACAAAATACAAAGATTAATATACAACCAGTATATGCGCCAGCAGCTGCAGCTGTAATGGCATTAGGGCTGCACTGGAGCTGGGCCAGTCAGGTGGAGGACTGGGCCAGCAGATTAAAAAATAGTTATGATTAAAGAACCAGCTGTTTCTGTACGTAGGTGTTCCTATGAAACAGTGGGCAAGTAAATAGGAGTTCTGATGAGGAACTGGACCAGTAAGAAGGAATTATGACTGATAACCCATGTCAACAGGTAGGAGTTAATTTGGGAAAAGTGGAGTCACTGCAGTGGTGACCACTAGCAAGCCCATGTGCATACCTCTATTTGCATAGAGGTATGCTCTAGGTGGGTGGGTCCAGAGGGGTCTAGGTGGGTTCTGATATTGATGTGAAAAACATTACACTTTCCATAAGCATTCACTCCAGCCAAATTAAACCCTGCACAAGTATGCACAACCCTATTTACAGTGTACATGAAGTTGTTTTGACATTTGCAAAACATTTGCATTTCATACTTGAAAATATGTTAGGCTGCATTTTAAACAAAGGTGGGTCGCAGAACATTTAAATTTACATTTAGCATTTTCACTCATTAAGTAAGTTGTGGGCTAGGCATGGGACGGTATGAGATTTTGACTTAATGATAACCTTGGGAAAAAATACCGCGGTATACCATTACCATGGTATTAGTGCGGTGGCGGCACACCTCTAAAATCTGGGTAAAAAAACAAACAGATTTTTTTACGATTTCTTTTATTTTAACAGAATATTTGTTCAATATTTTTGTAAACTTTATACTGTAAAACTATTATTTTCTGAAAAATAAAACACTTCAAAATAAAATTCAAAATAAATGCAATGAGCCTAAACTTGCAGCTCTACAACCATAGGCATAGCTAGGTTTCACTTTCTAATCCACACATTTGCTGCTCACTCTCTCAGTCCAGGTTTTTATGGAGAAACGTGAGCATGTTCACCTTCACAGGATTTAGTTTGCAGCGGTGAGGTGAGAGGATGTGTCCACTCGAACTGAACACCCTCTCTGAGGGCACACTTGTGGACGGGGATACAGTTCGGGTGGTTCACCTCCTATTTCGAACCTGGCTGAATCAACGTGGAGCAGACGACAAATCTCACTGACTCCACAACTGACTCCGCGCGCAATGCCGCCATAAGTAGAATTCTGCACCAAGTGAAATTCGGAATCTCAAATTACCTTAGCTTCTTTTCGGGGGGGTGCATAGATTTTCGGCATAGCATTATTTTATTTTTTTGCTTCTTTTAATAAAAAATACCGTAGAGCATATACCGTGGAAACTAAATGTTTGTAGTTAGTTATACCGTGGCCTGTTATACCGCGGTATACCATTATTACGGTAACCGTCCCATGCCTATTGTGGGCTCGAAAAGTTTGGGAACTACAGAGCTAGGCCCGATGCACATTCTACAAGGCATTCGAGCCAGGTATACTGGGGCGTTTGGGGGCCACAACATTCTTTCAGAGTTCTGATCTTCAGGCACAATGCATCAGGGAGGGAGCTAAATGAGAAAAATGCATTCAGTAGTTCAGGGCATGACAATTAACTGGGAATGTGACATTAACCCACACCCCCACCCTCAGAACGCAGCTCAGATTGACAGTTAAACTGCTCATGCCCTCACTAACCCCCCCACACCAATTTTAGGAAACTGATCTTTCACCGTTGCTCTTTGATTAGAAGTGTCAATCATCCGGTGGGGTGTTGAGGGACCTCAGCATTTCCTTTCGTCACATGATTCCGTCTCAGGTACACAAAGGTTTTAGAACACCCCCATTTTCCAGTATATACTGAAATTTAACCAGTTCAAGTCCAGTGAATAACCTGAAATGGTACAAAGGTAAGCGGTAAACTGCCAGTGTTTTTTTTTTTAAGTTTAAGGTTACCAAAAACTGAAAAATAATGTAAATTTTTGACAAATGTAGCTGCTGCTATTTTCACAATTAGCAGAGCATTGCTTAGGAAACAACAGCCTGAGTGTCTATGTCCCAACCCTCCAACCCCCCCTTCTTCCATCCACAACACCAGGACAACAATTCAGCAGCACATCAGGATTCACTCTGAAAGGAGCTGGCCTTCTTCCTTTCTCGTTCTCTCTCTCAGCCACTCAACAGAATGTAGACGTCTACTGTAGCACAGATTTTCTACAGTAAGCCTGATGGCCAGCTCCTGCATGCCTTTTGTCCTCTCTATGACAAATGAATTTCCCACTTGTGAGATAATAACGTTTACTTGACTTGACTTGACTCTACTTCCTTACCATGGAAACTGTTCCACTCGAGAACTGAACCCTGTATAAATAGCCCAGAGATGTGCTGGGTGCCTCCAGCCTGGCCCACCTTCCGACAATATTACTCTCAGACTCCCTGATTTAATTAAAGCACAGCTATTTCTCTATATGTGGATGGGTGTTGACTGACAGATCCAGGATTGCCCCTAGAGGGGGTGTAGCTGAAAAAGACGACTACTGGTAATACATGTACATCTAATAGTTTAATTATATATTTTTTTACATTCTTTGTGTCCCTTAAAAAAGGTGCAAGGGATGTCCTATCACCGGAAAACCCCATGGGTACGTACATATCATACAACACATGCTACAGTATGCAAATGATTTGTTACAGTGATTTGTTACTGTGAAACACAGAAAATCTGTGTAGGTTAAGATTTATATAGAACAAATCGAACAAATTCAAACAGGTTCAGAGTAACAGTCAGGATCCAAGGTGTTTGAGAGACCCATGAATGCTCCCATCCTTCTCTGATTACCCATCGTCTTCCTGTAGATTCTGGGCAGGGCAGAACTCAGGCAGCAAATACTAATGATAACCTACAACTCTTCAGTCTGTGGTTCCTACAGATTTCAAACAAACAATAACCTACAACTCTCCAGTCTGTGGTTCCTACATATTTCAAACAAACAATAAACAGAATGTTCATTAAAAATTCAAATTTGATACAATTTCCTCTATCCTCAATTTTACACACACACACACACACACACACACACACACACACACACACACACACACACACACACACACACACACACACACACACACACACACACACACACACACACACACACACACACACACACACACACACACACACACACACACACACACAAGGGCATGTGTTCTGCCCTATCTGAGAGAGCACTTATTGGGGAAATTAGAACCTCTCTCAGCCAACCCCTTCCCCCTCCCCAAGGTAGATATATTTATTTTTGTGCTCCCCTGTGTGGCTGAGATGAGATATGCCCTTTGTATGGGGATTGTCCTGAGCTGCGTGGTGCAGTCCTCAGCAGGGGTCAGCCTCGTGTAAATGGGCAGGATTCACAGGAAATGCCATGGAGACAGCATTCTTGGGAGATGGCCCTTGAGACTTCAGACTCACTCAGGGCCAAGTTAAACATGTTAGACCCCTTGCGTGTGTGTGTGTGGAGATGGGGAAAGGGAGTCAGTTGTAGTCTGTGTGTGTGTGTGTGTGTGCCTGTGTGTACCTTCGCTTACTGCTTCTCTTGAAAACCTCACATTATACTTTGCTTTCAAGATGTTAAAACAGCCAGGCCAATCAGAAGACTTCTTATTGCTTTTAAAGGGTAGAGGCTAGATGCTCCCCATCCAGAGGACAGTATGCAATTTGAGATTGGCCTGTTGTTTTTTTCAGTCAATTTTACAGTGCGCATTACCAAACCACAACCCTAAACCTAACCCTACCCTTACCGTAACCGTAAACCAAACTCTAACCCCTAAACATAACCATAAGCTAACCATCAGTTACGATGGTGAATTCCGCGCATTTGACGTCACGTGTACTTCGCGTCTCTGTCTTCTGGAAGGGGATCATCTAGCCTCTACGCTTTTAAAGCCTCAACATGATTTTTTCTAACTGCCAATAAACCCGGAGAGAAGAGGTAAAGGACACCAAGTTAAAGATTGACTAATAAAGATTAGTTAATTAAATTAGTTGAATTCATCAGTGAGACACAACAATAATCCCTGTTCAACAAATCAGAAGAATTGCTCCAAGTGAGTGCCACAAACCTCTCCTCATCAACATTATAGCACACACTCTGAAACATTCCTACCAACTCTTAATAAGTACCTATGGAAAGGTCTGAATAGGCCACCATTCAAGAGTGAAGGTTGATACAGTCATGTGACTGCCAGAGCGCCATATTGGTTACCACCTTGTAGACGGTAGATGGTGGATATACAGTCGTGACCAAAAATACTGACAGCCTTGCACATTTTTTTAAACTCAACATTTTCTCTAAAGTAAGTTGAAATTGACAAAGGTATTGTCAATTATTGGCCAGTATCTTTATTTCACAGTACAGAAACGTTGTTTTTGATTGTTTTGGGCCACGGCGACCGGGGTTTGATTCCCTGTTGTGCCAGAGTCGGCTCTGGCCGGGAGTGCCACCAGGCGGCAATTGGCTGTCCACCTCGCGGAGGGAAGCCGACACAGTTCGCTGCGCACAGGAGTGGTTCTGGGGTGCCGGAATTACAGTCGACAGCATGATGAGTGCTGTCTCAGAGGAGGCAGCACTTCGCCATTGTCACTGCCAGTCACAGGACTACGGCAGCAAACTAAGAGGGAGGGGACTGAACTAAGCACAGCGGGGGTAATTGGCTACCAAATTGGGAGAAAAACAGGGTAAAATCAGAAAAATACATTTAAGAAAAATATGCTAGATTTAATATTTGGAGGACCCATGACCTATAGTCATTAATGAGATTCCTACAGACACTGGCCACTCTTTTCTTTTGCAAACTGCTCCACAGATTTGGGTTCCTTCTCCCAACACATTTTGCTCCAAAATGTATTGAGTAATCCTCTTGATTTCATGATGCCCTTAATGTTTTTCATTGTGCCAGACCCATGAGAGGCACTGAAGCAGCCCCACAGCAAAATGTCTTGGAATCTTGATTTCCACCATAATTTGACTGTAGGTGAAGCAGAGTGTTCTTTTCTTTAAAAGCTTCATTTTGTCGCCTGTAAACAAAGCGCTGATCTGCATTGCCGAAGAGCTCTAATTTGTTTTCATCATTCCACAGAACATTTTCCCAGAAGGATTTAGGCTTGCTTAGGTGGGTCTTGGCAAAGATTAATTGGGCCTTCTTGTGTTTCTCTTTCAGCAGTGGGGTCTTCCTTGGCCTCCGACCATGATGCCCTTCTTGGTTCAGTGTCCAGCATATGGTACGGGCTGAAACCATTACCCCAGACCTCTCCAGGTCAGCCTTGAGATCTTTGGATCATACGAGGTGCTTTTTCAATGACTCGCACCAACCTTCGACAACATCTGAGATCAATTTTCCTCTTACCACCACATCCTGGGAGATTCTTAACAATTCTATGAGCTGCAAACTTCTTGAAAATATTGTGAACTGTGGAAACAGGAATGCCAAGGTCTCTAGATTGCATTATAGACTTGAGAACGCTTATGTTTTGTGATAATAGCTTTTCTGACATCCTCAGACAGCTCTTTTCTCTTCACCATTGTCACAGAAGAACAGGGTAGCAGAACAAACTGTTTTCTCACTTTACAATGGATAATTGGTTCATTTATACCATGTGGGCACCTGCAACCTGTCACAGGTGAGTTGAATTACACTGCAAACAAGAGTCTATTTCCTCCAACCAAATGTATTTAAATTGTTCTAAAGGGTGGCCATAATTGTGTCATGGCCGCCTTTCAATTTTGAAGCCATAAAAGATTTTTCTTATTTGTATTATTATTTATTGACCGTGTACTGTTGTAAATCAAACAGATGAACCCGTGAATACTTAAAGTTGTTTCAATTTCCAGTTATTTCAGAAGACATTGAACATCATCAACATGAAATGCAAGGGTGCCAATAATTTTGGCCACGACTGTAAGAAGTGAAATGTGTGTACAATATATGGCCATGTTTCCGTCACAATATTACATAAGGGTACACAAATGCTCTTGTTCAGCAAGTCCTCTCTATTTCTGTCAGCACAGAGCACTGAATAAATCTCTATAGTTAAATAAAAACTACAGCTGGTAGTGGATTAGTACGGATAGTGTATTAAAACAAGATTGCATTGCGCTACTATTTTTTCAAAATCTCTTGTCCACAATAAACTCAGTAGCGAATGGAGTAGCTACATAATTGGACAGTATCATCAGTATTAAACTAAACGAAACTAAGGTGCATTTGTATCCGTTTCCTACTGAGAAACGCGATTTTAAAGCGCTGAAAGGCAGCAGCATTATCCAAATATGTATTTCCGCCATTTACATGAACCTACAATTGAATCCACGCCACTCGCTACAGCAACACATAATAACTTTATCCAAACTTTACACCTCTAGGCAGCCAATCAAATCCCAGATCAAAGTCCACAGAAAAATCCCACAGGTACAATCTACGTATATCGTTATTTAAAAGCTTAAAGAAGGTAGTAACACAAATGTAGGCTATAATAGGCTACTGACAGTTATTACTGACGGAAAATATATTAACCTGCCCTACACGCCAAACACGAAAAATAAATCTCGCACCTGTTGAAATATCAACTGATTTTGTTTTACACGGGAAAAGATCACAGGAACGAAACAGGTCGAGAAAGTCGAAAATCAGTACTCCCAGCGCGTTTGTTGTAGTGGCTTAGAAAGCAACAGGTTCCCTCCACATCGCGATAACTACACTGCAAGGACATCCTTATTACAGAGTTAATGAAATGCAGCAAACAAAATCGTTTTGCTGTCATTTAGAGATTGTGTTTTGCCTGCTAATGTACTTTGTGCTGTGCACTTTATGTTGTGCATAAATGTGCGGTATATAGGTAAATATAAATAACAGATATTACCTTTTTTTCCCTTTTTCAGTGGCCATGGCGTTTCAAAGATCACGGACAAATGTCCTTTCGAGAATTTCCTTGTAACGTTACCACCCGCAAAAATCCAGACGCTTTCGGTTTAGAAAAGAAACCCACAAGTAAAATTAACAATAATAGCAAAACAAAAATATGTGGCCAAACTTTTTCAAAATGTTTATTTTCTCACGCAAAACCTAAAAAAATAAGTCGTCCTCTGGCGTTTGGAGTAGTCTGTACAGTCTCAGAACACTGCTGAGGATTGTGCAGCTTCTCCCATGGAACGAAGACAAATCTGGAAGGTACAAGGCGCTGTTTTGCTGGGGTTTTTAACTGACTCCCCTTATAAAAGTTTCCTCCGCCGTGGTGCGGTCTGGGACAATTCCAACCCGTGTCCCCTGACCACTCTCCCCTAGCTGGCCCACTGTCAGCTTCCCCATCTGTCCGCCGCGCAATGATTGGATAGCTAATGTCGCGAGGGTGGGTCTGTCAAGTCCAGCTCGAGTCTAGCGTATTCAGTAGGTTTCAGACACGTGAAACTTGTCACCTGCAAGCTTCGAGACTGCCTTGCGAGCTCGCCCGAAGGCTGGAAATGTGATGGAGATGCATGCCATTTTGGCTCACGCATGTTCCTCTGAAAAAATGCCAATCTTAAATATAAGAAACAGCATGTTCTCTGTATATTTTGCGTATATATTGCGCTACATTGTTTAGATGTGCTATTAGCTGTATGGGTGGTTCTGTGTGACTCAATAGGGAGAGAATGGCGCTGATCATGCGTAGGTTGTGGGTCCGATTCCAATTGGGCCCACATATAGGCTACTGAAAAATGTATACATTCACTACTGTAAGTCGCTTTGGATAAAAAGCGTCTACTAAATGGCATATGTTATGTTGTGAACACTCGGTCATAAACATTATTCGCAAAGGCAAGCGACCTTTATTGTGGTCTTCATTTTTCCAGTTGTATTGCATTTATTTATTCATTGCGCCCTTTAACCTGAATTGCCGCTGTGGCTCTCCTGCTGTGTAAATAGAGTGTGTACGAATGTACGAATGTAGGCTGTACAGCCACCGTGGATGATGGCACCAGCTAAGAAAATACATAATATAATTAAAGCCACCTTGAAATATTATTCTTTTTAACCTCCCTGTACAAGAGCCCAAACCCTACACTCCACAGTGCAACGACATTACCTCATCAGATGCATGTTGCTGCAACTCTTTCTCGTGACTTTACCTTGCGTGACAGGCGTGATCACCAAGCTATAAATGTAAATAAGAACCCAAGCCCGCCCCCCACATCTATCCAATCTCTGTGATTTCTGTTTCTTAGTCAGACACTATACAAACACATCAACACGTTTGACATGATATTTTAATAGGCTCACAAAACAGACAGTTTCACTTTCACATCATTACAGTACATTTGGCACAATATAATTAAATGACTGCTTATAATGAGATTCAATATACACACACCCCTTTAGGAAACATATTTATGTAAATAGAAAGCTTCACAATATAGAAACTTTATTTGAATACTGGATGTATATACACACATACAGTACTATAATGCACATAATTCATATCTGTATTTTATTATCATATGCTTATATGCCATATTCTGTAGGATGCAACTTATTTATTTATTTTGATTTATTTACTTATTTAAATGCTTGAATGAATTTACAGTTGTTATTTAATTTACAAATCTTGAAAAACTAAAAATACAGCAACAAAAACAGAAGCAGATCGACAACAGAGATACAATTTGGCTTGGAAGAGTGAAGGTTTCCAGTTTGGGGGACGGGGCAGGAGGTCAGTGTCGATTCAACAGGCCCAACACTACCTCGGCAACACAGAAAAACCTACAGTACAAATGGTGTGCAGAAGAAAAACTTGCACATAGTCAGAATGAAGACACACAGGCAGACACAAACAGACTGTAGCACAGCCACAACAAAAATGTCCTGTGTAATTCACAACATGAGTGACAGGCTTTGCAGTCAGTTTAATTAAGAAGCCAGTATTGTACCTACCCCCACCCCCTGTCCCTCTCCCTGCATCTCTAATGTACCGCCCACCCTCAGCCCCTGCAAATCCAGTATATATTTGAGTGACTGGTTTTGCATCAGTTTAATTAAGCAGCCTGTATTGTAACCTAATCACCTTTGGAACATTTGGAAACGAATGAACTAATGTCGCCGGCCTCCTCCCACTACCTGTAATGTACCCCCACCCCCTTAAATTCAGTCGCATTCCCTGTATATTCAGTATGTACCTCTCTGGTACCATCAAATTGGAGGATGAGGTAGAATGGGAGTGGGGAAACCTAACATTTTGATGGGGACGGGGGGTGTGGACATGTGCACGTGTGTTTGTGTGAGGGAAACATGATCAGGTACATACGTATTGGATGCCCCATCAGAATCTCTGTGTGTGCGTGGAGGGCCTTGTCTCTATGAGAAGGGCTTTGCCAGCAGTACCTGTACAATTCTGATTAGAACGTCTCACTACATGTCCTATGACAATTGCCAAAAATAAAACTATGAGATTACCCAATGGCGGAATCATTGTGAAGCTCAACCAGGTTAAAATAAGTCTGGGTAAACATGAGAATGTTATGTTCGCTGAAGATAACAGGACATTCAGCTCCATCTAGGTCCCTCATTTTGGCTGCTGCCCAGAGAGAGTATCCAGCATTGCGTCAAGCCTGTTCTCAAATAGCCAAAGAGCCTCTGCTTCTTCTGACCAAGCAAGACATTCAAACTATTTCCAACTGTCATACCTTCATTCATCATGACAAAAATCATGCAATTACACAACATCAGGGTCACATCATGGTAAGGCTCAACCAGGTGAACCTGTTCTTGTCAACATGCACCTCACCTGCAAGATTATACACGCTGCGATGGTTAGCCTGGTAAGACAGCATGCTGCATATCTTAGAACCACATGGTGAAAATGCTAATTCAAGGTGTTCAAGTTTTATTAAGTGATGCCGTGTCTATTTTCTATAGGGAGATTAACTGAACAGTACAAATAAAACCCCAACAATAAATAATCACAATTCATTGGAAAGTGTAGTCCTAGTTTATGTTTGAATGTTCTGAAAAATAATGTATTAATGTATGGGGCGTAAGTGTATAAAAACATTTATTTTGAATACTTAATAACTCCAGTAATTCCTCCCTGGGTGTGTGTCCTGGGTGTGTTCATGTATACTCTGTACAGGGTGACTGTGTTCATATGAAGGAGTGTGTTGTATCAGGGAGTGTGTTGTATAGGGGAAATGTTGCATTGGGCAAATGTGCTTGTACAGTAGGAACACACGATACCAGGTGAGTTGGCGCCAGTAGACTGAATGTGTCACACAAGCCTCATACTGGCATAAAAACATAGAAATAGCAAAACACAGGAGATGTGCGGTTGGGAAACAAAGACAACATAAAACAAAAAGAGGGAAAAAAAAACAAATCAAACACATCCACAATATTGCACATGGATCATCCCTTATCCTGTTCAATGCAGTAATACACAATGACATTAATATGCCCGATCATGCAATGGCTGACACATCTCTTTCCCATGAATTTCACAGATTTTCAGTACAAGTTATATAAACATCATCTTCTGTACTGAGCTCCATACACTACTTTTAGGTAGCAATGGGGAGATTTCATGAACCCGTAATGAGTAGAACTACAATGAGCTGTCAATTGTCTGTACCAAATGTTTTCCTCTACACAGAAAAACACAACGATTGGTCACCACTACTCTTAGGCTCTGCCTTTGCCTTCAATAGTGGTGAATCCTTTGGTAAAAAAAAGCGAATTAACATGACAATCCAGGAAATTAAAATACTGGATTAAATACTTTATTGGTACATTTTATACCAATAAAATAAACTTCCATTGGACTCATCCACAAACACGCTCTGAAATGCAAACCACAGCATGAACTGCAATAACACCATGCATTTATCTACAGTAGGTAAGGTTTTGGGGGTTTGTTCATAAACGTTACCCCAAATCACAAAAAAAGGCCATTAACTAAACAGTACATTTACTGTTCTTCTCAGTTATGAAAAAAATGTAAAAGCTGGCCTTCTTAACAATATCAATTTCAGATGGTGATGTGCTAGCTTTTTTGTATACTGTGACCTAACATGGTTTTATTCTTTAATACAATCACTGTGACTGTCAATTTAGTTAAGGTAGTACATTGAGTCGGAGGAACCTCCCATTCTACAACTACAAGACAATTTTACTGTTACTTAATATATTTTGAACAAATTTTCGAAAATGCAAATATTGCAAAAACACACTTGGAAGAGATACAATTATTTGTTGAACAGAGAGAATGCAATATCCCAGATAAAAGTGCATAAATTTTTTTTTTTACAATGCCTGCTTCAATAGAGCTCTTAAACACACCCACTTTGAGATTAGCGGCAACTACTGACGCCCTAGTTACACCCATTGAGGACCTATTGGACAGGAGAAGGTAATTTGGAGAGGCGGAGACCACTCACCAAGGCAAGGGTGACAGTATAATTGGACAAGCAGAGCCAAACTAGCCAACCGGAACGATCCACTGTAGGAACTGCCTTTTTAAGGGCTTCTCCATGTCAGTTCCACGTCTGCACAACAACAAACACTTAAATGACACAATGTGGTATAGACAGACAGAAAGGTAAAAACAGGGGATTGCAACGTACACAAGGGCCAATTCTTCCATTGGTTCTCGGGTGAGGACGTCCGGACAAGTCAAGGATGGGTCCCAGTGGATCAGTGTGCGCATCTGTTGGGAGTAGGGATGGTGAGGGTGGTCTGAGATAAGGGAGGTGGGGTTAGGACAGAGTCTCCCCACCAAAGTAAGAGAAGCCCTTGAATTCGTCCTGGTTGATGTGCCTGATAACGGCGTCCTCCACAGGGGTGAGCGCCGGCTCCTCGCGGGTGAAGTCCCGGTCAAAGTTGTTCACGTCTCGCTTGGCTTTCTGTGGAGAGAGGAGAACGTCCCGCCCAACAGACCATCACACGGCAGCACACTTGTACTGGTACTTTCTGTGGAATATAACCAGGTGCATACATTCTACTGGCCTCATGCACAATGTGTCTTCACAATTTGGCCCACAAACCTATAGAGTGCACAGTTTTCTGATAACACGATGAACTGACTCGTGGGGAGTGGACTCAGTGTCGGATAGGCATATATTTATAATGGAATAGAGCATTCCAGTATCTGTCCATCATATGAGTGTTAGAGCACTTTCCCCTTTTCTCTTTCCTTTGCTTTCCACCTTTTCGCTCTTCTCTGTCTGTCTCACTGGCTAAGTTTCCGTTTAATTTACGCGATTCCCTATTGTGTGGAAACAGAAACGAGAATCGTATGTGCAAAAAGTTTTAAAAGTCTAAAGTTATTCAACTTTATAAAAGTTGATGTTTTTCTCACGATTTGGGAACATTTGAACTAACTGGCCTCATTAACTGCAAATTAAGGCAAATAGAATGTTCTGTATGCAGTACTGGACATACTGGACTGTAGGTAAATGAGAAGCTTAGAGGGTCCAAACGGCCTATTCTCGTCAGTATGCACATGTATGAAACGTGTTCTATATCCACCCCAACCAACCAAACAAACGTATCAGATTTGACCCTAAACAATTATGTCTGTTTTTTATTTGTAATCAATTAAGTTGATCGGTGGCAAAGAAATCGCAATTAAATACATTTTGATTGCATGAAGTCAGAAAATAAAATGTGAAAAATGCTGAAAAAAGGTGGTGAATACTTTTTATACCCACTGTATATGTGTGACTGTGTGTGTGCGCATGTGAGCGTGTGCCAGTGCATGTGATTGTATCTGTGTGTCTGAGTGTGACACACTGCGTGAGCCCCACACACTCACGATTCGGGGTTTAAACGGGGGTGTGATCCTCCTCTGCTCCAGCAGGACCCAGTCGATTTCCCTGAAGAAGGAGTGTGTCTTTATGGCCTGTTCCCCGCCCCGTGCCAGCACACAACCCAGACGCCTATGGGGAGTCTTTGTCATGAACTAAGGATAAAAAGAGAGAGGCGTAAGACAAAAATGAATAAACACTACCTACAGAAAGGGTGGGCAAGCATTTATTTCTGGATTTCATTGCCGAATGAATTTCTGCTCGTAATTATTTAATTAGCTCAATCATCTGTTTGATCTGACAATTAGGAAAATATATTGATAAGCGCACAAATGACAGTTGTGCAACTGTTCTCGTGCACCAATATAAAATGTTTTACTTTGATCTAATCTATGAGTGAAATGGCAGTGGTGTATATAAGTAATTAGCCAATTAAGCCAGGACAATTGTGGCAACATTGTGATAAAGCTCACATTGTGACAATCTGAGGCTCATTTACATACACACACACACACACACACACACACACACACACACACACACAACAGGGGACTGAAGAAGTAATGGTTGTATGCCGTTTCATCCTCCCAGACTGGTAACTGCATTATACAATCCAGAAGTGAATAAATGAATAGTTACTGGTTTTATTCCCACAGGAAGTGAAAAGTGTCCCTTTTCTTCCTTGGCCATGCAGCCAGTGTTGGCTTAGCATTCCTGTGGGTCATGCTGAGCCAACCATAGAGTAAGGATAGAGAGATTGAGCAGGAGAAGACAAATGGTGGAGAGGATGAATAAACAGTGTACAATAAATAAAGACCATTTATAGTCATTGTCTATTTTCATGTACGTACTGTCGTGTAGGTGTAGAATTTTGTTTCTTTATTATTCATTATTACTGTAGTTCCTTGCGTCAATTGTATATTTTTTCAGCATAGTTGCTCTGGCAATATAAGTGTGTTATGTCAATACAGCGAGAAAGAGAAGGAGAGTAGTGCACGACTGCTTTGGGCATGCCGAGGAGAGGGATGGACGGAAGGGGGCAGCTGGAGGAGAGGATGAATGGGAGATGAGAAAGAATAAAGAAAGAGAGAGAGATAATGTATGTGTGTGAAAGAGGGGGGGGGGAGCACTAACTGCTTTGAGAATGCTGACGGCCTCCTTGCTGAGCCACACAGGGTAGAGCACATCATCATGCAGGATGGACTCGAACAGGTCGTCCTCGTTATCCGCCTCGAAGGGCGGCTGGCCCGCCAGCATCTCGTACATCAGCACCCCCAGGGCCCACCAGTCCACGGACGGGCCGTACTCCAGCTCCAAAAGGATCTGGGGGGGCGAGGGGGGCAAGAGGGAATCTGGGCTTTGACTTTGGTTCCACTGACCCACCTTAGCATGGCGTTTGTGTGCCATTCTACCGAGACATGGTATGGTGGTTTCGCATACTGTTCTGCTGAAAGTGCAGCTGGCCACGGAACACAGAACAGTGTATGCAGTCTCAGGTAGGTGTAAATGGCTATTTAATGAGGCTACTGGACCTGGCTAGGTGTTCCTTCCAAGAAAGAGGCTTTATACAAACTTCCTCTTTCCTTATAACATCAGCCACCATAAAAGAGATTATTCATTTTTGGGATGGCAGTTATGCCATCCGCCAAGTTATGGGTTGGTGGGGCATATACCTATACAGCACAGAGAGTTTGTCACTTTTCAGGTTCTCCCACAGAAATAACTGGAATGGCCTCAGATTCCCTGTTTTTACAGACATTAACTTCTGTACCCCCTGGCCTCATGTAAACACACAGAATTCAGGTACAACTTCAAACAACCACACAATAAAGCCCCCAACTTGGGTTATTTTGTGTTTCTTCTTGTGTTTCATCATCATCATCATCATCTTCATCTTCATCACCCTCATAACAACAACGGCAATAATAATAACAGTAATCACTGCGAGGGGTACCTCAGGGGCGATGTAGTCGGGGGTCCCACAGAAGGTGTTGGTGGTGACTCCGTTTAGGATGCCCTCCTTGCACATCCCGAAGTCGGCCAGCTTACAGTGACCCTCCGCATCCAGCAGGATGTTATCCAGTTTCAGGTCTCTGGAGGGAGGGGAGAGGGGCCAAAACAGAAAAACAAGAGCAAGAGGTCACGCTGCCGGGTGGCTCATCCTGCTAAGACGCTTGCCGTGTCCGTGTTGCCTGAGCTTCATCAGCAATCAGTGCAGCCTAAGGCGACCACGTTACCACCTTTACAAAGCAGGTGGGGCTAGCCTGTCAGCTGTGCTTTAGTGAAGAATGATTTAATCGCAAGCAATGCCACCAGATTTCTCAACGGTACTCAAAGCGAATTAGCGTATGACGTTATGACCAAACACCTGACAAAATGTAAAAACAATCCAAATCCACATATGCTATCTGAAGCATTTGATGCATTTTATCTGACAATTCAGGATGTGATTAATGTAAAATATACTTAATACTTCACGTACAATATTTCCACTGATTGTAAAAAAAATATTGTTAAAGAAGCTCAATACAAACAAGTTTGTACAACCAGAACATGTTTGTAGGTTGCTATGACATAATTGTTCATAATTCTCAAAGCTGTAACTGGGGCACTCTCTCCAAACCGTGTGTTAATTACACTTCCAAGCTAGATGGTGACACCATTTACTTTAGACATGGGGGTAATTGCCAACTAACTCTCTTTGTTGTTGTCAGTCAACACCTGCATGAGCACAGGCTGTGGAGAGCTTTTAAAATGTCAACTTGCTTCAAAGTGCAGTTATATTTCTGGAAGGAACATGCACTTTTGCCAGTGTACTTCAAAATTCCCTGTCAGGGACAATTTATTGGACCCATTTGCTTTAAGCTCCACTGAAATATATGTATAGGGAAAGACAAAGACAAATGGGAAACTATAAAGAAAAACCATGGCACTCTTCTATGCTGAAAAAATCACATGACAACATCTAATGAACAATTTACTGAAGGAACTTTTTTTTTCTTATCTCTATTTTCCGTTTCTCAAAGATGGGAAAATAGGAACAAATTCTACTCAATTTATGTAAAAAGTGCACATATTCTAAATTATAGACAAATAATCAGATGTCATAGATTTCGAAAATCAGATAATTACTTTTTCATTACAGGATATTTTGTACATAGAGACATAAGGGCCTGCTGCTTCCTTGCACAACACAAGGCGCTTCCCCCGTGCAGTAACATGGTCATTCAACAGGAACAGTCTTTAACTGTTCTCCAGAATGGCCAATCTAGAACCTGAATACAGCCAGGAATGCAGAGAGCAGCTGATCTGATTGCGTGAGAAAGGGCAAGGGTGAGATAACAGATATTGCTCTTTCTGATTATGTAATCGGCAGGAAAACTAAGAAGGAGAAGGAGAAGCAGAAGATGAAGCGGAAGAAAAAGAAGAAGATAAAGAAGAAACACAAAATAACCCAAGTTGGGGGCTTTATTGTGTGGTTGTTTGAAGTTGTACCTGAATTCTGTGTGTTTACATGAGGCCAGGGGGTACAGAAGTTAATGTCTGTAAAAACAGGGAATCTGAGGCCATTCCAGTTATTTCTGTGGGAGAACCTGAAAAGTGACAAACTCTCTGTGCTGTATAGGTATATGCCCCACCAACCCATAACTTGGCGGATGGCATAACTGCCATCCCAAAAATGAATAATCTCTTTTATGGTGGCTGATGTTATAAGGAAAGAGGAAGTTTGTATAAAGCCTCTTTCTTGGAAGGAACACCTAGCCAGGTCCAGTAGCCTCATTAAATAGCCATTTACACCTACCTGAGACTGCATACACGTGAGTCACTGTACAAACACAATGCAACAATCTGGGGGGATTTGCTGCTAATATCAGGCCTTATCCTCCAATCAGTGCCGTCAAATAAAGCCACAACCGGCATCAGGATGCTTCAAATTGCAGGTCATCAGCAGTTATTGTTCCTAACAATGTGATGTCAACCAACACACATTACTCACCTCCTGTTTTTAAGTACAACAAGATGTCAGAGCTCAGACAATTCTTAGAATTTGTTTATCATTTAAAAAGCATTTTAGAGTATTAGGCAGCGGTAAAACCAAATACGGACATGTTTCCACAACAGTGCCTTCGTCAGAGTGTGCAGGCAAACAAGACTGGAAATTAAACTGGAGGCAAACATTTAACCTCCTGGCATGTTTGGCCTGTCTGTTAAAACGTAATAATCACACACAAAACAATTATTTTTGCACCTCATGGTCTGGTATCAAATCCTGACCATGCCAGTGCCAAATGTGGCTGGCAGCCCTGCAAGGCAGCCCATAATAGGGCTTCAGGGAAGAGTGCATGCTTGTCTGTGCTCTGCTGAAATGACGGAGGGCTTTGCAGTAATGAGACGGGCCTGCAAATACAATGGGACACTTCGAATTGGAAGAAAAAAAATTCCCAAAACAAAGCTTTTTGTTTAATTGTTTTTGATTACAGAGATGGACCAGATGGGGCCATTAAGGATATATCATTCTTTTTAAAATCTTTATTTAACCAGGTTGCCCCATTGAGATTTATTTTAAACCACTTTTACCTAGAAATCCAGCTGTTACCTTGGGATTTGAATCCCAGTTTTCCCCCTGACATCTGGCCCATTTCTACCAGACTGTGAACGCAGGAATTTTCCTGGCTCACATTCTCCCTGGTTTACACAAGATCACCCCAATCCCAGGGTTGCAAGTTACGTGACATGTGTCTGCAGATGCCTTCCTCCACTCGAATGTGAAGAAATGTACATGGACATTTCACTCATGGCAATCTTATTACTGTCATTGTTCTGTTTTCACATAACAGCAAACAAAAGTCTAAAACAACCAGAATAAATAAAAAATCCAATGGAACATTACACTCCTTTAACTCCAATTTGTCAAACGCGCTGGATATAAAAAATGAATCCCGGGTTCCCCGTTCACATCGGGAATTGACTTGATCGGACCCACCTCCATCCTGACCATGGCAGTGTTTCCAGTTTTAATAACCTGTGAAGGCCCATTTCTACCAAAGTCAAATCCAGGGAAAACCTGGGTTCCCTGTCCTGTGTAAAAGGGGCTTTAGAAACATCTCTTTTACAAGAGAGACCTGGTTATAATGTGATTTAAACATATATCAGAAATGGTCAAGGAAAGTAGACTTGCAAGACTTCCTTCTGTTTTTTTAATAACAATTTGTTTTCGAGCCTCTGTACCTTACATGTTGTGGTGTTTACTGCACTCTTCAGGTAACACTTGAACCAGATAAGATCCTCTGGCCTATTTTCAGTGGACGCCATGGCAACACACTCTCCTGAATGAGGCAGGGAGTAGGCTCCTTAGTAACGTGAGCTATTGTTTACCGTCCTGCTCCTCGCACGGTACACACACACACATGCAACACACACACAAGCCCTCTTCATGACCTCCTGGCTTCTCCCCCGGCGGGTCTTCATGCTTTCCTCACTCTCATGAGCTCTGTTAGGGCTTGGGGATTGACCACAATAACCAGCCAAGCTGAAGTATTGAGCGGAACTGAGTTTAATCCTCCTTCCGTCTTAGTGAGAGGATACAGGACAGGATCCTAAACATTCCCCTGTCTTATTTGGTCCAATGACTTCCTTAGCTTTTGACATTTACAGTTATTGATTGCACAGAATACCCTGCTTTTGCAGAATGTTTTGACCATTCTTTATTAATTTATGTATTTGTCTCTCTGTCTGTCTCTGTCAGTGTCTCAGTTTGACTCAAACACCGATTCGGGTTCAGATATTGATGCTGCTGCTGCAGAGTCAGATCCCAATCGCCTCACCAATACAGACTGGTAAGTATACAAGCTAGCTGTCATAGCTAGCTAGCTAATGCGATGTTCGAGTTAGCAAGCTGATTGGGTACCTATAGTGTTTTGATGTAGCAAATTCATGTGACAGTTTGGAGCTGAAAGAGGCTAACCGTAAAGCTAACTTTACTGTTAGTCAGCTCTGTTGTAAGTCTGTCAGTGAGAGTAGCAAGCAAGCTAAGCTAGCTAGCTACACCAATGAGTGAGAATAATTACCTCGCTAGCTAGTTGTATCTTGGACAGATGGGCTAGGCTAGCCTGGGCAGGGGCAGGCTAGCTTGCTTGACACAGTCGTTTCAAAGAGGGAAGCAGAAAGAGAAATATCAAGATAGGGTGGAAGAGAAAGCAAAAAAAATAATACAAATGTCAACTGAACCCAGGCTCTGTCCCTCAACCCTTGCCCCTGCCCTGCCCAACCCACGGGTGTCATACCTGTACACGACTCCGTTCTGGTGCAGAAACATGAGGGCAGAGGTGACTTCAGCGGCATAGAAGCGGGATCGCGGCTCGTCAAACTTGCGAGACCGCTGGATCTGGAACATCAGGTCGCCCCCGTTTACATACTCCATCACGAAGAAGAGGCGATCCTTTCAGTTTAAGGGGGGGAGGATAGATACAGAACTATTAAATTGGCCTAGTATGCTATATTCAAGCCACGCCCTATTATAAGTGAAATTCAATTAAATATGCAGGATACAAATGCCTGTAATAACAGATTTTTTCTTTCTGTCTCAATTTACACAGATGAACCACACAGAGTCTGGAATGAAGACATGCTGCTCACGTCACAATCCCAGGTCCACTGAAAGCTGATTGGTCTAAAACTATGGTCCTTGGCCCTGGTCCTGTAGAGCCACAGGGTGTGCTGGTTTTCGTTGTTACTCAGAACTTACTTGATTAATTAAAGCAGTTGATTACTCACCTCACCTGATTAAATTATTTTTTTGATTTTTTCCTGTTTTCTCCCAATTTATTGGCCAATTATACTTTCTATTTATTTAGATTTTCCCTCCCCACACAAGCTCGCCACGAGCTGGGATTTGTACCATGCCTGTAATAGGCAGCTCACACTCGTAAATGAGTGAGTTAGACCGCTGCGCTATCGGAGGCCCCTTCACCTGATTTCTTGGGTCTGATTTGGTTGCTGATTTTAAGGTGAAAACAAAAACTAGCAAACCCTGTGGTTCTCCGTGACCAGTGTTGAGGACCACTGAAGTGCAGTGCAGTCTACTGTACACTAGGGGAGCACCGGGACAAAGCGTAACAGCACCGTGCCATCTCGGTTACAATACCCTGTCCCTACTTGGATGATACAGATTGTCAGTCCACTGAAGCATTGAAACACAGAGCAGAACTGTTCTTCGTGAAAAGCTCAGGGGCCTCATTTATTGATCATGCGTGCGCAGATTTGTGCATGCACTGTGTGTATGCACAATTCTGTGAAAACTTTGTGATTTATACCATTTTTAACTTGCTGTGGAAAAGTGTGTACCTCTACGCAAACTTCAGACCATGCGTGCACATATCTTCCAGTGGCTGAAAAATCATATTGCAAGCCACTCGAGTTCTATTCTTAAAAATATATATATATATTTCTCCGTTTTTCTCCCAATTTAGTAGCCAATTCAACCCTCTATTTATTTCAAATCACCCATCATCCGGGTCAAGCTAATATTCTGAGGCTGACAATGATCCGCCTCCTCCGAGACAGAACTTTGCCCACCTGCTCTTTAGGAACGCCCTACTGCTCCTCAGCGTGCTTGTGCCAATTATCCCTCACCTCCCCCACTGGGGCGGACAGCCAAAAGCCGCCCCCAATCGGGGCTCCCTGCTAGAGTCGGACTGAGGCAGTCGGGTTTCGAACCGCGACTACAGTAGGCAGCTTGCACTCCCGACGGAGTGCGTTAGACCGCTATGCTACCTGGGTGCCCCCATCAGTTCTATTCTAAATGGATCACATTGATGAGGAGATCTGATTCATATTTATGCATGCTGCAAGCTGTCTGCTATGCACACATTTGCAAAAATGTCACCAATATTCAGCAATCACAGCAATGCAGTTGAACACAGTTCAACTTCTGAAACTAATTGCTGCAGTCCTTCTATTCAGAGCCTAGAGTCAGGGCACGTTTGGTCCTGTTTCTTCTTTCCTCTGGAGGGGCACTGGCGAGGGGGGGATTGTGTTTCACGTGACGCTGGGGTGGTCACAGGGCTTGACACAATGAGACGTGCCGATTACTCAAAACCGGCATAGAAAATAAACCAGTAGGACGGACGCCAGGGTGTCTGTGAAAAGTCCCAAAACAAACCCTGTGAACCGCAGATGGGCCAAGACCCCAGAAACTACCCCGGGTAGAGAAACCAAAAACCACATCGCAGATGAGGAGCATGGTGTTGCAGCAGGACTGCACATGTTGCTCGGATATGAGGCTTTGAATTAATCTCTTATTCAGAGAGAAAGTCCATCCAGCTCTCGCTGGTCATTTCACACTGAAGAAAGCCTACTGGTCAATCTTTCATACCCCCAGATCCAGACTGGCTCATTACAGCCACGATACGAGTCCAGTCCTGAACAGTTTCCTCCTGCCTTACTATAAGCCAGACCTGCTACCCTCTCGAACCCCCTGCATACACTCCAAGGCTTGCAAGACCTCCCCTCTTTCCTTGTCCTCCTTCTCGTGAATATCTTTCTTTCACCCATTCTTGGGCGAGTTAGCTGGCCTTTGGCCTGTTGAATAACCCTGCCTCCAGTCATGGTCCTGTTGTTGTTTTTTCGTTCCTGTTCTGCAAACGTGCGTGGAAGAGGTCTGAATAGGCCCAGAAATGGCCGCATAACACTGTTTAAATTTTTTTCAGCAGTAATTAGCTTGATAAGAGCATGCCAGCAATCACACCATTGATAAATGGTAAGAGGACTGAGATAAGAGGCTTTGTGTTTAAAAGCCCAACATGGGCCTCCCAGGTGGTGTAGCGGTAGAATGTCCGATGCTGCCCACTGCGACTGCGGTTCGATTCCACCAGGTCGCGCCAGTTTCGGCTCTGGCCGGGAGTGCCACCAGGGGGCATCAAAGGGAGGGGGAAGGGATAAAAGTAGAATGATATCACTGCATATATGAGTGGTCCTGTGTGTTATGGTGACAGGCTTCGTAGGAGGCAGTGCAGCACTCACTACCGGTCTCGGGACTTACGGAAGCGAGTTCTCATACCTGGGAGGGGATAATTGACATAAAAAAGGGAGGGTATACTAAATTGGGAGAATAAACAGCAAAAATGTTTTAAAAAATTAAAAAGCCAAAGAAAGGCATCTAGTGGTTTAATGGTGTGTTTGCCTATTACATACTGGGTTATTATAATATATATACAGTGAATAAAGTCCAGTGAATAATGGAAATGGTACAAAGGTAAGCGGTAAACTGCCATAGGTTTTTTAAAAAAGGTTTAGGTTACCAAAAACTAAAAATATAAATAATGTACATAAAAAATGGCCCTTTTCAGGGAACAAGTAATGGGTTAACGTGGGTTAACAGTCACTATGTGCAAGTCGCCGACTCTGGATAACCTCTGGCAGTTTACCGCTTACCTTTGTACCATTTCAGGTTATTCACTGGACTGCTTAAATTTCAGTAAAAACTGGAAAATGGGGGTGTTCTAAAACTTTTGACCAGTAGTGTATATATATTTGATAACTGAAACATTACATATTATAATGGATCACCCTTATGTAGCACCTTGCTTTACAGTGGGGGTTGGGTGGCTGTTGAGTGTTGAGCTGACTGTTGAGTCTGTTCCGCCACCTGCTGGTCAGCCTGTGAATGTCACTGCAAGGTTGGTGACGTGTGCCAGTGAAGCTAGTGAACTGGGCTTGCAAACAGATTTTCAGTTTGCAAAACCCAGCAATCCCAGTTGCTTTACCCTTGACTAAGATACTGTTTTGCCAAACAAAGTTGAGGATGAAAGAACACACTACTCAAACTATATTTTTGTCCCAGAAAACACACATGTAAGCACACATACCTATATGCATTATGATAATCATTTCAATAATTATTCAACAAAATAAATAAAAAAATTAACTAAATAAATCGAATAAATAAATCAACTCCTTTCAAGGGGTTGGCAGCTGCTCATTCCTAAATCCTGATTTAAAATAGAAAGGTGTGTCGGTCACTCTGTGTAATTTAACATGTGTAATTATGTACCTGCTGATGCAATAGCTGCTAGAAAAGAGACCCAGGTGACAGTGAATGCATTTTTTAAAGACACCTGTTGCAGGGCAGGGCGGGGCAGGGTGATGTGGGGAAGTGCGTGGCAGTGGATACCTTAGTCTGGAAGCAGCAGAAGAGCTGTGTCAGGTAGGGGTGTTTCCTCGCCAGCGCCAGGATCCGTTTCTCCGTCAGGGTGCAGTCCACGTCATCGTCCTGCAGGATCACGTCCTTCCTCAGCACCTTGACGGCGTACACCTCGTCTGTGCCTCTCAGCTCCGCCAGCATCACCTGAGTGGGGGCAGGCGACACAGCGCTACTAAATCTTTTAAGCTTCCTGTCGCTCTGACACTGTGGCTGCGTTCATAACCGCCTACTTAGATACTGTGCACTACATACTGCACAAGTATATACTATATACTACATGTTATTTTTCATAGTAGTATACAGCATAGTACCCAGTATGCAACCATTAATGATTCAAATTGTACTAATAATTTTAATAATAATTGTCACATGACCTCACTCACTAGACTTTTAGAAGTTTACCTCAGGGAGAAACTAAACGAAACAGGTGACGCATGCTGGGAAAGCCCCAAGCTGTGTTAAAGATGAAACCATGCCATAATACTTGATCATAATTCAGTACTGAAAGCATTGCTGAATTTCTATACATTGCTGCATTTCCATACATTTACTGCTGACATGGCAAATACAACATACAGAACCTCACTAGCACTCCTCACCCAGCACAGCAGATACTGTGCACATTCATGAATATGGACTGACCAGTCAGAGGAGCCAGCAATGTACACTGACCAATCAGAAATGTCAGCAGGACCAACTGATCACCGCTTACTGTAAGCACTAGTTGTACAATCTGACCAATCAGACGTGCTGAAAGCACAGACCATACTGTCTATGGCACAGACAGACCAATCCAATGGAAACAAATGTAGAGTGAACCAATCAGAGAGGACACACCTTGCCAAAGCTGCCCTTCCCCAGGACTTTGATGAAGAGGAAGTCTGACAGGTTCACCCTCTTTGTGCAGAAGGTTTTGATCTCCCCATTTTCCCGTCGCTCACCAACACGTCCCGTGCCCCTACCCCCAGCCGTGGATGGCGAGAAGGCTGGCTTGAGCTTCTGACCGTGGTGGTCAAACGACAATGTTTTCCTGATGTTTTCCATGTCTTTTATCTCTGTCGGAGACAGACATGAAGACAGAGAGTCTGAGGACACAGAGAAGACAGTACTTCATAAACACTGAGATGGATGGGGAATTTGACCATGTGTGTGTGTGTGTGTGTGTGTGTGTGTGTGTGTACACACCCCGGTTGCAGGGTATGGTGGAGGCAGAGAGTGAGTTGTCCTCTTCCTCCTCAGAGTTCTCCTCTTCCTCCTGAGAGTTTTCCTCTTCCTCCTGAGAGTTTTCCTCTTCCTCCTGAGAGGTGTCCTCTTCCTCCTGAGAGCTGTCCTCTTCCTCCTGAGAGCTGTCCTCTTCCTCCTGAGGAATGGTTTCCTGAGGGTCCTGTCCCAGATTCAACTAAGAGGAGAGGAAACCTTCATGAATACTTTTTATACCCACCATGTATACTGGTAACTAGGAAATACAAAATAAAGTCAACACTTCGATAATCTGCGACAGACACTCAAACAACCCTGGCCCGGGATAGGAGAGCCCCATCTGAGTGGGAGGGTGGGAAGAGGAAGGTCGTGCCTATCTGCCACACCAGCTGTAGCACCTGTATCAGTTGGCAGTTACCTGTATCTTATATACATAGCTACTATAGCACTACAACCTGTGACAACCACAATGGTCCTGACAAGTAGGCAACAAAAATACAATAAAAACAGATTACTTTATTTACACTCTACTCATCTTCCTGCCCACCTCAGTCAACACTGCAAGCCTACTTGTGTACCTGCCCCTATCCCACCCCACCCCACCCCACCCCCCCTACTCCCCTTCTTCCCCACTTGCCTTTTTCCTCCTCTGTGTGCTGCTGGAGATCTTGTCGGGGGTGACCCCCAGGTCCGACAGGACTTTGGCAATCCCCCGAGCGTCCACACCACAGTTAGGCGCCACATTGTTCTCACAACGCCTGTGCACATTCATATTACACACTACAGAAATAATGAATAATGCAATCATTATTACAGAATGATTGCTACAGAATAATGCAATCCCTCCATACAGTATATATTAAAAGAAATACAATTTCAAATACATTTTAAATACGACAAACAACTTCACCACTAGCACAAAGTTTTAGTAATTAGTTGCATATATATTTTTTGTATATACAGTATATATACATATATACGTATATATATATATATATATATATAATTTTTTTTTTTTCATTCAGTAATCTCAACCCCACTACAGTGACCAGATGCTGAAGGGACTACATGTCCCAGAGTTGCCATGGAGACTCAGACCTGCTCACCTTTGCACTGCAATCCTTGCCTGAGCAGGCCCCAAAGCAGGGAGCCACAGTGGTCACAGAAGGTTGGGACTTTGTAATTATGAATACTGAACTTGTGAGGCATGTTGACGCTGAAGCGCTGGGACCCCACCTGTAGAGGGCACCAGGGAGACAACTCAGATGCTGGGTGTTTGTACAAGATGATGGTGTCCACTCGACCCAGCTGGGGTACATTCAAAAGGCAAAGTGCCACAGAATGTTTGGCAAAGGTGCTGATGGGTAGTCCAGAGCTTGTCACATTTCAAAATCTCAAGCTCTGGGCCCGTATGTACAAAGATTCTAAGAGTAAGAGTGCTGACCTAGGATCAGTTTAGCCTTTAGCTCATAATGGATATGGTTAGGATATTGACAGGGGAAACCTGATCCTAGATCAGCACTCTTACTCTTAGAATCTTTGTATATATGGGCCCTGGTCTTCACCTCTTCACGATTTGTGACCCTCTCCCTTTTGAGTGCACCTCAGGTTTTGGGTATTCTCTCAACAGTCTTGAGTTGATGCACTACATGGAAATAATAACCCACTGACAATACACAATGTATTTGGATGCATGTTATAATTACCTTTATATAATAAATGATGGAAAAGCATATGCGCCATTTTGGCAGTGTTTACCTCCTCTGGTAAGTCCTCCTGATTCTTCAGCCCTGGGCATTTGGTGATGATGAGCTCATGGCAGCGTTTGTGCACCACACACGTGCACACTGTCCAGGGGAGAATATCCATCATGTTTAACTCCATTGCATTAACAGCAGTACAAATACATACCATGAAAGCACTGTGCAGGAAAGAAGATCCAACACATTTAACTTGATCACATCAACGGAAGCATAAACAAACACCATTATAACTGTGAACACATCACTTCACTCTGCCTTTAACTTCAAACATGGGAGATCTTTAAAAGATACATTTAAAAAGTAGCCACATGACCATTATCTACACCATTGATTACATTTAACTTCTGGGGATTCATTTGTTCGAGGACTTTACAAGCTCTGTTGTACATTTTACCTCATAAATGCCTGTGACAGGCTTTGCACTAAATTGGAACAGACTGAATGAAACACAGACAGATTGAGAGATAGACACACATAACTCACCCTGGCATTGGTAGCCCTGTTTTCCTATCACCCCCCTGCAGAGAGAAGATACAGATACAGTGGCAAGTTCTTGCTTTACCAACACGATAAACTTAACTGTACAGCTCACCTGCATTTCTACCATACCACCAGAAGAGGGACCCAAACATCTAAAATTACTGGAAAGCTCACTGAACTCACAGGGAAAGAGAGAGAAAGGACAGAGTGCTTTCTTTAGTGCCAAACAATTTTCCAGGCATGCAAATTCCAACTTTGCATGTGTGCCAGTGTGCTGAAATGCAGATGTAAATAAATAATGAGAGACTTTACCAGATAGAGGTTTGTGTTTTTACAGGGTGGAGAAGACAGCTACTTAACAAAGTCCTGCATCAGTTCTGAGCCTGGACTTTTCATTCTCTCACACACACACACACACACACACACCCATATGCATGCACACACACACAACAAAACCACATACATACATACACACGCACAGAAACACAAACACAGAGACGTGTAGAGAGAGGTGGAGACACTGCTAGATGATACGTATTATGCCCTGGTAGAGGGTAACAGGGGGTATTGAAGGGATAAAGGGGTAACAGGATGAGGGAAGGTGAGAGAAAGAGGGGAGAGGGTGAGGTAGAGAGAGGGTGAGAAAAATAACAGTGCTGACAGTGTGACAGGAGAGGGTGAAGGGGTAAGGGGGTTAAAGGATGATAAGGTGACAGGGTGAGAGAAAGAGAGGGTGAGAAGTTTACAGGTGGCATCACCAGACCAAGCCTGAGGAAGAGAAAGGCGAGGAAGATGAGGGAACAGTGTGCTACTCACCAGATGAAGTCGTGGCAGTGGGAGCAGTAGGTTGGCTGGCGCAGGTAGGTAGCCATGAACTTGTGCCCGTTGACCTGGTGGACCCGCCTTCTAACCGCCCCCTGCCGTTTCCGTGGCTGCCTGCGCTCGCGGAACACCCTCTCTTCATTCTCATTGGACAGTGAGGCTGTAGAGACAGACAGACAGAAGAATACTGTTAGACACAAGATCATTCTAGAACAATGCAAAATGAAGTGGGAATAAAGGGACAGCCATACTGCACTGCGAACAAGATCTTATTCTTCCAAAACTGCACAGAGAACAGGGCCTAATTCTACCCATGCTGCACTGCAAACAGGGCTTAATTTTACCCATACTGCACTGCAAACAGGGCTTAATTTGACCCATACTGCACTGCAAACAGGGCCTAATTATACCCATATTGCACTGTGAACAGAGCCAATGGTCAGGTGGCCCTTTCACTATCTCTATGCACAATTCACACATGTATATACTCACCAAACCTTTTATACTTTGTTATTCTTATTACTATTTTTTTTTTTAAATCTTCACATGCTTTTAACTACTTGCTGTCATTCTTAACTGACTGACCTGATAAAATAAATGAAATGATCATTCTTGGTGAATTTAAGTGATCATAAAAAAATATATATATTACAAAATATTTCTATGTTCACTATAATTCTGGGTACTGGCTCACAGTAAGGCCATCATGAGTCGACTACAGGAGGCTCAGGTTGTGGGTGTGAACATTAGTACTTGAGACATATCATATCATTCTTGACTGTAGTTCTCCAGCAGAGTTGAACGTCTGCTCCCATGTCAGCCACAAGGTGGCAGGGCATCGGTGCCAGTGACCACTGATGGCTAATCAGATCAGCGATCAGCCCGAGAGACCCAGGTGACCCCCTTTGCCTTCTCCATTCCCTCCTCCTCTCCCTTATATTTCTAAATCAAGGGGAGCGGGTTAAGGATTTGCTGTAGTCATTCAAGCCGCATTAGCCCAGCCACAGAACAGGACGACACGCACTGATACACGATACAATGGCAGTGACGGTATTGATACGCCACATTACGAAACTAGGGCAGGATCTCTTTCTCTCTGTAAAGTGGAGGAGGACAGTTGCTTACATCACCAGAGGTTTTAAATGGAGGAAGAGAGCACTAATCTTATCATGCATTTTGCCATTCAAATGCAACAGGAAGAGTATGGAAATTATTTATTAGATCCAGCAACATGAAAGTATGAAGGGCCTAAATATATGTTATTTTATTTGATTACAAATCATATCAACCCCATTACTGTTAGCCACAGGTTTGGGGTCAATTCCTTTTCAATTCAGGAATTGTATTTCAATTCATTTCCTGAATTGAAAAGGAATTGATCCCACCTCTGGTTAGCTATTTCTCAGAACTGTATATTTCTGTCACAAAATGGTACAATATCAGAAATATATTCCATTACAAAAATAAGTAAGCAGTGGCAAGGTTTGCAGACTTCATGGCAGAGCAGGGCTTTATAATGCACTTTGAATGAGGGTGTGTGGAGTCCTTACAGTCCACAAATGAAAACTAACACACCCTCAGGTAATCGCTGAGATCACCTGACACACCATGGGATCACCTTTGTCATTGAACTCCTAAAGTATCAGGTGAGGGGTTGAATCATATCTCCCTTTCCCTCTCTAGAGCTGCAACCAGGCTGGCTCATTATACTCCTTTCCCACTGTAGAGCTTAACCACGCTGGCTCATTACACCCCTTTCCCACTCTAAAGCTGGAACCAGGCTGACTCATTATATCACTTTCTCAGTGTAGCTGGCTCAGGTTGACTTGCTTAATTACTGTTTTTTTGCTATCTTTTTTGTCAAGCCAAAACAGAACTCTCCATATCAGCTCAGATTGATATAGAGGCACAAGTGGCCTTCTTAACAACAAAATGCTAGCAAGCTGATGAGCTGCTGTCAGCAAGTTGGGTAACTATGCTGCTTCTGGTGGTTTAAAAAGAGACTAAGACACACCCTGCCAAACTATAGCTGGGAAATAAATAAGACAGTGCACATGCCCTTCCTCTCTCTCTCTCAGTCAGGGAACACTCAGAGCAGCACCCCCTGGGGGCCTGAAGTGATTACAGATGGGCATTCTCCAGAGTGGAGGCATATATCACTTTGCCTGTTATCAGTAGAATCAGAGGGAGAGAGAGAGGTGGTGAGAAAATCCTGCTCAAATGATGGCTTGGAGCTCAGAGCTACCTCCACCCCATCATTCATTGTGTGTCTGTGTGTCTTTGTGTGTGTGTGTGAGTGAGTAAGTGCGTGTGTTTGTGTGTGTATGTGCGTGTGTGTGTTTGTGAGATACAGGTGCTGCAGAAACAGAATAAGTCCCTGCAGCCCCTTGAGAACAGAGACCCTGAAAAAAAAACCCATGCGGCTGCAGTCTGTAGGCGCCCTTAAAGCAACGCCTGTGAGGAAAGGCACCATGCCACGCCCTGAGGCGGAGGGTGCTGTCTTCACTTGACCGCACAACCTCTCTTACTGCCAGCACCATGCGCTGCTGAGAGTGGAGCAGGTAAACCGATCCTACAGGCCTCTTCTTCATTGTGTGAAGATTTATGTTTCCGTTTTTCCATTTAGTAATACGGTAAACATACGCGCTCCAAAAACGTCTTAGCATAAGGCGCCGAGCCAAAGTGGCACGTGAGAATTGAAAGAATGAGACGCTTATTAGATGCTCCAAATATAAAGTGCAATGGTGTATTTAACGGCGCAGTTAACGCTTTGACCCTTGGGTCTTCATCAGAACTTGTGTGAGCGAGCGGTGTCACCACACGATTTGACATGAGCTCTGTGTCTCCCTGACAGCCAACAGTCAAGTAGGGCAGGGTGCATTAGAGTACACACACACATACACACACACACACAAGCATGTGACAGGTAGGCGTGAGTGTGAGTGAGCGCCAGCACTGTCATTGGACACTCAGTGTCTGTCCTCTCATAGTCTAGAGTCTAGACAATGACCAAAACAGGACCTGCCCACCCGGATACCCCCTTCTCCCCCATGCCTGTCCTTCATCAGAGAGAAGTGCAGGGGATACAGTGGGGGGTATCCGGGTGGGCAGGTCATGTTTTGGTCATTATCATTGTCATTGTCATTGTCATGGCGGGGTGGTTAAAGGTACTTGCTCAATGCCCATGGTGAGACCACTTTGATAAAGAATGGGCATAAACAGGCATGGGCGGCCATGGACTGGCGTGCTCCAGACATGGCAGAGAGCCGCTGAAACCGTCGAGAGCTCGACTCATCTCCCAGGACTGGATCAGTGATGGGAGAGAGGAGTAAGAAACACGCCCCCTCTCTCCCTCAGCCAGTAAGTAATCCAAGCAGTGCCCCCTGGGGGCCTGGAAAAGTGGTTACAGGCAAGTATCCCCCCCAGTGGAGACACATTTCACCGGTTTTGTCTCAATAGAACCACAGGGAGTAAGAGTAAGTACACAGCCGACCATCTGGCTAGTCTAGAGAATCTGTGAAATGCCCCCCCCCCCCTCCCCCAGCCCCCTCATGACGCCATTCAATGAATCTGTTGCAACACTGATTTAAAAATAAAGCAAGTCTATTTTTGAACTCGTGAAACATCAATTAAGTTTGGGGTCGGGAATTAATTCTGCCAATCAAAGCCAGAGGGGTGATAAAAGACACAGTCAGTTCAAATGTGTGAAATGCCTACCTCACATATCTGTGAATCAGAAGGACACGCATGTCACATATTTCAGTCCCTAAATAATCACATCTTGGTGACTAAACCTCAGCCATGTTCCACCAGATGAGACTATGAGAATATTCTGTGTGCACACATATATGCACACTAACATCTCAGCACATGGAGCTGCACACCAAGCCACCAGGGGAAAAAAAAGATTTCAGCTAAAATTTTAGCATTTTAGTATCATTCTAGATGGATATATGGACTAAAATATCTGCAATGTAATGAGGAAGTGAAGTATGCACACTGAAAAAGCAAACCTCTGGGAAACTGATGTGTTTGAAAGAGTTGGTCATTATTCACAGAGAGCTGGTACAGGACCCGTTGTCTTTACGCTTGCTGTTATGCTCTATGTTTAGAGCGTGGACCAAGCACTTTCGATCTGTTCTCCATTCCGAACCCGGCAACCAGAGGCGGGGCTGGAAATAGCCAACCCCTGCCTCGTCGTTGCCCCTGATCCAGACCGCACCACCAAACTGGGGGAATTGATCAACCCCCCCGTCCCCCCAACTATCTGTGGAAACACGAGCAGCGTTTTCACCTCATAGCCGTAATCATTGAGCTCCCCCTCTGACTACAGAACCCTCTGCCTGCTTTGGCCTGTTTGTGGTGTGTTGCCATGGCTGTGGGATACAAGGTGTTGTAGGCAGGGTTTTTTTTCTCAGCTAACGCCTTTGCAGCATGCATCCATCCAGTGCGTAGGTTTCAGCTTTCATATGACACACCCTATCTATATCAGTTATAGATAGTGAATATATGTGTGTGTGTGTGTGTGTGTGTGTGTGTGTGTGACTGGCTGATCGAATCATTGCTGATTCCCCACAATGTCATTAATTTGTAGATGGAATGTTGGCTCTGGTGTAGGAAGCACAGTAGCTAGCTAAATCCTTCACCAACTACCCTCGCTTACCTGACAGGACAATTATCTAGCTAGCTAGCTACAGTGAAAGCATATACACCAACTAATAAAGGTATCGACCTAGTGAGGTTTAAAACAGATTAACACTGCTGGGCATCTACTTCACTAGCTGCCTAGCTATTTTTTTTTTTTCTGAGGTAGCAAGCTGTATAAGTTTGATAATCGACTTAGCTTACTGGTTAGCTAGCTAGCTATATTGACAGTAGAATGAGCAAGATTTGATACACTTACAACCACATCCACCAAACATACTTTACATCTCAAAACAATCCCCAAAATAACCACACCCACTGATATACTTTATATCTGCCTTATTCCAGAATTAAATAGTTGTAGAATAACTCTATTAAATTTAAATTTAGAACAAACCGCCTGAGAAATGCCACCAGCCCAGTGCCACCAGGCTCTTTAATGCTTCTCTAAAAACTGACCAAACTGTTGACCAACCCCCCCCTCCCCCATTGTACATCTGCTATGATCCCTAACTGTACTGTGTGATCTGTGAGTGTGCTTTCTACTATGTGCTATGTTTGTCTATATGTTTTTAACTTTTTTTAAGATGTGTGTTTATATGTAGCTATAATACACACTGTAAATTAGGGTTTTTATTCAGTTTGTAACTGTGAGCAAGAATATAATAAAGTCAAAGTCAAATTGACCCCCCCAAAACCTCCAAAAAACCCATATATATTTAAACATGCCCCTACACGCAGAGTGGCAGGCAGCTTTGTAGCAAAATCAAGACTCTTGGCCTCCCGGGTGGTCTAGTGGTTACAATGTTCGACACTGGCCAATGTGACCAGGGTTCAATTCCACCAGCTGCGCCAGAGTCGGCTCTGGCCAGGAGTGCCACCAGGGGCCGGCAATTGGCTGTCCGCCCCAGGGAGGGGGGAGGGAAGCCGACATGAGTTTGCTGCATAGGAGTGGCTCTGGAGTACTGGAGTTACGGTTGAGAGGTTTAGCGAGTGCCGTCTCGGAGGAGACGATACTTCGCCTCTGTCACTGCCGGCCACAGGGCTACGGCAGTGAACTTACAATACAAGGGGGGGATGAAAAATAGAGGGGGGTAAGATTAGAAACAAAAATAAATAAAAAATCAAGACTCTCTCTCATATCATTTTCACAGCTGAATTCATTTTACCACTGTGGTCTAAGGCAGGGATGAAACCCTATTCTCACAAGCACACATTTTATAACTAAATGTGTGGGCTAAACACGCAGATCCCTCACTCAGGGAATGGCTTGGTCTGCTGTCCTGACACAAGGAGATTGACACAACCTGTTTCTAGCAGACCCATGTACTTTAATTGTGCATCATTCTCGCACATGAAACCCCCCTGTAGATTAGCGGGGCCACTGACCTACAGTTTGCAAGTCTAAGGGCAGCAAGGCAATCAATGTGGTCTGAGAACCCAGCCGTCAAACCCCTCTAGGCAGCAAAGTTAGCTTCTGCAGTGATCTCATTCCTTGCTGAGCTCATAATACTGACTAACCACAAGAAAGAACTAATGACACGCCAGCCAACCTAAACACATCACCGAAACACTGTGGACACCTGAATACACCAATGACCACCTAAACACAGTGCCGGCACAACCGGAAAACATATCACTGGCACGTCAGAACATCTGAACACACCACTGACACGCACCCAATACCTGAACACACTACTGACACACTTAGACACCCAAATACACTTGTGATACACCTCAAAACCTCAACACAGTTCTGACACAGTTGGGGAATTAACCACTGACACACCCGAACATGCCTCTGATACAAGTGATGAAAAGTGGTCAGGCTGAAAAAGACGTTGTGGCAGCCCAATGGGCTGCACAAGAAAATGGCTGCCTGGCCTACAACACATGGGAGCCAAGAAACACTACATTTCCCAGCAGGCCACAGTCACACCTGAGCCAAATGAAGGCAATGGAGCTAACGGCCAGCTGAAGGCCATTTCAAGGCCTATTTAAAGGACTCGCTCCCAGCACCTGAGAGAGGAGTAGGAATGTGTTTGTGAAGGAGTTGCTGAGTGTGTTTGTAAGAGTGAGTACTGTGAAGTCTATTGACCAGCCAGTATTTGGAGAAAGAGTGTTTTTGTGTGTGAAATTGGATTGTTTGAGGACCCCCCCTTTGGATTTGACTACGGACTGGATTGCGGACTTGGAACTGGATTTTGGAATTGGATTGGACTTTGACAACGAGATAAGGATTTGTGGACTTTATGTGTTTGTGTTCCCCCGAAGACCCCACCCTTTGTTTTGTGTTGTCAAGTGTTAGTATAATAACTTATCATTTTGTTTTTGAATACTGCCTCCTCCTTGTTCTTGAACTTGCCTACGCCCTCTGCAAGGTCCGTGAGTGTCGCCCAACCCCTGGGGACACCACAACGTGTTGACGGTGATTTACAGTGGGGTTTTACAGACAAAAATTAATAAAATAATGAATAAATCCAAGAAATAAAAAATAAACCCTGGAACTATAAAAAATGAGGTTTAATCAAAATAAAGTCTTCCTTTATTAATTGAGCTTACTTTAATAAATAACCCTATTTTGTGTGCCATTACACTGCTTATTTAATTGTGCTGGCATGCCCCATGTTGCGTAATGGCAAGGGTGGGGAAAATCGCTTTAAATGGAGTGCCGGCAGGAAGTATGACACTGAATCTATCAGCTGATAATGAAACAGTGGCAGGTAGTGTGACTTAAAGCTGTGGTAACAGTGCTTGGTAAGGATAAGTTGTACTAAGGTGTACTAGAAAAATGTAAATAAGGTAGGACAACATAATAAACATGTTAAATCACTGTTTGTGTCTATGCAATCATCATTCAAGCAAACTTTAAATTCATCTTTGGACAACTTGCAAAGGTTGGCAAAGACAACATCATTTTTCTATTTGGATTTAGCCCTGCCAAGCCATGTGAAATATGTGTTTAGCAGTCTCTACTGTTTACCATGCTTATGGTAGGCTGCACGGGGTACTTTGTTTATTTGGCGCACAAACCGTCTGTTCAGGTCGGCACATGCGGCACATGCCATTTTGTGTGCCAGATTTATATGGAGTGTACACCATGCCCGAGTGGCACAAACCGGCATTGTGCCGGTCGGGTTTTGGAACAAACCCAATGATAAGCTAGCGAAATAGGCGCAAGGCATAATGTTTCATGATGACTGACTGCCAGCTAAAATTGTATCAACAAAATTGAATTGTGCATTGTTTAAGTGAGTTTGACAAAGGCTAAATATTAATCGTGGCTATCGTGCTTGTTGAGCTAATGTTAGATGGTGTAATATTAGCATCAGTGAAAAAGCCGCCGACAAACTGTAATGTGATCGTCCAAAGCCTTAAATCCTCTGGAGCATAAAATTAGAATTTTGCCGAATTGTTTTTTTGCTTTGGATGTGATCATCTTTTTGCATTTTGGAGGCCCCCCCTAAAAACCCCCAAAACATCAGATCTCGTGGTTGATGCTTTCTGATCCGCCCCCAAAAACCCCCAAAACATCAGATCTCGTGGTTGATGCTTTCTGATCCGGGAAAAACGGAAATCCGTGTATCCGCGGAACTCTTTCATCACTGTGACACACCTGCCCTTACCTTCACTAGAGGATCCGGACAGGTCGATGATGACAAACACCTTCCCTTCTGGCTCAAGGTCTATCTGTAGGGTCACCAAAAAAAAGAGAGAAAGAAAGGAGGGATTTAGAAAGACAAACACCACACTACACATTCTGATTTTCACACCATGACACAAGCCCTTCAGCTGCTCTGGAGCTAGACGCATTTCCTCGTCACAAACACACTGCCATGCTGGACCAAGCATTCTCCCTAATTAATATACTTTTTATTCATGTATTTTACCTCAGACAGGTCAATTGACAACTCAATTCTCATTTGCAATGACGGCCTGGGGAATGTAAGTGAGTAGGAAATGCAATGGATTGTGTAGCCCGGAGGTTCCCAACACCCCCTTTTCTTATAGATAGTAAAACTATTTAGTCCAGAGGGAAATGAAAAAAAAAATGAAAAAAGAAATATTGCTTACAGCAGATTATGAGAACAGTGAGAAAGTAACAGACAAGGTTCATCATGTCTTTCAGAAGTTAGTCAACGAGGAATTTCACCAAAGGGAAATCACATAAACCACTCTCTCCCTCCTACACCCCTCCACAGTACAGTGTTTCTTCGCTGATTATAGGCTGTAAGGAGATTTATATCTTTATTTATTTATTTTTGGTGGACAGTAGAAGGGATTCTTCCCGGAGAGCCCACGCAGTTTCTAACAGGGCGAACCACCCACCACACTCACCCACTTAAGAGAGATAACGCTAAACCAGGAACATGGTTTGGCTGCAAAAGCAGAGGCCTTTAAAATATGGTATTTCTCCTTCAGGGAGATGGAGAGCCATTTCCATTAGATGTGGGGGTTCACTCCTGAATCATAACATCTGGGTGGGGGCATTGTTTGTGGTGGGGGAGGTGTCTGGAGTCAGCTTGCGCCGTTAAACAAGATGCCACGGACATGGGAAACGAGGTGCATTTCATTGTGGTTGCTTTTTTCTGTTTTCCACCGATGATTGATAAATCATCGGTGGAAAACAGAAAAAAGCAACCACACACTGTTTGAATGCTCCCGGTGATACACGTCATACTGTTATGTTTCTGAGTGTCTGTTCTGTTGTTTTTTGTACTTTGTTTATTTTTCATTATTCATTATTCATTATTCTTTATTCAGTATTTAATTTTCATCATTCTGTCACGTTCTGGTCCCTGTCTGTCATTGTTCCTGTTATTTCGAGATCCACTCCTTGTCTTGTCATGCACTTCGGGAAGTTCTACATTTCGGGTTTTCTCCGTCTTCGCTTATTATCTCGTTTTCTTCCTTCTTACTTTCTATATTGCACTTTGTATATATTAGTTAGATGTATATAGTACTAACCAATTAATCTACTAACATTAGGGATTTAGATTAAGTTACTAACACTACTAATCACTAATTATCTCACGCTTCTGACTATCGCTGTCATTCTCTCTCATTATCCTATCCCTGTTAGCTTTTCACTTTTCTTTTCATTCGCACGCAGCTTCTCTCTTTGCGTTCCTCCCCTTCTAACTATGCACGTGTCTGCCTGATCTCCCAGGTCGTTTATTGTCTATGTGTTTGTATTATTCCCAGTCCGTGTCTTGCGTTTCCCCTCGTTATTGGATTAACGATTCCCTGTTTACACCTGTGTTCCTACCTCTCTCTCCTCCCAGTCACACCTGATTCCTATTGTATTGCCCTTTCCTGTTTGTATATCAGTTCCGTGTTTATGTTCCTTCCCCGTCAGAACGTTGATCTTTATTCCCTGAGCCAATTCTTCGTAAGCCAGAGTTTATAGTATTTCCTGAGACAGCCCCTTCTGTTACCACTCCAAGTCTGCCTGTCGATTTTGTTTGTTTGCCTATCTGCCTTCCTGTTTAGACCTTTTGGACTGTTTTTGTGACTTCTCTCTGCATTGTGATTTTGTACCTTCATTATATCTGACTCCTGGTTTTGACCCCTGCTTCCCATTAAACGATTATTTTGCCTTATCCCGATCTGCGTCTGGGTCCTTATCCCGAGCGTCACACCTACACGTCCGTCTGGTGGCTCTTTGCTGTTCTAGTTTGAGCACAGAAACTTTCACTCAACTTGTACTGCGCCCACACAGTCATATGACTCACACATCCACCCCCCAACCACCTGGTATAGCTGTCCCTCTTCATTTGTGAAATATGCATTTATTTGTTTGTATTTAACCAGATAATTTATTGTTTCTATTTTACAGGTACAAATATGATAGGTGCAGTTACTGTGTGTGTGTGTGTGTGTGTGTGTGTGTGTGTGTGTGTACCTGCAGTAAATAGTAAATAACTCCTTCTCTCTATCTTTAATTTAACCTTTATTTAACCAGGTAAAAGTGATTGAGAACAATTTCTCATTTACAAAACTGACCTGGCCAATAAGGCAAGTGTCAAAGTAGTGCAACAATACACACATTACCCAAAACATAAAGAAAGTGCTTAAAAACAGGGTGCAGACAGTGCAATGTCATAGGTTAAAATAACAAAATCACAAAAAGACTATATACATAGAACACAGGAATCACAAGGGGATAGGGAGCTAACAGGTACATTTATCAATGAATGTGTTCTGTAGAAGTCTTCTAAAGGTGTATATGGACGTGTTGAGGTTGGGAAGTTTGAGAGTGGATTGTAGGGAATTCCAGTCATAGGCGGCAGAGAAAATAAAGGATTTACGACCAAAATCTGTTGAGATTTTGGGGACCGCCAGGGTGATGAAGTTGGAGGATCTAAGATTATAGGAGTTGTGGGAATGATGCAGGAGATTAGAGAGGTAAGGGGGTGTGATGTGTAAGAGGGTTTTGTAGATGAACAGGTGCCAGTGAATACATCTTCTGGTGTAGAGAGATGGCCAATCAACAAGGGAGAATAGCGTGCAATGGTGTGTAGTGAAAGGGACATTAGTAACAAAACAGATGGCGGAGTGATGTAGCACATCGAGTTTGTTCAGCAATGTTTTGGAAGCAGACCAGTAAATTATATCACAGTAATCAAAAATAGGGAGTATGGACATCTTGACCAGAGTGAGTTTAGCAGTACGGATGAAAGACGCTTTGTTGCAGTAAAGGAATCCGAGTCTGGCCTTAACTTTAACTTGTAGGGTGTTAATATGTGTTTAAAATGTGAGGGAAGAGTCCAGCCAGAGTCCGAGATATTTGTATGATGCGACAAATTCCAGGGTTGAGCCATCCAGGGTGGTGATCCTAGGGATATTGTCCAAAGTGTGTTTCATTTTGTGAAAGAGCATGCATTTTGTTTTCTTAGTGTTGAGTTTGAGGTGGAGATCATTAAAAGCTTTCTGTATAAGTAAAAAGGATGACTGAAGGTTGGTGAAGGCTATGTGTAATGAGCGGTGAGAGCAGTACAGTATGGTGTCATCAGCATAAAGATGTATTTGGGCATTACCAATAGATAGTGCAATGTTGTTTATGTAGATGGAGAAGAGTGTTGGTCCTAAAATCAAGCCTTGAGGCAAACCTATGGTGATAGAGAGGGGTTTGGATAGGGTGTTCTCAGTTCTCTGAAAATAGCTGTTAAACCATGTCAGTGTTTGTTGAGAGAAACCAGAGTTGCGTAGCCTTTGCAGTAAAATGATATGATCAACCGAATCAAAGGCTTAGCCAAATCAATAAAGGAAGCAACACAATACTCTTTGCAGTCAATGGCAGTAATGACGTCATTCAGCACCTTCTTAATTGCTGTGGAGCACCCATGCTTGGGTCGGAAACCAGATTGCATAGCAGACATGATTGAGTGAGTGTCCAAATAACGTACAAGTTGTTTGTTGACCAGTTTTTCCATTACTTTAGCAAGACAGGGGAGAAGTGAGATGGGTCTGTAACAGTTAGGGTCACTTTTGTCCCCACCCTTAAAGAGGGGAAGCACAATAGCAGATTTCCAATCATGGGGAAACTCTGATGAAGATATGGATAAATTAAATAGGTGAGTGATTGGGGCAGCGAGTATGTGGGCAGCGGTCTTTAAAAAGAATGGGTCGAGGTCATCTACACCAGCTGCTTTATTGACATCCAAGGTAAGAAGCTCATGGAAAACATCTCTTTCAGAGATTGGTAGTAAGGAGAACCTTACTACCTACTACCTCTCTCTGTGAAAAGTGAATTGTAAAGAAAATTGTGGGGGTTTTACAAATGCTTTTTCTCTGGAGAACTCCCACGACCAATCCATACAGTACAAAATCTCTCTCGCTGTAATTACTAGAAATGAAAAAAAATTATCTTTCTCTTCAAAACATAAAGAGAAACAGGGATGCGGTTTGAAACCTGTCCTTGCCAGAGGGGCCCTGACCATTAGCCCTGATCAGGAGTGGCATTTGAGGGAGGGGGGAGGGTGGTCGGCACAAACTCGCTGTGAAGCACGTAAGGGTCTCCTGAAAGGGGTTCGGTGAGTTACGTCTCAAAGGAGGCGGATCATCGCCAGCCTCGGAGAATAGCTTGCCCCATAGAGACGGGCAGCTAGTTCATGGGGGAGTTAATCAAAATAAAGAGAGGGTATAATTGGCTTCCAAATTGGGGAGAAAAACGGAAAAAAAAAAAAAACATAGAGAAACACCCGAAATGGTGGCACACAGGAGTCTGAGCTGGGCAGATAAATAAAGGGTCGCCAACCCTTTATTGGATAATTGTATTCATCTTTTCGATAATTTTGTTTGCATTAACATGTTGACAAGTGTGGATCAGGACCACCCAACAGTTGCCGCATCCCTTTTTCCAATTTGCGCGGGATGTAATCGTGTGACCGTTTGGATCTCATTCTGCCCCGGTCTACAAATAATCCAGCTGTGGTAACCCAGGGTGAGAAGAGGGTTGGCCTGGTCAAACTGAGTGGCTCTCTTCTGTAGACACCTCACCTATGTGACATTTACCTGCTGGCCTGTCTGTACCCAGGTCACGTCTCCTAGCTCACCTCATTACCTTGTACAGTCCCCTGATCGACTTTATGCTGCATTACCTGTGTGCAGGTAATGCAGTCTGACGCCAATCTTTCAACTTATTGCCTCATTTATCAATAATTTCATAAATATGCACGTAAGTTTCCCCACAAAATTATACGAATTAACAACTGGAAGTAAATTAAGCCTTGAAAGTTGATGCAAACAAAAAATTCCTGAAAACAGGTGTCCCAACCTTTGTTGATTGGCCCTTTAAATAGTATTTCAAACCCTCTGAAATCTGTGTAAAATGCAGTATTTGGAACAGACTGTTGTTTCTTTATCATTTATCTTTCCCTCTGAAGCATTAGTTTTGGACAATATTGCACAGAGTTAAAAAAAGGCCCTTTTCAGAGAACAAGTAAGTAACAATAGCTGTTCTGCAATATCATAATGGTTGATGCAAAAATTCCTACAGGTGTTCCAATTGAACTTACAAACCCTCTGTCTGGAAGACAGACCATTATAACCCTTAAAAGTGTGCAGGAAGTATATTGTCTTTGAGAAAACGGTTAGAGACAGACCATTATAACCCTTAAAGAAGGCCAAGGTGTCAGTGAGTACACCATCCTACACCATCAAAAGCTGCTTGGAAACTGGAGGAAACTGACAGGAAGAGGTCTGGTAGACCCAAAGCCACAACAAAATCAAAGACAAGTTTCTGAGAGCCAACAGCTTGTGTGATAGGCGGCTCACAAGACAACAGCTTCAAGCACAGCTTAACACTGGTCGAAGTAAGGAAGTCTCAGTTTCAGGTTTGACAGGTCGAGTGGCAGTAAGAAAGCCATAGCTAAGATGGCAAAATAAGAAAAAGAGGCTTGCCTGGGCCATGAAGCACCACCAGTGAACTACTGAAGACTGGAAGAAGGTCTTATAGACCGTTGAATCAAAATTTGAAATCTTTGGTTCATCATGCAGGGTTTTTGTACACCGTTGAGTAGGCAAAAGGATGGTTCCTCAGTGTGTGACACCAACTGTCAAACATGGAGGAGGAAGCGTGATGGTCTGGGGCTCTTTTGTTGGGTCCAGAGTCGGGGACTTGTACAGAGTGACTGGCACCCTGAACAAGAAGGGCTACCCCAGCATTTTGTAGTACCATGCAATACCCGCTGGTCTATGCCTAGTTGGTCAGGGGTTCATCCTACAGCAAGATAATGACCCAAAACATACCTCCAGGCTATGTCAGAACTAACTTAGAAGAAAAGAATAAGACGGTAGGCAAATCATGGAATGGCCAGCACAGACCCCATCGAGCTGGTTTGGGATGAACTGGACAGAAGGGTGAAAGCAAAGCAACCTACAAGTGCAACACATTTGTGGGAACTTCTGCAACAGCGTTGGGAAGAACTTTCCGAACAATATTCTATTGTAGAAAGAATGCCACGAGTGTGTTCGGCTGTTATATCTGCAAAAGGTGGCTACTTTAATGAGTCAAAAATGTAGATTAAATGTTGTTAAACAAAATGATTCCATGATTTCTTTTTTATCTCCAATTGTTTATTTGTTCTATGTTTTAATTTCAGAGTACATTGAAACATTAAACTGCGTAAATTTAAATAAAAACTGGAAAAATTGAGGTGTATTTAAAAATACATAGACAAAGAAGCCTATTTCATGACCAATTTCATCAATAAAAGTGGAAGGTTTGAGTTAAAAGATGAACTGCGGAGTTTACACACACTCTGCAGTGGTCTCATGTTTTCGTAAATTTCCTTCGCACATTTCCTTCGCAAATCCGAACAAGTTGGACTCCCAAAAACTTTGATAAATCCCAATTTTCATGTGCAAATGTTGGTACGAAGGAATTACAAGAAATTTTGTTCGTTTATTGCTTGATAAATGAGGCCCAGTGTGTTTATTTTAATATTTTTTGTTGTTATATATAGTGCTGTGTTACCCATATTGATTTGCTTGGTAGACACCCGCATCCAAGACAGCAACCGCAGCATTGCGGTTTTCGTGCCGCGCTCCCTAAACGTCACCCCGTACATGCCTACGTCCTGTGGTGAAATCTGGTGAAATAACCGTTGGTGTCAGTTGCATTCTCAGTCTCAGCCTTCATTAAAGATACACCTTCCGTCATTCAATGAGGACAAACAAGGACACAGGACTGATGTGAGCGTCACAGTGATGACAGGCCCGAAGTGGAGGTGTTAATCCTTTTTCAAATTTTTTTTTTGTTGCGCTTACTTTTTTCCTGCCTCCTCCTTGTGACAGCAAACAGGACACTCCTCCACAACCAGAGACAACTTTAGAATGAATCATATTTCCTCCCCCCCTTCTCTTCTGACTGAAATCGATGATAAAGTCAAAGCACTATTCTGACCCTGAGCTGTGTTTTAGTCTGTCAGGCAGTATGGGTAACGTGAGAGGTGACAGAGGCTTCAGCTGGTAGAATGATGGTTATCCCATAACAAAAGGGGATGGAAATAGAGAAAATAGCTCTGTGACTCAGTAGACGTATTCTGATACAGCAAACCACTCTGCGACTCAGAAGTGTTCCAATACAGGATACCACTGTGACTCAGTGGAGGTGCTGGAATAGGAAACCAAAATTACATAGTTGGACACTGGTGTGATTTTATGAATTTAAAAATCAATCAATCAAATCTAAACTTGAATAAATTAAGTGTATTAAGTATTTATTCGTAACCTTTACCTTTCATACCAGGAACCGATTTACTTGCCCTTCTTTGTACTTTTTAAGAGCTTCTATATCTTTCTTATAGTGAGAACTGCGCACAATACTTTAAAAGAGGTCTGACAAAGGCATTATATAATATCAATATAAGCTACTTTGATATACCATAGACTCTGTTTTTATTCATACCCTTGATAAAGATGAACAGAGTAATGAGCTTTATTTTATGCTCACAAAATTCAGAAAATTATATTCTTTAATAATAATTAATTGGCACGAACCACAAATTCACCACAACGGTTGACAAATTCTATTTTTTCCCCCAGAAAAATCAAGAATCACAAATATTCACACCCCTGTTATCAGTACTTTGTGGTTCCTCCTTTGGCCATTATAACAGCAAGTAGTCGCCTCCTTTAGTGTCGTACGAGGTTATGGAACCTCTTGGGGGGATCCTCAACCATTTCCCCATGCAGAATTGTTCTAGTTCCTTCAAATTCTTGGGTTGACATTTGTGGACTGCTTTTTTGAACCACAAATCTTCAATTGGATTCAGGTCTGGAGACTGATGGCCATGTCAGGACATTGATCGTGTGCTCTGTCAACCACTTTTTTGTTGCTTTGCACGTATGTTTGGGATCAACAGCGATCAGCTAAAATTCGGCACATTCTGTCATTAGAGGATGCAACAACCTTGGTGCATGCTTCTGTCGCATCGAGGCTAGACTATTGTAATGCCTTATTATCCGGCTCCTCTAGTAGCTCTCTAAAGAGTCTTCAACTAGTACAGAATACAGCGGCACGTATTTTGACTAGATCCAAGAAGTATGAGCACATTACTCCTGTGTTAGCATCACTACATTGGCTTCCTATTAAATATCGGGCTGATTATAAAGTACTGTTGCTAACTTTTAAAGCAGTGAACAGACCTGCGAGAAGTGTGAGATGCTCCCATCAACCCTCACCCCCACGCCAACCCCAGTTCCTGGATCTGGACCCTCTCTGTGTGGTTTAGCCCCCCGCTGACTACCTAACTCAGGAGGGGCAAAGTATCTCAGCCCTGAGTCACCTTGGACTGACCATGACATGGTCTTTTTTGGACACACTCTGTGCCGGCCAGAAGAGGATGGGCTCCCCCCCTTTTAGTCTGGTTCCTCCCAAGGTTTCTCCCTACCAAGGGAGTTTTTCCTTGCCACTGTTGCCTTTAGGCTTGCTTTTGGGGGGGTCTCGGCCTGGGTTCCCCCTCTGTTAAGCGTTTTGTGACAATTCAATTGTGAAAAGCGCTATACAAATAAATTTGATTTGATTTGATTTGATTGTCTTGTTGGTGTCACAGATGCTGCTTGCCACCAGAGGGCGGCATTGGACACTTAATTATTCCCTGATTGTGTTATTATATAATTGGTTATTGTTTTGTTTATGGTTTTATTGTTTTGATTGTTTTCACCTGTGCCTTGTTTCATTGTCTTGAGTGTTTCCACTTGTCTTGTTTCACCTGATTGTATGAGTGGATTATTCTCTTAGTATTTTCACCTGTGTCTCATTTCGTTCATTATTTAAGTTGTCTGTTTTCTGTGAAGTGTGCTCTGTCTTGAAATGTTTGTTCCTACCTCTTTATTTGTCTTGCAATTTCAAGCATCGGCCTTCGTATTCTTTGATCGTCTCCGGTATATTATTTAACTTTGAGTTTGTATATTTTCTCAGTGTTTGTTTGTACTTTTTATTAGTGTTTCTCTGGTATATGTTCAATTCCTTTATTGTTTTATTAAACCTTGTGATTGTTTTGGGTTCCTGCTTCTTGCCTTATCTCTGTGCTTGGGTCCAATCTCCCTGTCCTTGTTTCAGTTGCAGGTCCATCTGCAGCCAAGGTGTAGCTTCCTGGCAGAGGTAACAAGATTTTGGGGCAAAATGTCTTGGTACATGCTGGAGTTCATGGTTCCATCTATTTTAATAAAGCCCCCAGGGCCTGTGGATGCAAAACAACCCCAAAGCATTAAACATCCACCACCATGTTTCACCGTAGACCTGAATTGCTTTTCAACATTACTTGCATTCTTTGGATGCCAAACATAACGCTGATGTCCAAAAAGCTAGATTTTTGTTTCATCTGACCACAAGACATGGTTCCAATTGTAGTTCGGATTAGGGCTGTGATGGTATGACATTTTTACGGTATGATAATCCCACTACCCAATTTCACGGTTTTCGGTATATCACAGTATCAGTTTTTAGGCTAAAAAAAGTATCAAACATGTTTAAAACTGTTTATTGTATGGCTCTTTGCAGATTTGTATACCATTTTAATTGAAAAATAAATCAAAAAAAGCAACTGAATATAGAATATAGTTCACTCCTTGTAATTGTATGTTTAAAGAAATATTTGTCTTTATTGCGTTATCAGCTTATCAGATCTAGTACTATATTTAGCTACTCACTTTTTCCATTGTGGCATAACGTGAAGGATGATGTTCACGGATGAACGAGTTTGCTTTTTGGGGGATATAATTCATCATTACAGACCGCCTCGGCATCGGAATCAGCGTCAGACATCAAGTTTTATAAGGGACTGCAAACTGATATTTATGCTGTGTGGCTAGCTAATAACAACTACCTACCATTTAATTCATTTTCATTTATTTGACAGGGACAGTGCACATTGATAACATTTCTGTAAATGCACCAGAGCTAGTCAAGGAGGCAAATTTTCATCTGTAGTCCCTGGGCAGGTAGCAAAATGCGAGGGAGCTGTCTACATGCACGCAATCGCGTTGTAAACAAAACAAAATGCAAGAACAACCAAAGAGGTGGTGAGATTACATTTCATTAGCAGACATCCCAGGTCCAGTATTCTATTACTTAATATGGATTATTTAGACATTTTAGTAGGGTAACGGTCAAAATATTTATTCCCCCGCATGAAAATAGCTTTTGCTACATGATTTACTGATTTACGGATTTTTTAAAAATATCATGGTATACCGTCACATCCCTAGTTCAGATGTAGTTCCCCTAGTGAATTCAAGATGCCTTTTTCTGTGAATTGTCTTGAAGAGGCTTCCTTCTTGCAACTCTGCCATAGAGGCCATTGTCATGTAGGCGTCGTCGAATGGTAGCTTTAGACACTTTGTAACCCCAAGATACCAGGTTGTTTGAGATCTAGAACTGTGCCCCTTGGACTTATTTTTGCCTCTCGAAGCATCCGTCTCACTACAGTGGGGGCAAGATAAAATTGTGTCCTCTACCTGGCAGGTTAGCCACTGTTCCAGTGGCCTTAAACTTCCTAATAATTGACACAACAGTGGAAAGCGGTATCTTTAATTTTTTAGTGATTTTTTTAGCTATCTCCTGATCTGTAGAGGTCAATAACTATCTTTATCAAGGGTATGAATAAAAACGGAGTATATATACTGTATACTTAATACTTTTTGCTATATATTCGAGCATACTGTTGGCTTTTTTTACTGCTACAGCACAATGCTTAGATCCTGTTAGACTTTAATCAACTACTACTCCCAAGTCTTTATCAAATTGAACCCATTCTAATTTTGCTCCTCCCATAAAATACCCCTGTCTTAAATTATTTTTTCTCACATGCAGAACTTTACATTTAGCTACATTTAATTGTACACTATATGGCCAATAGTCAGTGGACACCTGACCATCACACCTATATGAGCTTGTTGGACATCCCATTCTAAAACCATGGGCATTAATATGGAGTTGGACCCCCCTTTGCGGCTATGACAGCTGCCACTCTTCTGGGAAGGCTTTCCACAAGATTTTGGAATGTGTCTGTGGGAATTTGTGCCCATTCAGCCAAAAGAGCATTTGTGAGGTCAGGTACTGATGTTGGACGAGAAGGCCTGGCTCGCAATCGGCATTCTAATTCCTCCCAAAGGTGTTCAATGGGGTTGAGGTCAGGGCTCTGTGCAGGCCAATCGAGTTCCTCCACACCAAACTCGTCTAACCATGTCTTTATGGACCTTGCTTTGTGCACAGGGGCACAGTCATGCTGGAACAGCAAAGGGCCTTCCCCAAACTGTTGCCACAAAGTTGGGGGCGTCCAATTCGCTAAGATGTCTTTGTATCCTGTAGCATTAAGAATACCCTTCACTGGAACTAAGAGGCCTTTCCCAAACCCTGAGAAACAGCCCCAGGCCATTATCCCTCCTCCACCAAACTTTACAGTAGGCACTATGCATTCCGGAAGGTAGCGTTCTCCTGGCATCCGCCAAACCCAGATTCGTCCATCAGACTGCCAGATAGTGAAGCGTGATTCATTACTCCAAAGAACACGTTTCCACTGCTCCAGAGTCCAGTTGCAGCGTGCTTTACACCACTCCAGCCGACGCCTGGCATTGCGCATGGTGATGTGAGGCTTGTGTGCAGCTGCTCGGCCATGGAAACCCATTCCATGAAGCTCCCGATGCAGTTCTTGTGCTGATGGTGCTTCCAGAGGCAGTTTGGTACTCTGTAGTGAGTGATGCAGCAGATGATAGGCGATTTTTACGCGTTATGCGCTTCAGCACTCGTTGGCCCCGCTCTGTGAGTTTGCGTGGTCTACCACTTCGTGGCCAAGTTGTTGTTGCTCCTAGGCGCTTCCACTTCACAATAATAGCACTTACAGTTGACCGGGGGCACATCTAGTAAGGCAGAAATGTCACAACCTGACTTGTGGCAAAGGTGGCATCCTATGACAGTGCCGCGTTTAAAGTCACTGAGCTCATTACGAACCATTCTGAATTCTAAATGTTTGTCTGTGGAGATTGCATGGCTATGTGCTGGATTTTATGCACCTGTTGGCAATGGGTGTGGCTGAAACACCTGAACTCAATAATTAGTAGGGGTGTCCACTGACTTTTGGCCATATAGTGTATCTGCCAGGTTTCTGCCCACTTATGGATTTTGTTTAAATCATTTTGGATTACCTTAGTAGATTCCAAACTGTTTACTAAACCCCCAAGTACTATTTTTCTACTAACATCCCAATCAAGATCATTTATGTAAACAAGGAAAAGCAGAGATCCCAACACAGATCCGTCTAGCACTCCACTGCCCACAGCACCATAATCAGATATTATCCCTCCTGGTTGGTTTACTTTCCCTGGAGAATGCACTGGCACAGCCTGAGGAGGCGGCCTGACAGTGATACAGCTTCACCCGCTTTGAGTGCCGGCCAGCGGTGCCACTCAAGGCAGATGGTGACCCAGTTCACCAGCCCATGTCAACGACCTTCTTATCGAGCCGTCAGTCTCAAAAGTGGGCTGTGTGCCACGTAACACCCAATCAAACACACACGCCACTGTACACTTGACTTGTATTCTGCCCCCAGCTACAGTGCAGGCAGAACCTCTGTGCACGTCTGATTCTTCCCCCAGTTATGCCACAGGCTTCTGCCCCCAGGTACAATGCAATTAGCACCTTGAATGCACAGGTTTAATTCTGCCCCCAGTTACCTCCCTACCCATTCTTCCCTGGGTTTACATTTAGCTGAGTTCAGTTGTGACATATTTCTAGGATTCTAGCCATCAAAAAATCCAATGTGGTTTTCTCTCTTCACAGTGTGGTAAGACTGCGAGTACAGCAGGCACTGCGGGGGGCAGATTAGACACATCCGGGACAGGGGGAAAACAGTGAGAGACCGAGGCCGCCGTAGGATGAATTTATCAATAATCTATCGTCGGCTAAAGAAAATCCTCCTCCTACTCCAAGGCCTACGCCACAGGCAGAAAATGTTTAATTGAAATCCTCTTATTTGCTCTCTCTCTCTCTTCGCAGTGATGGAAGCAAGGACATCAGCAGCTCTGTCCATTTTTAATCACTGCACAGAAACCCCACACCCCTCCTTCCATTCACTCACTCATTACAGTCACGTCACATAACCGTTTAATTGACTTGGCGTTATACTGTGATGATTAAGTGTTACCTTAATTTCTTTGAGCAGTGTATATAACTAATAAAATTTCTTGCACTTAAAGTATTGCACTTAATTTCTTTCATTCTGGTACTGCGTGACTTGAGGTCGGTTCAGCTAAATGTTCCTCACTTCTCTTATACACTCAACCCTCCAATCCAAATTCAGATTCACACTGCTTCAGAATTTAAAAAATGCTGCTGTAATAGCATTTATTTTTACATATTTCATGTACTGCCAAAAGCTTACAAGTTAATACCAGTGCCATCATGTTCATAAATTGTTGCATAACCGTTCCCTTTAAGCAAGGCACCAAAATCGCAGTGCTTCCGCAACAATATCTTGCTTATTAACCATGCACATTGCTCTGGGAATCTGCTAAGAAAATAATGTCGCCATAACACAGAATTATGTAAGGCAATAGTGTCATGTCCCCATTTCTGTCCCCAGCCCCCTCAGGAATTACACAAGTACATTTCCCCAAATGTAAAAATCCCAGCCAAACGCATGCAGCTTTGATTAGAGAAACCACATACTTATGGTACCCAGCAACAAAAAGGTGAACTGAGCCTTATTCCATGCTACCCGTCTCTCACCTCTGGACTGAGATGGAGATAGAGGAGAGATGGAGGGAAAGATGCATGGAGACTGAGAGATTTCATCTTGGAGATGTTTTCAAACAAAGGCCCCTCGGCATGCGTGAAACCGCTGTAATGCTGAAAGTCCTGGCCAGCAGGATGGCTTTTGGGGCCAGCTCAGCTGTGGTCTACATCTTAAAACAAATGCTAAATACAGTTAAATGCCTTTATAAATCACTTAATTACATGACTTTCTGTCTGGCTATCTATCTTTATAGCTGTATAAGTGAAGGAGATGGGAATTATGTCGTATTCATATGACAAAGCTGTCATCACTAAAAATTAATGGATGTTTACTTTGGCAAGTGAGGTACAAGTCCCATGGTAAAGAATTATGGACAAGATGTCAGGTTAGTGAGGCTCATGGCATCTAGCAAGGAAATAAACAGATATTGTCATCCATCCATCCATCCATCCATCCATCCATTGTCTAAGCCGCTTATTCCTGGTAAAGAATCCCAGCATGGACAAGATACACCCTGTCAGGTTACGGGCAATTTAGAATCTCCAATTAGCCTAACGGCATGTCTTTGGACTGTGGGAAGCATACCGGAGGAAACCCTAGACACGGGGAGAACATGCAAACTCCACACAGAAAATCGAACCCGAGAAATCCACTGCACCATATTGTCATAACAACCTTAAATGAACAGATGATGTCATAATACATTTAAATAAACTGAAGATGTCATAATCCTTATTTGCAAAGATGTGTTTACTAGAGAGAGAACAAGAGAACAAGAGCAAATGGGAGAGTTTAAGTAAAAGAGAGAGAGAGAGTTTTTCATTTTCTGTAGTTGGTTTTCATTGAAAGCAAATGCAGGCACCCATATGACTTTATGTTTCAAAACACAAGGCTACATCAACGGGTCTAACTTTTTTCTTTGCATCTAGGCGGCTCCACTCGCTCTGTCTGACCCACCGCTAATGAATGCAGAGCCTATGAGAAATGTCCCAGCAGGAGGCTGGGGAGGAGACAGGGTTAAAGGCCACATCCTGGGGATGACAGGAGGGATTGGGCGTGTCAAGGAGGGCACTCCTATTCTAAACCCTGATTGGCCCCTTTCTTTTGGGGGTGTTGTAAGGGCAGGGATGGATAAGTCCACACCCTGGTGACCAGGACAGCCACACCACCTTGCCAAACACTGTGACCCTATCTCCATAAATGTATCCAAATGAATTTAGCCTTAGAACAGCCAAACCGAGCCAAACCAAGTCTCCTTTTCTCTTTAATCTGTAATATTTTGATCATTTCAATTTGGTTGTAGTAGTAGTTTGGTAGTAATAATAATTCCCAAACTGTCTTTAAATCTTGGAAAGTTGCTGGTGATGGAGAGCCTCCTGTAGGGCTGACGCAGAAACCAAATCGGCTCCCAAGAGTAGAGTAAGCGCTCCTATGGGAACAATGAGGCAGTCACCAGCACAAAGAGGCTGTTCCTGAACAATGAACGTAAATTGCCACAAGCAAACGAGAAACAGCATACGTGTACAGCAAATAAAGAAACTGGAAACCTGGGAGACAAAAAGGAGCTACACAAGACAAGTTAAAAAAAGAATGAGAGAAAGGAGAAAGAGCAGAGGCGGAGGGAGGGGGGCAGTCTGGTCTGGCCGTTCCTGTCCTGCTGCCAGGCAGCTGAGGCTCCGGTAATAGCCGACTAATTGGGAAGAAGATATACCCGCAGATAAAGGCTCAATCTCGTGGCCCCTTTCTGACAATAATGAGGTCCTGAAAATGAGAGCCAATGCCATTCTCCCTGAGTGTGTGGGATCTGGGGGCTGTACAATAGAGCCAATGTGAGGTTGTGAATTATTGAAGCCTCTACTGGCTTTGGCAGCAGAGAAAAGAGCTTCCTCTTCGGGCCTGAGATCTGAAACATGTCTAATACAAACGGGCCGTGCTGCAGTCCAAGAGTACTCCTGTGTCCCCTCCAATCACACCTCCGCAGGAGCTTTTGACATCTGAGTGAAAAGATTGTGCCAGAAAAGATACAGTACATCCAGATGTTCTCTCAGAAACTTTTGTCATTCTTAGTGACGTAAGTCCGTAAGGTGTTTTTTAAATCGGTGGAAAGAAAGGTTTCAGACAATCTCCACACTGGGCAGGTGTATCACAAGCAGAGGGAAAGGAGCAGAATGAGGATGGTGCTGCGATGACGAGTCGGGTCACAACAATATGACGACTATGTCTTGTGTCACGACAGCTAGCATTGTGTCACGACAGCTCACAAGACAATACGGCGGAGACTGTGAGGACAGCATCCACATTGAAAAGTCTTTGCAACTTTGCAGGGCATCGTGGGTAACTGCCATATACACAACGGTCTCTCCCACACTGGGTTACCAGTGGAAGATTTAGGTACAAATGTGGGTTTTCAAAAATCCATAGGGTAGATTCCGGGGGAAGATACTGTATATGGGAGTGAATGGTATGGGACATTTCTAAAAGGAGGCATTGGGGGGAGTTTTGAAAATCTGTATCAGAATCAACTGGATATGGAGTTTGAGGAACATTTTGGAGGTAAAATTACAAGCATATGGCAACTCCCCCAAACCTGCAGAGGAAATCATTAGAGGCTTTAACCAAGGGTGTCATGGAGGCATGCACTGTAGCTGAGATGTGTCACAATGTGTTGCTTTGTTGCGAAAACAGTGTTCATTTGAACTGCAAAATTTAAACACTGAAATACAGCACTGTTCCTGTTTTGCCAAATTTCTGTCCTCTTTTGTTAACACTCTGTGTATAGCTACATGCAGTGTCAATTCTGTGCCTCTGTGTGGCCACTCCTAAATATAGCTACCTGACAGCTTGTGAATTCCAACTCTCAATCTTGACAGACTGGGAGTAAGGGCTGAGATTAAATTACTCTTGATGCTTGCAGATTAAAACCTAATAAATCTGAAGGCACCCGCCTGTAACTGACTGTTTTTTATCAGTTATGTCAGGTCCTGGCTGGTAATGCAGTCTCAAGATTTTGAACACGTGACACAAGGATTTGGTTTGATTTGTTCCTTGGATCAGCTTGCCTGGGTAGGTCACAACCCAATAACCACGACCAAGGCAGGCCATCATCAGACATCAACATTGTTATTGATCTGCTTGCTGTGTGAAACACAATGCAAAGCCTGCGCGTGGGTCTGTTCTTAAGCAAGGTCGTCGCCCTGTTGCGCTCTGACATACATTTAAAAAATATTCCTATGAGCGGGAAACATGCATGTGTGGGAAGGACATCGAGGCTATTGTATTAATGACAAGCTGTGAAACCTCTCGTACTGAGCAATAGTAATACATTCTCTATGCTCGTGCCGTTTTCAGGGACTACGTTTATGGCTTGAAAAGCGTTCCAAAAACAGCAGTTTAAATGACAAACGCAATAGGTGTCGTGAACATGTGCTTATTCTAAAGTGCTTATTCTACGACTCAATTTGTGAATTGTAGGAAAGCTCCCACGACAGCTGTCACAGCTACCGCGGAGGGAGAAACGAACTGCAAATGTGGGTGCTATGGGTTCGCCACAGATAAATACATCATCACCATCATGAACCATCGCGAGCCAAGAGGTAGAGACAGACATACCCAGTCCTCGAAGTGTCTGCTGCTGTTCTGCAATAGCTCCTCAAACTGTATGGTACAGTTGGCCACAAAATCATCGTAACCTATCGGCGCGTCGTGAAATACTGACAGTTCGATTTCCCTCCCGTCCTGAACCTCCGTGACAAACTCGTTGTTCCACACCGGGTTGTTAGTCTTCTGCTTGATGGAGGTCTGGCCCACGCGAGAATCGTCTACGTTAAGGGCAATGTAGGTGTCCAGCAGGAAGGTCTGCGTCTTAGGTCCAACCGCGTGCCTCAGAGACCAAGCCGTAGGTTTCAGGTCCACAGCTTCACAAATCTTTATTTTTAGCAACCCAATAAAAAACACCATGGTTGTAATGCAATCTTCCTTTTACCCTGGTTCAATTTAGAGTAGCTGTAAACAAAACAAAGCTTAATCGCCGTCACTTCTAATGATGTTAAATTGTTCTGTGAATTATTATGTAGACATTTTTCCTCCGCTGAATTACACTGAAGAATGCAGGGGTTTTCCCCATAAACTCTTGCGACACCATGTGATTGTGTACGTTATTTTCATTGCATATAACGAAGGAATGCCATCCCCTTTCTCACTGTTACACACAAACAAATCACATGCAAAGCAGGGTCTCCGTAAACAGTCCCGTGCGAATGAAAGTGTTTGCGCGATGGAAACGCACATTTAGTAGTTATGTAAGCGCTTACTATTACTACCTATTATAATTATCTTTCTTGTTCCTTTGAAAGCAATTCAGCTGAAATTATTATTGAATATTGAAGTTCGATCCGTCGGAGAGAAGCATTTCCATTTGAAATAACGGCAAAACCTTACCTCCCCGCAGTCCCTTAAAAAATCAACCTAACCCAAGCGATCTCACTAACACCACTAAAGCTTCTAAAGCTATTTTCTTCCTCTGGGCGGTGAGAGGAAGAGGGATTCCAGCCGGCGCGCCGTGCACTCGGGGCACCTCTCCTCTTAAATATTTATGGTCTTTAAACATTAATACGACAACACGTCTGGGTTATGGGTCTCTTGTGCTGTAACCGCGTTGGCACCTCACTGGCTTCTTGCTGCTGGCAGTCTAGATTTTCTTTCGTCTCCCTCGTTTTCTGTCTCTCTCTCTCTCTCCCTCACTGTCTAAACGTAGCTGCAGGAAATGCGCAAAACACGCGAGTTTAAGACGCGCCGCGACTCATCTGTGATGTGTAAGAGAACAGGAGCGCGGTACAAGCCAGCGGGACAGGACGGTCGTCAGGACCGAGGCGCATACCAACAGGGGGTGGATCGAGGATGTGTATGCCAGTTGTTTAGGTGCCCTAAATCTAGTTGTGCACGACCTCATCCCCAGGTCATTACGCCATTCTGTCGTCTCGATTTCTGTTTGCTTTGTTATTATAAAAATAAAATAAATAAAGAATCTGCTTTTAACAAAACTAGTAGGCTACGTGATCTTGTGTCGTACGACTGCCAGTAAACATACACGTAGACGGCATGGGCGGCATGTATTATAATGGTTAGGGAACTGGACTTGTAACTCAGAGGTTGCAGGTTCAATCCCCAGGTGGGACACATCTGCCGTTGTACCCTTGAGCAAGGTACTTAACCTGAATTGCTTCAGTAAAATATCCAGCTGTATAAATGGATTGTATGTTAAGAAATGTAAACTGTGTATCGCTCTGGATAAGAGCGTCTGCTAAATGCCTAAAATGTAAAATGTAAATGTAACGTAGACGAACGCGATAGGTGAGCGAACAGTTGAATGAGACTGATTGCACCTCAAAAAATCATATTTTGTTTATTAAACCGTATTCCATAAAGAATTGACAATAGGCCACATTCCATAGGCTACTGCCTGCCATTAGTACTTAGACTGACACGTTTTTGCTCTAGGCTACGTTGGGTGGCGTGAAGAGCTCCCAGTCCGAATTTAAAAATGAGTGCCAAAAAAGTTACATGTTTGGTGTTTTTCTGTTTTTGTTCTCGAAGATAAGCTTTTACTAGTAACCATTACCGATCGGTTAATAACTGGGAGAACTCGCCAAATACTTCACAATTATTTTCGTTTATTAGGCTACGATTAACTACAGCTTTCTTTGTTTTACTTTTTTTTTCGGAGTACCTGCTGAATTATAAACCCGTTTTTAGCCCAACAGCAAGTCCCTTGTACCGAGCGTGGAAACACTGCTGTAGCTACTCCTGAGTAGCCTACATGCTACAACCCCAATTAAACGCCGTATGGCGTATCTCCTGTTTGTTAGCCATTTATACATCTGGGCATTTTTTGAATCAATGTGGGTTCGTGCACGATCCTCGAGGGTGCAAGACATTACCTTTGTTGGGATTCAAACCTGCACATTTCTTTCCCCTTTTACTACAGCGCCTCTGTGTGGTTGAAATTCATATTTCCGAAATGTGTGCCTGACACAGCTCGCGTTTACAATAATCAGTCGTGATTTCCCACGACATTATTGGGCTAATTGTATTGGTTCTGACGGTCTAATCGGACACACGCCTTGTGTATAATTTTGTGTTCAAGATTGACTTGACGACCGACACGACACTGCTTGAAACTTTACGGCAATGCTTGTCAAATTAAATTGTTGTAATTTAAATGAGCTGAAAATGCTAATTGAGTATCAAGAGCTTTTGCATGAATGCATATTTGAAATAATAGTATTGTTGTATTGCAGGGTTGAAAAGAATCAAGCCTATGTGTAGTGTAGTGTAGCAGGTTTGGAAATTATTTCCTGAAAATGGTACATTACCATTTTGTTGGGCCCAAAACCAAATGTGCAACCGCAATGAATTTGGGGAAACTTATTAAAAAATATATATATATTGGTATTGATACAAAAAGAACTACACCCCCTTCCTCCACCGACTCCTTTAAAACCCAAACAAAAGCCCTAGAACAGGGTTCTGAAACTACATTTGGCCACGGGACAAACAAATTGATCATATGGTGTGCAGGTCAAATCATTACAATAACTCACACACTGCAAATATAAATGTAATTATTTCTATAAATGAATAACAAAAAAGTATATTTGGTGCCATCAAACCTGTAAGGCGCCATTAAAATGAAAAGGATTCTTGTTCAATTCATGCTTTTTTCCTGTCCCTCAAAAGATCACTGAACAAAAAATGATTCAGACAAGGCCTTATGGCCTGTCCTAGCCAATCACATCAATTGCTCATAACTGCATTTGTGTTACCAAAACCAAACTTCCTTCTCTTTCCATATAGCAGCGGTGAGTCGGGCATGCAGACTCTTTCTATGCAACATTTTAAGAATCCAAAGAACTTTGAAGAACTTGAAGAACTTCCTACGGTGGCCGGGAAGCAGGATCACTGACCATCTTCTGACACAGACTAAAGACTCACCTCTTCAAATTGTGAAAAGTTACTTCCTGTTTAAATCAGAAGCATAACCTGCTGTGACAATATTGTTATTATATACAGGTAACTGCCAAAATAAACGATATACCTGAGTGATACAAAGTATATTGAAAGCAGGTGCTTCCACACGTGTAGTTCCTGAGTCAATTAAGCAATTAACATCCCATCATGCTTAGGGTAATGCTGAACAGGTCCAGTTGCCCATTATTTCGGCTAACATGGCAAAAAGAAGAGATCTCATTTGGCAAGCACTTCAGTGACAAAGACTGCTCACCTGTCTGGTGAAATAAAGGCGATTTGGTCTGTATTATGATAGGTCCATCCCTCCTAGTGTTCATCAGTAATCTTCCATTGTATCTGTAACACAAAGTATCCAGGACCTGTGATGACTACTTTTATTACTATCCCATCTCAAGGTTGAGATATTACCTTACTCTTTGTTTATTAATCTGCGTGAGATACTGTAGAACAGCTGCTGCCAAACATTGGTCATCTTATTGCACTGCTGTTGCTAATGATTAATGTTAATACCCTTAGTTCAGGATGGAACCCTGTAAATTATGTATTCTTATGTTCTTATGTAAATGTATTAGAACTTTCCTTTTTAAGTATTTTATTTTGTTAACATATTTTAACATGTTCAATGACAAACAGTACACAAAAAAAACATACACACAAGGTTACAACAATTGTTACAGATACACAATACACACTCATCAGTCTGTCTCAAAACGTATATTTTTGTTTAGGTCAATTGTGCAATAAAATGTAGCCGATTCAAAACAATCTCAATATTTTTCAAAATAAATAAATAAATATAACTAAATAAATTAATACATTCTGTTTGGGTGGCATTACTGTTTGACTAACCCAACTAAACAGAGTCGTCTTGTGGTAAACAGAAAAATGCAGGATTGACAAAGATCAGAACAGGATAAATGCAAAATAACAGTCAGTAATATGAAGTAAATGACACAAGACAAAATTCTGTGGAAGATGAGACAAAAGATAAACCTTAAATAAATTACTCTTCACAATGGAAATGGTATCTATTGTGGCTAGTTTAACCTTATACATTGTAGCTGTGGCTCTCTCCAAAATAAGGACATCTACAAAGAAAAAATACACAGGTTTTTAATGGTAGTTCAGGTTCAAGTTCATGTTTTAAAATAGTTAAAACATTAACTGTTTTCTTAGCTGCCGTTGGGCCCACCACAAAAATGATCCTAAAATGCAGATTCAAATGAATATTAGAATCATCCCCTACTAACAGTAGCCCTAAAAAAATAAAGCTAACTCAACATCTATTAATAGATTAGCAATCATTTCACAAAAATCACTTGTAAGTGGCCATTGCCAGAAAGTATCTGGAAAATGTGATCCCAACGTACCTCCTGTAAAACCTGTGTGCAAGTTTTACATTATTTTATAGAGGACAAAAAAAATTCCCAGATGGCATCCCAATGCAACTCAACTCTGAGCTCATAAAGTTCCCCATCCCAAATGGCCATGGCACCAAGAGGCCTATGTTCTCTTCAGATTTTACTGTGCAGATGCAGTGGTGTCTCAGGAATAATTCCAGCCTGTACATTGTGTGCTTGCTGAATTGACGGAGGACGCTAAGGTGATGAGCTGACCCCGCGAGTATGATAGGTCACTCTAAAATTGGGAGGTCAGGTTTCTCAGTTAGAGGCTTCACTCTCCTATGCTATCGGGCATTTATTGTTGCTGTTTTAATTGTTACGGATGTTATATATGTACATCCACTAGGTGGCAGTAAAAGCACATGAAGGATGAATGATTGACTTCTTTTGGAGTCAGAAAATAGCCAATTGAGGCTGTCACGTTGTTGAGAGGTTGCAAGTTACTTTTCTTTTCTGCTTTATATTTATCAACCTGATATATTCTTCACTGTGTTTTATTCTGCCTTTTAATGCTCATGTAATGTAATCTTTGAGAGGGAGCGGGGACTTGGAATTTGTGATTTTCACTTCCAAAAAACATTGTGATTGTGGATAGCTCTCGAGTGATTTTTTGGGTTGCAAACACGTCCTTAAAACAATTTTCCTATGGAAAGAGTATAAGTGTGATCTGCATCTATTTACAACCTTTTTAGCTGGAAACTGTGTAGTAAGAAATAAATGTTGTAAAAACGTTGTTACTATTTTGTCATTCATCACAACCAAACACAACCTTACTGCAATGTTATAAAAATTTGCAATAACATTTTGCGCTAGCTAGGTAGAATTCATTTGGTCAGTGGTGTGGATTTATGATGCCATAAGGCCTTTGCTAAGGTAGTAGGGCACTGAAGATGACAGATGGGATATTGTTACTTTTCTTACTTTTAATCATATAATTATTTCCTGATTTTCAGAAGTGGTAATTTAACTCAATGTAGAGGGTTGTTGGGCCAATGAGTCCTGGTAGGTCTACAAAAATAGGGAGGCTAATTTTCATTTGGAAGATTTGACCAAATGTTTAGAGGGCTTTAAAAACAGCTTAACATGTCCTCAGACCAAATGTCAACAGTGGACTGGCACCTTGGCCCCTCGAGACCCTACACTGACTCCTCACTTTGAGGTGCATACGACAAGACACTCAGAAGTCTTGCTGGAATTCATCTTCGTTAACAGCAGAAGAGGCCATGGGCGAACTGTGTTGGGGAACGGTGGAACAGCAAAGAGCAGCGAGAGGGAGAGGAAGAGGAAGGGGAAGAGGAAAAGCAAGATGGCAAAACATTCCTGATGAGATTTGAACAAATATTGTTGCTCAACCACGGGCTGAGCATGAGGATGGCTGCAGTCAGCAATGTGTGCAGTCATCAGTCATCAGTCATCATCACCGTGCCACACTCAGTCCCTATAACCACTGCGCATCTGCTTGCTTTTCTGAACTCATTCCATAGCAACAGAAGATAGAGTGGTGTTTTTGTAGGTACTTATATTATTTCCTTACAGATACTGTACATTGTTTTCCTTGCTGCTGTATCTGGACAAAAACTATTTGGACAAAATAAATATTAGGTTGATATGTTATGGCTATATTTGTGCATTAATTTTGTATTTGAGTACTTTCAAAGTAATCTGTAAAATATGTGGTATGATCAGGCTGAAAACACTTCAGTTATTCATATTATTACATTTGCATTATTTTGATGGAAATATTTCATTTTGAGAAATGTTCACTTGGTTTTGAAAACAATATTTCATTTTGCAACAGATTTATTTAGCTTTTCCAAAGTAATACGTATTTTTAGTTTCGTGTTAATAGATTTGAGAACATGAGCTATTGTTTTAAGAAATGTGTAGGCTATAAAGAATAGAGGAAAACTAAGTCAGTGTTGCTTGTTTCGGTATATTGTGCAGTGTACGACGTGGTTGTAAGTTAACAATGACACCAGGTTTCAACAGACAGCTTAGCCTTTTGTAAAGCTGCATGTAAAAAGCGCGTTAAGATCTTGTCCTTTTTGCTGCAGGAGCTGAATCCAGGTCACGAGAAACAGGCGCGCCGCATGAATGAACACGAATAGAAAAGTTGTGTTCAGTTAACCGATGAAATCAGAGGGGGAAACACAGACCCATGAAATCCTTTCTCGGCACCGGCCAAAGAGCTGTCGTCTGACTATGCAAAAGATGAATGGGACAAATAGTCTATTTTGTTTTTTGGCACTTTAAGTATTGACAACCGAGTCAGAGGAAATGTCCGTCAATGCACGTGTCACAATTTACATGTAGACCGGCCTCTAGTGAGGTTTCAGGATATTTAGGTTGCAGGAATTCAGGATACACAATTTCAAATATTACATAAGAATCGAAAAAACTATACTCATTCTATCCGATGAGTATAAATGAAAGACGTCGCAGTTTATATTGAATGACCCTCGAGTCATTATAACCCCATCAGTGGCTGCCAGTTAACCTTGTCGAATTTATTTATACACATGTAGACTGCGTCAACCAGCCATCAGTTAAGAGGCCAGCTCAGAAGAAAATATGGCACTAGCCACAGGACATATATAAATCTGGTAAGATAACTACAACTACACTGATATATTACAATAAAGGGTTAATTATTTCGGAAAGTCTTAAACTGTAGTATTTAAGTCCTTAATGAGGTGGTTCAATCACATTTTCTGAAGTTCTGCTCCCCCACAGTAAGCTTCTAGGTTATCTCAGGTTCATTTCACAAGGCTCTTCACAACTTTCAAGAGATTACTATAATTGAGAATGAGCTTGAGTTTTGTCTCATTTGAATCACATGCGTTAAAACAGAGGTAAACATAGAGGCAGCAAAATGACTACTTGGAATAAGACCCGTTCATATGATGGTGATGATTATGATGATGGTCGTACTCCTAAAAATAATGATAAGAATACCAATAAACTAAAATACTGAGTTCCTACACATTTCCAGGTTGCAGAAGAATTGGTTTAAGCATTTAATAACCTGCAATCTGGTTTTGTAGGACCACTTCAAACACTGTCCTGGGCATTCTCGCCTAGTCATCTGGCAAAGTAAAAGAAACAAATGCACGATATTGAGCTCTTCATTGCATGTTTTTAGTGGTGTATGTCCGCGTGATGTAACCTAGGTTATAGTTACAGTGTATCATAAAAAGTCGAAATATAGCCTACTAATATAGCTACCTTTCTACAAAATAATCATAAATGTTCTAGTACCTGTATCTGTTATCTATAAAATATAGGTCATACATCTAGTATGAGCAGGATGCAGCAGCAACGGTCGCAGTGTAGCTATAGCAGAAAATACAGGGAAGAAATTGTAGGCATTATTTACATACGCTGAAGTGCAACTATTGCTGCTGTATCTTTTTTCACACGTATATTTCTGGTTTAACCATTTGACATACAGTCTTGTAGGAAAAATCCCACAAATGTGTGGCGAGCCAGCGGAATAGTTGTCTCACAAAACGCATGTAACAATTTACATGAAACATCAACGAGTTTCTTCAGAATTTAGGCAATGTAGGCTTACAGATTAATTGCCAGTGCATAGAGCCAACAACGCAACCTGATCCCTGATCCCCAGCTCGTTTCAAAATTAGGCCTGCACGTAACACCACATGGACATTTTGTTTGAGAACCTCTCACTCTCATAACCAGTGTTCCCCTTTTTCTAGATTCGCTGCTTTTGAATTCTTTCTGAAACCGTAGTATAAATAATAACGAATAACAACGTAATTAAAAGCACGAGGGTTGCTTTCACTAATTTCTCTTCCGAGTGAGAGACATTTTACACATACAGCGTGCAAGGCCAAATCAATTCGATACGTCAAACTAAGTCTAATGACCAACAGATAAATGATCTGTTGTTATGAAAGTATGCAAACAAACGAATTCATTCATTCATTAATTTAGAAAAATCATAACCATTCAACCACTCGTTCAGGCATATACATATTTAAATGTATGCCTAGACGTTTGTTCAATTCCGGCAAAAAACATTTTGCTATTCGTCTTTGCTCTTCTTTACATTTAGATTAAAGTTGCCCATATGACTGTATTGAGGTGCGGTTGGGGAAATGCTCGAGCCGCACAGGGAAGCCCTTCCACTGATAGGTTACACAATGGAACATCGCGGCCAGGTAGGAGATTCACGAGAATTCGCTTCTAAATGGTTTGTTTGCTTAATTCCATATTCACTGGAAACCCTCAACAGAAGAGGATGACACGGTTCACTGCCTTATCTTCAGGTGTTTTTTCTTATTTTATATCTGCTTACGTCTTTCGCTGGAAAATACGTACTGCGTACTGTTGATCGCAGTCTTCTCCGAGGCAAGTTATAGATTTTAAAAAGATAAACTGTTTAGTAACACTACAGCCACTGGGGCCACTATCTATACAATCTGAAGCTATTTAAAAGTGTTCTGTAGCTCGTTCAGGTTTCGCCTGGACATGAAAAAGGAAGAACCAAACATAAAAGAGGTCCCTATTTTAGAAACCAGATTATTGTATTTTATTTCGACATGTAGTGTATCCATATTCTTAATTAAATCCACAAATGTAATGAATAAATAAATAATTTAATAACCACCCCAACTAGCTTTAAGGAGAAACATGTTTATGTAGAATTATATTAATTTTATTTTGCATAAACGTGACCGATCACACTGTGTTTGTCTAATACCACCAAATCCCATTGAAGTAAAACAAACAAAATATCCTAAATCAGTTCATTAAACTTTTGACACACTTGGACATCAATGTAAAGTGACGCAGGAGGACAGAATATGGGATGGATAGTAATAACAATATTATTTCCAACCATATGCAGACACATCACAGACAGACAAAATTATGGTATTCTCGACGACGGATAGCCTACAATTCATGAAAACATTTCCAAAGAAAAATACAAATCTGTAATGGCCCCGTAACCCTTACACGCACGGCAGAAGCGCAAAAATGTGCTTTCCATATGATTGTCTGAAAACAATGACAAAACAGGCAAATAAACAAACAAACAAAATACAAAAAAATCGGACGGAAGGTCAACAGGGGTTTGACTTCCTTTCTGTGGTTCTTATAGAAGCTGTTCAACTTACTCACAGTATTTTATTCCTGAATAAGTCCATGCAAACAAGAGAGGAGGTAGGAAAATAACCGGGTCCACTGAATGCGCTGGAAAAAGTTATTGTTTTTTTCTCTATTTTTAATCATTACAATTGGTCCTTTTAAACCTTGGTATTTCACGTTGTTTTCGATGTTATTTGTCCATGTAAACATTTGTCTTTTTATATTATACATCAAATTCCGAGTCACTGGATGTTTCTGAAAGAATGGAGGTGCCCGTTTCGATTCGATCCATCATACTCGAGACGCTAGCGGTCGGACTGGCCGCAGTAGATGGAGAACCGCGTGCCTCCGTCGGAGAACGCATCCCGCTGTGTCCAATTGAATGGTGTTGGAGCCTGGAGGGAAAGAGACAGGAACAAAACATATTATAACCTAGTCCTCCGTCCGTACCTCCGCCTGAGTTGTTCCGCTGTATTCTTTATGGCGCCCTGAGGCAAGCAAACAACTTACAGTGTACCCAGCTCAAGCCGGATCATTGCGCAGTTGCTTTGTGCATTCACACAAAGGGTAGATGAACTACACAAATTGTAATCAAAGGTAATTAAATTCTTCTTGTGCAAGATATATTTTAATCTCAGTGAGACTTTCAGGTTAAATATGTAAATAAAAAGCAATTCTGCTCATAACGTAATAAACCATTACCTAGTATCAAAGGTTAAAATCAAATATAAAATATTTGCATTGTGTACTACCAAGTTGTTTAATGCTATTTCTATTTCTATTATAAAAATTGATCTTGCAGCTGTAATCTCTGTGTCCCTTAAGTATCCCACTTGGGGTTTAATGATTTCACTCTTTGTTAGAAAAAAAATATGGCTACACGATAGGCCACTTTAAGCCCTTTTTCATATTTTTTTATTATGCAACTCAAGAGCTCAATATAAAAAAAAATTCTCGATACACAGTCACTTATTAATGATTCATCCTACAGTGGCAAAAAGTTCACAACATGGCATGTGCAAAACAATTAGACAATCACACGTGTTTTTTGTTTTGGACAAAAAAATGTCACCTATTCTGGAGGTTAAGTCAAAACGTTTTCAATCGTAAAATATGAGTAAAAAAAGGAGCAACCAAATGTAACTTTCACGTTTAGATAATATATTTTAAAAAAGCGATGAATTAAAATACACTGACAATGAAAATAAACGGAAAATGGATTTACTCTCTTAAATTCATTAATACAATGCCTTTAACATTGCAAATATTAGCTGTTTGAGAATAAGCTGACGATACCCATTATGTATAGATGTAAGCATAATGTATGTAATATAGGCTAATGTATGCATGTTTTATTACATTAACCTGAATATTTAAATATGTTCATTTTTGTATTATTTTAGATATAGGCAATGCAATGGAAATAGTAAGAGTAGTGTTCAGCTTTTAAGAAGGATTTAAGTTTTATTCTTAACTTTATTAAAAAATGTTTGCGTAATTACCAATCTAGATAGAAATTGGGCTACAGGTTGCTGTGAACACAGAATTATGTATCTTTAGTATCCTATTTATTTATGTTGTAGTTTATTGCTTTATAATGAATTTATTTAGTTTAGAATTGGTTTTAATTCATTAAAAATAATTTGTTCTACTTCTACGAATACGTTTTCAGTATTTGGTCCTATTAGCATACAATACGTTTAGCAAACGCTTACATTTTACCTGGTAATTCTTTACCAAGTCAGACAACTAGAATAGCGCGTGCACACTAGGGCTGACCGTTAGTTGCAGTACAAATTTATACGTTTGCAATATCTCCATGTTACTTATTTCTTATTTTGTGGCTTTGGCGTGGAATAGGAAATCTACAGGTACCATCAGCCAGCTCAACATTTTCTTGCAGTGCATTGTTGTGTATCCTATCATCAAACGACACCAAGACAAAATTCAGCTGACCTGTTTTTTGTCGCCGCGGCTCTGTCCCTTTGCCTCCGGTTCTTAAACCAGTTCCCCACTTGTGTAGGAGTGAGTCCAGTCGCGTGGGCCAGTTCCCGTTTCTTGTTAGGATTTGGGTATGGGTCCTGGAGGTACCACTCCCTTAAAAGGCTGCGTGTCCGCTCTTTGAAACAGTGGCTTTTCTGCTCGCCGTCCCAGATATTCCTAGGCAACGGAAACTTCTTTCTCACCCTGTACTTATCGACCGGTCCTAAAGGGCGACCCCGCAGCTTCTCGGCCTCCTGATAGTGCGCTTCGAGCCACATCGCTTGCAGTTTACCATATGAATCCTTGGTAAACTTGTGGTGCTCCAGGATGTGGTAGAGGTCTCTGAAACTCCCGGTGTGGAAGGCAACCACTGCGCGAGCTCGCAGGATGGACTCGTGCTTGTTGATCGCGTCGCACGCCCCCGGTGCAACCGGCAAAGACCACAGGAACCGTCCCAGTCTCTCCACATCGCCGGTTTCTTCCAGCGTCTCACAGACACCGGCTACTTGTTCCGGTGAGAAATTAAGAGTGGGTAACTGAAACATTGACAAGTCTTCTACAGGCTTGGGGGCATGAGCGCTGCTCGCCAAGAGCAATCGGCGATCAGCGAAGTTTTGGAGGAAGAGCTCTAAAGGGGAACTGAAAACCATGGAATGACCTGAGAACAAAAATGATCAGGGAGAAAATAAAGGACAAAAACAGACGGTTGATTAAACAGCTGTCGCCTTAACGGCTACGACCTCATAATAATCTTCCTCAATGCCAGCTTGAATGCAGCCTTAAAATAATTTTGTTGCGCATTTTCTACCGTTTTCTTGGTGTCGCTATACGGTCACCATCACAACCTTGTCAATCACTGTCAAGCGTGCCAATCATTATCCAGTACGTGGAAGCCTTCGCCACTTGTGCTGCACGTTCGAGGGGTAATCAGGAATTCCGATTTCAGTACAGTTCCTCTACACTGGCTCGATGTAAATGAAAGCTGATGCGCGCCTATGTGTCCAATGGGAAGAGAAATAAGAGGATGGGCTATTGTGATTCTACCGAGATTAGCTAATACGTAATCGGGCATTTGGGGAGGGGAGAAAATCCGGACACTTTAAAAACGGGGTAATGACGAAAATATCAGCTGATCCAAACCTTAAAATGGTTAATGGCCAAATGGACAAGCACAATACACTTTCAGAACTCGGGGTTTGCGTGGGGTATAACACAAACTGAATGGGCCAGCCATTTAGCATGCGGTGAATTAATTTAAAGCATAAATTGTGTATTGCCAAACCCATATGATAATGATAGCGTTTATTAACAAAATTCTAAAAGTGTGTGTGTGTGTGTGTGTGTGTGTGTGTGTGAAACATGGTAGATTCTCTAACCCATCGCAGACGTAACCAACTGTCACATCTAAAAATATGGACAACAAAACTTGCTAACAGCCGCCAAATGAGCCAATGTCCCGCACAATATTCAAACACCTCACCAGAACAGTAGGCTACAGCACTCTCTCTCTGTCCACTTCCTTTCAGTTTTGAGTTCGCATTTTTAAACCGCTGAAAAGGGACTGTCCCTTGCCACGTGAATTGTTGTAGGGAGTGTGCCATAATAAGGTAGGCTATAGCTTATAATATTTGTTTCTTGGCTGTAATTTAAACACTTGTCTATCGCGTTTAAATTGATCCTTTGGGTTGAGCAGCGTCAACTAGTTTAAGCAGTTTCAGCTTTTAAATATTCACTTAGCTACCTCCACAGATATGTTCTGCAGAGATTAACAGGTCATGCTGAAATGTTTCGGGGCTACGTCAAATCCTGGGGCCTTGGACTGCCAGTCCCAATAAAACCCATACTAACCACAACAATACTTCATTTTTCCCTTTTGAGTTGATTCAGCTAATACAGACGCTGACAAGCAAAAGCTTTTTTTTTTGTACAAGTCAAAATGGGTCAAGGCCTGGATCCATTTCTCCCTCTTACATTTGAATCCAACTATGTGTGAAATTGTATACCGGCAGGCTTTGTGTATGCATATGCATTGTACGCTTATAGCTCTGTCTTATGTTTTACCCTTTTACTCATTCATAATAGTGGCAGTATGAAAAAACGTGAAAAGTATAAAAAGAAAGCATACTCTTAAAATTGTGTTGACTAGATGTGGAATGAGAATACATTATTTTCCATTTTATGAAGAGCATTTGCTCATGAACATCAAGATTCTTATGTTTCCAATGAATTAACGTTTGAGCAATGAATGTTGTTTTGTTTATTGACTTAGATAGAGAATTTGAGCAACTGCAGAGGCAAACACCTTAGTTTATTGAATATATACAATATGTGTAGGGTGATATCAGCTAAATTGGGCCACTTTTTGGTTAATCGCTTGGGAAACTAAAAAAAGCAATGTATGACATTGAATTGTGTTTTTATGGTTAATAAGGACTGTTTTTAATATTTTTGTGTTGAATTGATGTAATAAAATATAATTGTTCAGGTCCTACAGCTTTTGAAAACATCAGCTGTCACATTTTTTTAGATGAGCAGTGTTCAGGTAAAATGGGCCAGCTGATCAGCTAAAATGAGCCACTCAAACTGAAAGCGAAACAGAGTCATTTTTCATAAAATAATCGAATCATCTTTAATCTCAACACACTAAAACATTGCATTTAAATAACATTAAATGCACTCATGAAGAATAACATTAAAGCATTAAGAATTCATAAAGAATAACATTAAAATTAATTCATGAAGTACCAATTACTTTAGGAACTCATTTTGGAACATGAATGTGTCTGTGCATGTGTGTGTGTGTGTGCGTGTGTGTGTGTGGTGTGTGTGTGCCTAACTATGCAGGCTTACACATGCATATCTGGAATTAAAAATACTCTCGGAACAACTGTAAAGAAAGTCATATTAAAACGGGAGACAAGGCTACTCTTTTAGACTGATGCTTCAGTAAATCACTCATTCATCACAGTGTGTGTGTGTGTGTGTGTGTGTGTGTGTGTGTGTGTGTGTGTGTGTGTGTGTGTGTGTGTGTGTGTGTGACAGAGCGTTAGATAGTGAGAGCTAGCTCACGATGCGCCCTGGACCAGAGCTAACACACACATACATAATTAGAAGGGAAAATGTGAAAAGTGGCATGTAATATATACAATAATATAATATAATAATCTATTAATAGCCTACTTTTAATAAGAGGAACCATCAAAATATACGCTAAAACTCAATTCAGAAGGTGGCTCATTTTGGCTGAAATGCATGGTTCAATTTACCTTAACACATTAAGGTAAATTGAGCCACTAACAAAAAATGCTTTTTTATAAATAAATAAATGTATTAACAAACTATCAGCATTATATCTGATGGAAGCCATCAGAGCATGTAGTATACATAATCATTTATAGATGTACATTTGTTTTTTATTGATTTATCAACCTTATTATTGACAAGTACATTTTCATATGTCAGGCCACTCACCTTGAAGTTCTCTCAGCAGTCTCGATGTGAGGCATTGCCCCGACCACCATAGCAACCATAGACCAATCAAGTCAATTGTTACATGTCAAGTACAGTTGTGGCAACAGTTTAATATCATTTGCTGAGACGCTCAAACCTTAAATGGCTAATTTTACCCAATGGCCCAATTTAGCTGATATCACCCTATATGTAAAAAATATAACACTTGATAATGACAAAAGGTCATGCTTTTCTTTCCCTCAAGAATTTTAATGTATCAAAAGGTTTAACAGTGAATTCACCATGCATGGCAGGAACGTTTTCTTGTCAAATCAGACAAGAAAAAGGCTACATTTTTGTATAAGTTATGTAAGTACAGTGTTTTCATGATATATTTTGAATATTCCTTATATTCATGGGCACCTGATGTTCCTCTATTCCTTTATTGTCATTCATTTATAGTAATTCATTGTTATTTATTCATTTATTGTTTAGGCTATATAACAACCCCTATGCATAGAAACCAAAAAACAACAAAAACTCAAGCAGGTTACAGAGTGCTCTGTGATTTATTTAAAAGTGCATCTTAATGCACATTCAGATACATGCAGAGGAGTGTATATTCAGTGCATGGATCTGATAACTCTTTAATTCCATACAATGTTGAACACAAGTAAGGTCAAAATCACATGTATTAATAGATATAATAATAGCTATTGTGTGTACTGTTGGCGTGCTCCACCCATGCACTCGCCGCTTTAAGGGTGAAGGGTGACCATATTACTTTTTTTCATTGCTCAGTGGACCATTGCCTGTGTTATTTGCACCACTTTACTTGCAAACATGCATTTTTAGGTGTAATAAGGGGTTTATGCACTGCAACCTGACCATAGTGTCCCTCTCTGTGAAGTTCCCGATGGACTGCTCTTGATGAAACCATGCCCTAGAATGATATTTGCAGTCAACTGATTCAGAGTTGCTCATCTGTTTTGCCTTGTACCTTTGGCTGCACCAAATGCACCAGCAATCACCCCTCTTTCCAAGTCACTGAGATATCTTCTCCTAGTCAAAATAATGGGCAACTGCGCTGGGCCTGCCCAACATTTTTATACATGACCGTAAGCATGATGGGATGCTAATTGCTTAATTAACTCAGGAACCACCCCTGCTTTCAATATACTTTGTATTCCTCATTTACTCAAAAATGCCCCCTTTGGCATTTTTCACATCTTATTTTCTTACTTCATCAGATCAAAATGGATTTAATTGGGATTTATTGCCACTAATCAACACAAAATACTCTATATTGTCAAATTTTAAAAAAACAATACTAAAGCTTAACTAATTACAAATAAGAAAACAGACAATAATTGATTCCATAGGTATTCATCCCCCTTAAATTAATACTTGGTAGAAGCACCTTTAGCTATACAGCTGTAAATCTATATGGGTAAGTCTCTACCAGCTTTGCATATGTGGACACAATTTTTGCCCATTCTTCTTTATAAAATTGCTCAAGCTCCATCAGGTTGGAAGGGGACCGTTGGCGACAGCAATTTTCAAATCTTTCCAGATTCTCAAACGCATAATTGCCAGTAGCATCGCCTAGGCAAGGGAGGGATTCAATCAATCAGATTTTCCCTGTACTGTTACACACCAGCGACCCCAGCTGGTCAATTGGGTGCCCACAATCTGCCAGTATAAAGCTACGCATGAAGTGTCTTCCTCTGACTCATGTCAGTGCAAGCTGAACTTGCAGACTGCAGTGTGAAACAAAGCGGCGGCTGACATCACATGGTTCGGAGGGGCGCGCATGCTTGTCTATGCTCCCCTGAATTGACAGTGGAGGTTGCAGTGTGCAGTGAGCATGGCTTAGACTATTATAGAGCTTTTGAAATTGGGGGAAAAAGTGGAAAAAGCATAAAAGAGGAAAGTTAAGGATAAATGTTGGACTGAAATGTTTTCCTTTCTCCCAATTTGGAATGGCAAATTGTATTTGTAAGCCAGTGCCATTGCTGTCACCTCAATTTAGCACATGCTTTGAAACAGGTGCTGCTGTTGGCTGCTGCTTCTTTTCCTCTGGCTGTCCACCATTTGAGCCTCAGAGGAGTACACTTCAAGCTCAGCTGGCAGAGGCAGACTGCAGACCAGATCAGAGTCATAGCCTTCCCGCTGACTAAATCCTTCCATCCAAGGACCAATTATGCACCGCCCCACAGTTGGCACTGGCACGGTCTGGCTTCGAGACAGCCAGCAGCCCGCTAGACAGACCATCGCCAGAACCATCTCAAGAACCATCTCTGACCCTTCCACCAACATCGCTCACCTCCCTCCCTGGTCTCCAGACTCCAGTTCAAAAACAGCATCTCCAAAAAACAGCCACTTAAGTTTGAAGTCAATTACTGCTAGAAAGAGGCATCTCAGGTTTTACGCTGATACCTTGAGACACAACAGACAGACAGACAGACCTTGGTCTACCAGCCTAATCTGTTTTTAGCATCTCAGTTAGCCCAGATGACTTATTCTAAACTGTCTTCTCACAAAAGGAAAAAATGGACTCCAATACTGCAGCCATACCACCCTTGCTCCTAGAAGAGGTGTTGGTGGGCCAGTAGGGGGCACTCTTTCCTCTGGACCAAATATAAATCCAGTGCCCCTGCACAGTGATGGGGACAATGTGCTGTAGACGGCGCCATCCTTCAGATGAGATGTCAAACCAAGGTTCCGTAAAACTGTCTGTCTACCATCTGACACACCTAATCATCTCTCCAGGGATTCCCTGGGTCATCCCTGCAAAAGAGAATTGAGTTCACAGTTGAGCAATCTGATTAAATGAAGGTCAAATCAAAATTAACCAAATGTGCTGGGCCTGCAAGTGAGAACCCTTCACTCTCCCCACAACACTTGTCAATCTCAGCACATTTTCTTAACACTTTCCCTCCCACAACAGAAATCGGGGTTTCGGTTAGATTGAGGCTCAGATGTTGACGTTTAGGATAACCCTCAGTTAATTAAAATTGGGCAGTGAATCTGCACGAGTAGCCCCAAGCTTTTCAGACCGCAGTCGATGGCATCTTGTAAGTTGAATAGATGGGGAAAGGCTGCTTATGTGGAGAGCATTCCTTCCTTCCAGACGCACACAATGTAGGCGTTGTCCTTACAGCGGAGCCCTAATCTTTAGCGGTTAGCGATGCTTATCTGCCCTCAGTACGCATGTCTCACAGGCTGAACCAGTAAGCTTGTGAACCAGTCAGTCATTAATTAAGCCCCTTTAGTCATGCTAATGCTGCTGTGACTGACCACTCTGGTATCTGCAGTGCTAAACCCTGTCTGTTGGCCTGCAGGCGTCGGGAGCCTAGGAAGCAGGTGTGCTAGAGTGTGTGTGTGTTGGAGGGGGGGGGGCGGGTTCTGAACCATAGTCAGGTGGGGGTCACTTGTGTTATGCCCCCTGCCCCCTTCAAGGGCAGGTGGGTCACCCCCCTTACCTCATTCACCCCACGTAAAACATGAGTTCCCAAAACTGACTCCTTCACCACTTATCTCACAGAACACCCCCACCCCCATCCATCCCACTTTGCTCCATCATCCATTTAGTCCTAATTAAGCTCTGAGGGGTGTGTTGGGGGCGATGGGGGTGGGCTCACAGAGCTATTCAAACTGAATGAGTGGACTGCCTGACTCAATTGACTGTCTTGCTGTGTGTGTTGCTGTCTACATTTTTGTGAAGTGGTTCATTTCTGGAGGCAGGCATCTCTGGAGCAGGGTAAAATGAGTGTGTGTGTATGTGTGAGTGTATGTGTGTTAGTGTCTGTGCATATGCGTGTGTGTATGTGCGTGCATCTATGGGTATGTATTTGTGTGTGAGTACGTGTGTGTGTGTCTGTGCATGTGTGCTTGTGTGTGTCCACAGTGTCTCTGTGTGTGTGAGTGTGTATTCACTGTACGTTTGTGTGTTTGTGTGCGGTTTGTTTGGACTCTGGCCTGCTCCCTTATTGACCCTTTGAGAGTTTTGGTTTGTTTGGACTGCTGGCCCGCTCCAGGGGAACAATAGGGAAAGGCAGATATTGACCCTTTGAGAGTTTTGGTCCTGTTACGTTAACGCTCTTTGTGTACACTATCGAGAAATCTGTTCTAAGACAGAGCCTGCAGAATTTCCCAGATGCCTTCCCATCATGCCCTGGGCCTACTTTGCCCGACACCATAATGGACACTCAAAAATGTCCCCTACAATAGTTTTCTGATCCTCTTTAGAGGGACAGAGGGCAGGTTCACAAAATTCACCTCTGCAACCTGCAAGTCATGCCCTTTAATACAGTTAGACTGAATAAGGCCCAATTTTATACACATTGTCACAGAGTGATTCATGATCCTGAATTGTATAACACACTGCTACACAAGAGTACTGTTTGTGCCAAAGGGAGAAAAATGAACTCATTGGGAGATTAGAACCCTGTGCCAATGTGCCATTTCCTTTATATGGATGCCCCTTGCAATGTCACAGTCTGCTTTTTATGAGGGTGCAGCCTTTTATATCTGTCCTGCAGCAGTTTGAGTGACAAATGGTTGAGCTCCCTTCCCACTGCTCTCTCTAACTCCCCAACAATAATAGTGTTAGCATGCTTGCATCATTTGAATGAGAGAAAAAAACATTTTAAGCCTATGAAATTAGTTCACAATAATGAATAGTGGAAGCTATGTTCGATTCCCTGCTTTTATCGTGTCATGGCATACCTACAATAGGTTGTCTGCATTCTGTGTAATCCTTTTACTTATCTTGTCTTGCACCCCCCCCCCCCACACACACACACACTTACTCACATGCTCACAAGCCTGCACACACACACACACACACACACACACACAGTCACATATACACACACACACATGCACGTATACGCACACACATAGAGTGCGTGCCCCAGGTGATGGTGTAAACAGACATGCTCTGGAGTGAGAAGAGTGCCCTCACTCCTGATTGGGGGGAGCATCGTCGGGGGAGACAGGATACCAGGGAAGACAGGATGTGCTGTGCTGTGTGTTTTTTGCATCCCTAAAATACACAATGTAGGGATTGCAGCCATGGGCCTTTTATTTCACAAGCACTAGGCAGACCTTTGTGTTCTGTGGTACCATGTGTTCGTTCTTCTTTTCCCCTTCCTTTTTCCAGGGAGTTGCAGACCTCGAGCTGTGGGAATGTCTCGGGGCAGACCCTGAGCAGGGGAGAGGCCCTAATGAACCCTCTTCATGAGAAACAGAGGACAGAGAGAGAAAAGGGGGCCTCATTTTGAGGCCTGGGAGTAGCCATGAGCACAAAGGCCTTGTTTAAACATGTTTTCAGGGCATTCTCCAGCCGCACACAAGCCCTGCTGCAATTAGCCATTCACCTTGAGTGTTCCGGTCTCACTCACCCTGCGAACAAACAGCTGTATCATTCACTATTTACAGTCTACAGATTTCACTTGCAAAAACCCCATATGCAACAGTTCAGCAGTGGTGTTTGTGTATATGTATGTGCCTGCATGTCTGTGTTGTGTGCATACACTTGTATGCAAATATGTGCTCATACAGAGACGGAGCTGGAAATAATATGATTATGTAATAATTATAAACTATCGTGCGAGACAACCTAGACACATGAGTAGCGCTACTGAAAATGACGGCGTCACAACCAGCCCATTCAGCACCCCAGTGAAAAAGATGGAAGTTTATGCAGGTGGTAACAAAGTGCTACGCGCCCTGCTCAACTGACACACACAGCCTTGATTCATTCGAAGCCGTGGGCCTTGGAGGTAGAAGTGCAGAGCTCTAACTGCTGTCCCACACCCCAGCTCTCAAAAACAGAGCCCACTCTCATCCCAAGCCATTTGCCTCATCTGTGCTGATTCTACCGGTGATAATTCAGCCATGGCTTGCATTCCTGCTGCAGTGTTCCAGCCTATGGAATTTTCATTGTTGAGCAATTCACGTCACTTATGGCTGTCCATTTGCGCAAGCACCTAGCTCACGAGCACTACGGCGCAGCTGGGAATACCACCAGATGCAACGATAAGGCTACAAACCGAGGTGCTCGACTCACTGCCTCACTCTGCAAACGTATCCTTGGTGAAAATGTTTTTCACCAAGTAGTATTTTTAGTATTGGTATTTACAGCTGGTCAGAAAATTAAGCTAGACTAATTGGTTGAAACAGAAACCAGCATACACACCAGCCCCCCAGGCCTGGAGTTGCACACCCCTGATTTAGACCATAATGTCCATGCATTCTGGTGAACACTGAGACAACAATAACCATGTGTTCAGGTGAACACTGCAATGGACGTGGGGACCGTAATGAGCCTTCTTTCAGGGAAACACTGGGGCAAAGACTGAGACCGTAATGAGCCTTCTTTCATGGAAATGCTGGGGCAAAGACTGAGACCGTAATGAGCCTTCTTTCAGGGAAACACTAGGGCAAAGACTGAGACCGTAATGAGCCTTCTTTCAGGGAAACGCTGGGGCAAAGACTGAGACCGTAATGAGCCTTCTTTCAGGGAAACGCTGGGGCAAAGACTGAGACCGTAATGAGCCTTCTTTCAGGGAAACGCTGGGGCAAAGACTGAGACCGTAATGAGCCTTCTTTCAGGGAAACGCTGGGGCAAAGACTGAGACCGTAATGAGCCTTCTTTCAGGGAAACGCTGGGGCAAAGACTGAGACCGTAATGAGCCTTCTTTCAGGGAAACACTAGGGCAAAGACTGAGACCGTAATGAGCCTTCTTTCAGGGAAACGCTGGGGCAAAGACTGAGACCGTAATGAGCCTTCTTTCAGGGAAACACTAGGGCAAAGACTGAGACCGTAATGATGGTGTACACAGGCAGAGGCGGCGAACACTGAGACCACAATGGCTGTGTGTTTGACGAATGCCATGGCAAACATTTAGACCATAATGACTGTATATACAGGCAAATACTGAGTGAGAGAGAGAGTGCTGTGTCCTGATGAAGGGCTATTAACTTGGCCACTTGTCCTTTCACACAAAGTCTTGGCCAGCCCATCTCCCCTCCCACCTCATTATGTGTGATTAGGCTCAGACCACTGTGTGCGGAGGCAGAGCTGTCCTAGGATCTGTTAATGGCCCAATAGAGCTGCCAGAGCCTGGAGAGAGGCAAACAGACAGACAAACATACATCACACACACACACAAAAAAATGTGGACACACAACATGCAGCTCAGTTATACCTGATCAGATCCAAATAACCATTCCACAGAGCTGGTAGGTTTGGGCTATCTTGGTTGAAAACCTGCAACTCACACATTTTAGAATGCGATTGCTGTTTTTGTATTATTTTGAGTAGAAATAGAGGAAAGAAGTTAGGAGGAGTGTTTGAGAAGAGGGGAGGGGGTGGGGGTCACACAGAGGTCAATGCATGCAGCAAAGTTAAAATTCATGACCGTCCTAATGAGCATTTGTGCAGCAGGATTAAGAGGGTCCTGCAGTTCTCAGGCACATTATGAGGCTTGTCCGTTCCCTGGCTCATGCCATTGTGTTCTAGGGTAGTGGGGATAAGAGGATAACACCACAGTCTGGGGGAAGTGGGGGGGGCAGAATTTAATACAGATCAAAAATAATAATAATAATATGTATAGTCAATCAGCTACGGTACAGACTAGCAGAGAAAGGACCATTGGAATGAAGAACTTTAAAAAATGTAATCTTCACAAAACTGTAGCTATAGAGATGGAAACCCATTTAACAACACCGTCAGAACCATATAAATGTCAAACCATCGGAGGTCATTGGTCCAGGTGGAGAGGAGGCTGATCTAGGTAAAGGTGAGACTGGTTCTGATGGAGGGTGAGGGCAGCCTATGGAAACACCATGGCTGAAGTGTATAAATGCCATGGAGATGTCGAGATCTGGATGGGGCTAAATGGTTTCTTTTGTTAACGTTGTTTGCCTGCAGATGACTGAATACAGACCTGAATGCACGCCCTCTTGAATACTCCAAGGCAAGGCACAGAAGAGGCCGTTTATAGGAGGCAATCTCAAGGGCATTAGTGGTTGGAGGCATCACAGAAACAGAAAAATGCAAACAGAAAGTTCAGAACCTCTTCAGGAAAAGAACGAGCATGTTTTCCAAAGCTTTTCAGAAAATGACGAGAAGGGTCACAACATTCCTAGAAGAAGGACAAGATGTTTGTACCCTTTTCATAATTCAATTGGATATTTAGAAGGTCATCTATTTAGATGAGGAGAACATGAACACTAGAACATGTTTTTGCATTCCGATGTGAAGTGTTCAACACTGACAAGGCAATGAAAGGTATTTTTATGATAACATTTATTTAGTCATTTCAAAGCCTCTTCCTTCAGTGAAGGTCTGATCCCTTTTTAGTTCAGTGCCTTGGTATTGGTAGAATACCTTTTCAACAGCTTTGAGATACCCTTCACTCTCAGACTAATAATGAAAATTGATCAGGTTTTGGGGTAAGTCTACTATGGTTGTTTTCAGGGTAAGAAGAACATAAGAATACATATATACATATAATGATGAGAACAGGCATTTCCTAGTCTAAAGAATGTATCTGCATCAAGCCTGGACTTGAATACCCCAAGTGTATCTGCAAGCTGTTCTAGGCATTGACAACTCTCTGTGTAAAAAGAAAAGAAAAAGAATCCTGATATAAATGCAGAATTTGCCTAACCTTTTTGGTAGTTCACATTGTTGATCCCCTTTATGAATTTAAAAACCTCAATCAAATCTAAATTTGAATAGATTAAGCGTCTTATGTCTTTCTTCGTAGGTTTTACTTTTCACAATTTAGTTTCCTTTCTTTGGAAGTCTTTTAGAAGCCTTTATCTGCTTTGACAGACACTGAACAACTTAATTTGACCCCTCGCCCCCTGGCCCTGGAAGTACATTCACTGCCACAGCACTGGCGCAGTCAGGAGTTTGTGCAAGACTGTGGGGCGCAACCACACACTGGAACAGTGTCTTAACAGGGTGACCCACTCAGCAGCACTCTCCAAGCCTTTGGTTTCATTCAATGAAGGACGTGCCCCAAACAGATTAAGAAAACAAAACTATGTGAGGAGGGTAAAGCAGATGGCAAGCATCATTTACATAGCAGTCATTATTTAGCATCATGATCATCATCTATTTTTGGGTTGGGAACAGCTACTCCACATGAACGTGCAGGGTGGTGGGTACATCTCCATTTAGGAAAATAAGAGCCATTAGACGATGAATTCATTGCCTTTGTCAGCACAGTTAGGTCTTTATTAAAGCACAATCATTCATTAGAGATAAGTGGTGATCAGTTTTGCCCGTGCAGTTTTGTTTTTTATTGAAGATAAGTGGAGGCCACAGTGTAAGCCACGACAAGCCTTAGGGAGTGAATGATATCTTCCTGTCTATCAGACGTCTGAGTCTCCAACCCCTCTTCAACACTAACCCAGCCCAGCCCTCACACACACAAGAACATGAATCCACGCAAGGGCAGGCACACACATACATACATATACACAGGTGCACATACACAGACACACACACTGTACATATATGTACACATATATACACACATTATTATTACCAGATGCCATCATCCAGAGCAATTTTTATAGATTTCACTTTACATTATTATTAATTTATATAACTGAGTGTTTTCTGTATTAATCAAGTTGTGACCTTTCTGAAGAATATAACAGCAGTGATCCAGCTAGGATTTAAGCCCACGGCCTAGGTGATTACAAGTCAAGTTCTCTCACCTGTACTCCACACTATGTAAAAGACAAGAGTACAACACATCTGTTTTAGGAGGAAAGTGATGAAAATTTAAAATGGAATTGACCAATTGATCTGTGTGCCTGTGCTCAGAAGCGCATGTAAGAATGTGACGGTTTGCTACAGAGTTCCCACACTTATGCCAGTAGTTCAAGGATTTACAAGATAAAATTAGGTACCATGTAAACTGTTCAAGTTAGCTACTGTATATCAAGTGTGGCACACAATCGATAACACAATATATAAATGGTCTCAATATTGCTAAAAATGAATGAACCCACAGTCCGAACTCCAACCATTTTATGTAAAATGTACTCTGATTAACGAAGATTTAAGGTCATAATTTACATAAATGTAAAAATCTCACAACAAAAACAATTGCCAAAATTGTATGTTATTTTAACTCTTTCGAGTATTTTCGAGGAGTGTGGGAACACTGAGAAGATGACGTGGCCCCCCAGAGCCAGAACTATCTAGCGAGCCTCTACGGAAGAGTATGACTGACTTCCACAGATGGGTACCTTGGTCTTTAGCTCAGAGGGCTCTGCATTTCTCTTTGTCATGCCACATGAAAGGCAAAGGTGGGGGTTTGGTGGGTAGGTGGATGACACTCTTCTTCACATCCAGGGAGCTTGGAACCGGCAAGATGGACAGAATAAACAAAACCTCATGTTAATTGAAATGTTATTGCCAATGAAAACACTGTGCAGAGAGAGAGAGAGGACAGGGAACAAGGAGGCACAAGAATAAAAGAATGCAAAGTAACACACTTGCTCAGACAGCAGGCCGATCTATCTCAATGTCTTTCTCTCTCTCTGTCTCTCTCTCTCTGTGTTATTTGCTATTTGCCTAAGTCGTCAATTTGTTGGTCCATGAAGCATGAAAAATAGGCAATTTGTGATAAATGGAAATGGCTCTGTCAGCTGGCCCGGGGACAATATTGAGATGCCGGTTATTGTTTGATGAAGCCTGAGTGACGTCTGTCAGGGATGGAGGCATGTTAGCATTCTGAAGGTGTACAGACCGCTGTCTCCTGGTTATATGGGGAAGAGAGCGGAGACATGATTCCCATCAGCCTGATGGAAGCTTGTTGTCGGGCCATGGAACATGTACAGTGCATTATTCACAGAAGTGATTCCTGTCCCACTCCTAAAACAGTCCATACACATTCTAGTGCCACCCCCCTCCTGCCCAGTAAAACCAGGCTCCCCTCATCTGTCTCCCCTTCCCACATCTCAGCCATTCAAAATGCTTTTAACGCTCAAAAGCTGTCATCTGTGATCATTGATCAGTCATTATTTATACCCAGTAAACAAATATGATGTCCCATGGGCCCAATCTCCACCCTTGGCAGGGGGTTGGGCTCTATTAATGCCCCGACTCAGAAAACAGGACAAATCTGCACATCCAAAATTGTACACCCATTCACCCTTTCACACGACAGCACCTACGAAAAGCTTAATCTGCTAAAAGAGACAAAGTGAAGCAGCATGATTATACGTTTGTGTTTCCAATTCACAACTGTGGCATAACCCCATGGAGAAGAATGAAGAGGAGGAAGAGGGGCAAACAGTAATGAAGAAATAGTTGAAGCCCTAAAAAGCCATCATCAAGATTATTTATTAATATTATTTTACATTTATTAGAGCTGCCATATTCTTCATTATCATCACCATCATCATCATCATAACATCACTATCTTTGTTATCATCATCATCAGCAACACCATCATCATTATCTCAATCAACACCATTATCATCATCACGATCATCATCATCATCATCATAATCAACATTGTAATAATCACCCCATCATCATCATCACTATCATCTTCTTCATTATCATCATCATCATTACCATCACCATCATCATCACAATAATCACCCCATAATCACTGGCACCGACTGCATAAGTAGTGCAGTTGTCCAGTACAATGACTGCGCATCAGTGGATTACAGAATGATATAAAGCAGCAGCTGGCAACAGGCGTTTAGCAGGATGCGCATGCTGGTCTGCGCTCTCCCAAATTGATAGAGGTTTAAAAATTGCCAAAAGCCATTGCCAAATGAATAACAACAAGCAGCAGCCAGCAGGTGTAGCATTATAAAACATGGATTATACAATTTGAGGGAGAATAAATAAATACACATATACAAGGAGATGATTATTATTGACAGGAAGAAATACAGTTTTTCTCAAATTGTTTACACATTGGAACTGGCACTACAAACACAATGATCAAGATGATGAACTTGGCTATTTCCACAAACTCCAAGCACATTTTGATTGTATTCATTAAAATTGCAATTCCAGTTCTCACCTTTGCAAAACACTTCCCACACATCTCCTACACTTAACTACAATTGACAATTCATTCATGCCTCACCTGTGAAACCCAAATCGCTTAACTTTTCAATGATACGTCAGAGCTTTAGGATAAATAACAGAGGCCATGCGTGGACAGAGAGAGGGAGGGGCAGAGGGACAGCAAGAGTCGGACCGGGAAGCCAGAATATTAATGAATAGTGACATTTGTGCAACAATTGTCGATCAATCATGGGTTGAGCACGAGGGAGGTTGGGCAGCAGGTGCAGCCTACTTTAAGCAGCAGTCCCTGGGCAGCAGTGGGAACTCTGCCCAAATGTAACAATGTGCGAGGCCATCAGTCACCTTGGGGTCCTCCATCACTATGCCACACTTGTTCCTTACAAAACCAACGATCAGCTGGGTTTCCCTTTTATGAAAAGACCCCTTGTATGAAGCATATAAATGCATACCAAGGGCACTATATAAATGCAATAAATTCTTATTAGTAGTAGTATTCTTCCATTTGCCATATTGTGCCATTGTTCTGCTGGGTAAATGCATTGTCAATGGACGGTCTTTCAGGTTTATACCCGTCAGAGTCATCAGCAGGCAGTGGTCACCGAGCTCGGTTCGCTCAGCCTGCCTTCAGTTACCTTCGCAAACAGAGTGCTCTGTGCCATTCTCCTTTCACCCTCTTTTCTCTACCTCTCTCCATTTCCATGCTTTTTTCTGGTACACCAAAAGAGAGTGTGTTTGTGTGCTTTTTGGTTATGAGTGTGTGTGTTTGTGTGTGCTTGTGAAGGCTTTTGCCTGTGTGAGTGTGTGTTTGTGTATGTTGTATCTTTTTTTCCTGTGTTAGTGTGTCTGCATTTGTGTGTGTGCCTCTGTGTGTGTGTGTGTGTGTGTTTGTCCATGAAAGGTACAACATGCTTTACTTCTGGGCCACTTCTCCATTGTTTGTATCTGTATTGTGGTGTGACAGGTCTGCCATATGGTTATTCAAACTCTGCACAAAAGGCTTTCATCACTCCCAAGGACATGCTTGCCTGTGACACACACTGCAGTTTGGGAAGTTATTGCAAATAACTGCAATAAACATGTACAGAAAATAATTGAACAATATTTGAACTGTAGTGTCTTTGTGCTCCAAGAAATAAAAAAGTAACACACTTAAAGTAACATCTCAATCCCTTTCTCGCTCCCCCTTCAGTTGAATATAGCAGAGCTCTCCAATCAAAACCCTGTAGGCATGACACACATACGAGCACACACACACAATCATGTGTGTACGCACACACACGCACACTCATGAATGCAGATCCCTTCAGGTTCACAAACACAAAAATCCCTACACTTTCTGTAGTGTATTCGGGTAGGTAAGGAACACACAATAACTGAGATGGTTCATGATTTAATAACTGGATAGTAGTAGCCATTTGTACCACATCGCATGTTCATTCACTTCCTGTATCAGACTAGCATATATAATCTAACAAGAGCTATATCCATGATACTTCTTACTAACAATGCCTATGGGGACTCCTAGTGGTACAGCAAGGACACAACACTTTCAAAAATACAAACACACACAAACACAGCTATACATTCTCCTCACAAACACACACACACACACACTTGCACTCTGGGTGCAGATCTGGGCCTGTAACCAGGTTGGGTACTGGTTGGGCCCTTGATTAGGATACTGAAGCCAGTTGCACCAGAGATGACTAAATTGAATACAAGGTTCATGTGTAAAGTCTTGACATCTTGTAAGTCGCTCTGGATAAGAGCGTCTGCTAAATGCTTAAAATGTAAAAAAAAAAAGTAAAATGTAAGTCATTAAACCCTTAGTTATTACTACTTAGATTATAACTAACACTGTTTTATATTTGGTTGTAGCACAGACACTTATGGCATAACGTATCTAGTAATGCGTAAGTTGACTACTAAGAGAAAATTGTTGCATTTAATGATGTTTTGTTTTAATGATGCATGTAATGATGCATTTAGTAGCCAATGAGCAACGGAAATGATTGAATGGATGAATTAAATAAAGTTTAGGTTTTTTTAATCCAATTTGAGAGACAAGGCAGAGAGATGGGACCCAAGTGCAGAGATGAAGCAGGAGGCAGATGTAGAATAAGAGTCTAAATAATCAATAAACACCATTGAAGACAGAGCACAGAACAAACAGAACAGACCACTTAAATAAGGGCACGAAACAAGGCACAGGTGAAATCACTAAGACAATAATAGACTCAGACAATCGGGTGAAACAAGACACAGGCGGAGCCACTCAGGACGATGAAACAATTAGACAAAGACAATCAGGGAACACAAAGAGTTCAATGCTGCCCTCTGGCAGCAAGCAGGAACCATTAAAATTTGTTTCTGATTTCTGTTTCAGGGCTGGTCTGATATAGACAGGTTTCGAACCGTGCCCCTGAAGCATACACCATTAAATAAAGTTGATGCAGGCTTACATTTTGCATAACTTTATTGTAAAAAAAGAAAGAAAGATGATAAGTGTCTGAATTTTGTTAACAATATGTTCACACAATAGATATTCAAGATAGATAGGTAGTACTTATGACTGTTCGCTTTCCTAGCTAGCCAGCTAATGGAACATGTACATATTAAGTGCAGTGGTTTTGTATCTGTTGATTAAATATTGAAGTGAGTTTAAATATCATGGTGGTCATGACCATTTTCTTGGTGTAACAGTAGAAGTGGTGAATGCCTGCACATCGAAGCACGAGACAGGTAGATCGTATTCTTTGGGGATGTCACAAGTTACCGTTACTGAGCTGCCTGAAACGAAGAATGAAGACAGCAAATTTACCGGAGAGGACAACCATACTAAAAAAGGTAGGTAAAGTTACTAAATACATCTTAATATTACGATCAGAAAATGATATGCATATGCTATGTTACTAGCTAATAACGTTAAAGCAGACAACTGTTGCTAATATGCTGTCATATTACGTTAACGGATAATGGACTGAAGAACCTGAAAAAAGGGGGAGATAGACTGGAGGAGGGATGCAGCTTTTGCAACACACTGTTAAATGCTTAACAGAGGAGGGATGCAGCTTTTGCAACACACTGTTAAATGCTTAAACAGGAAAAGCATTTATACTAGTGTGTTTCATAAGCTGTGTAATCAAGTATGGTCTGACTTACCTGTTAATCAGCTCCTAAAAGCACAGGGTTGGCTGCAAAACGTATAATTCAACCTAGCTGTCCTCGTGAAACTTCACAGCTTTCCACAAAGCGTATAAGAGCCTCCGTCCTTGCCTTTGTGGCCTTGAAGAGCGAAATAAAGGTTGAAACTGAACAAAAGGACATCCATGGCTGTGGTGAAACAGAGACTGAGTAGGTGGTGGGGGTCAAGCGAACCCCTATTAACAAATTAACAAAGCTCTGCATAAAATACTGTACATTACTGACAATTACCACAGATTCTAGACCCACCAGCAACTTATATTATTAAGATTGAGTGGTCTCCCACCCACCAAAACACTCAAATTTGATGTGTCTTATTTTATATATTTATATTTATGAAGGGGTGTGGCCAAGGACAATACTGTGGCAATAGATGTTCCTTCCTGTAATAGCAAAACTCTTGTTACCAACCAGGGAACCTCCTGAAGAGAGAAAGGTCTGCTTTGGATTGAAGTACCTGGGGCCTGTCTCACGAAGGAAGTTCAACATAGTCAGGGTATCTTTGCGTTAGCTGGCTACCCAAAGCCTAACAAAAGCAATTACGGCTAACCTCACGACAGTGGTTATCAACTTGCTCTGTCAACCCTGTTTTTTCCGATCAAGCTCTCAGCGCGTGCACACAAAAGGGGCGGCGTTTGTAACACAGCCAATCGGATGCAACATGGAGAGATCCAGAGCATTGTTTCACGAAGCAGGATTGGTGGGTTAGTGAGCTAACTTTGGGCTTAACCCTGGGTTTTCGGTCTCATGACTGTGGCTCACACAGGGCTGTGGGTGATGGGAATGTGAGTGCAATCTATTGCACCAATCACTCGGGAATTATATGAGAAAATTACACCGCACTTAATTTGCAACAGTACATTTTTATTAATTATTGATAACTATATACATACAACTATATAAACTGTGTTTGCTCAGGTTAGGGCAATACATACAGTTGCTAGAAAACGTAGGGCAATACATACTGTACATACTGCTGCACAGTGATCGCATGGCTTAGACGAGTGGCATTTGTGACATGCGGCTCTATAAGCTAGCAAAGATACAATATTCCCTCCGCGGAGAATCCATATCTCTGATATAAAAAAAAAGATTATGCAATTCTCTAGGATTGGTGAAGCCATTTTCCAGAGAGCTGATTGGTGAGGGGGTGGGATTATTATAGGATTTGATCCGTTAGCCTACTCCGGAGCAGGTTAGGTTCACGGCATAAGTTACCATGGCGATACAACCCGGTTAAAAGTGAGCCACAGTCGTGAGACCGAAAATGCAGGCTTAAACCCAAAGTTAGAGAGAAAATGTATGAAATAAACACTTTTACAAAAAAAAATTCTGTAGTTAGCAAATTTGTGATTCCAGGTCAGCCAATCCCTAGCTAAGGGAATTAATGGTACGATGTGTGTGAGAGTATGTATGACCGTGTCTATGACCATGTGTGCGTATGAGAGTATATGTAAGAGAGTGTGTGCAAGTGAGAGCATGAGTGCGTGGTTGTGAGTGACTGTGTGTGTGAAAATGTGTGTGTGCTGTCCTCTCCTCCTAGTTCCTTCATCCTGTCTTCAGGAACATTGTGTTAGATACAGTAGCTTGAAGGATCACCCTCAGCTTTAACCATTTGGTAGGATACTAAGATACATGGTAGTACAACAACATTAACAGAGGTGGAAAATGAATATTTTATTTTATTAGGCCTGCATAGTTAATCATGTAAACTGTATGTAATTTCAAGGGAGGCATCCTTAACAGGTTTAATGCTCTTGTGAGCCCCCAATGGGCTGCAGAACATATTTTTATTAGACATATCATTTCTCACATATCATACATTCTCTTGTTAGTAAATAGCATACCAGATAGATTGCATCTTTCTGATTGCTGATTTACCCATCTATTATATTACAACAACTTGTTTTAGCAACTAGTTGTCAAAACAAAAAAACTAAAACAGAAATATTGCAGCAAGAAATAAAATAAAAGTAAAATATATCCATGTTTAAAGGCAAATTAACTTTTGGATGTTGTATCATCTGGAATACTAATTTCTCAATTGCCCACAGTGGGAAAGACTGCACTGACATAGCTACAGTAGCAAGCAAGCTAACTAGTTATTGAGTCATGATAGCAAGCTAGCTAGGAAATATTGGCTAGTTAGCCCATAAACTTTTCTAGCTAGCTAGTCAGGCAGTCAGCTACAGCTACAGTCAGTAGCCTATCTTAGATACGATGAAATCCATTATACATTTTTTTAATGCATTTTGTTTCTGATTTTCTTCCATTTTCTCCCAATTTAGTAGCCAATTACACCCTCTATTTTTCATGCCAATCCCCCCCTCGTATAGTGAGTTCGCTGCCATAACTCTGTGATCGGTAGTGACAAAGGCAAACTATCGTCTCCAGGCTGTCGACCGTAACTCCGGTACTACAGAGCCACTCCTGTGCGCAGCGAACTTCCTGTCGCTTCCCTCCCCCTTCCCTGGGGTGGACAGCCAATTGCCGCCTCCGGTGGCACTCCTGGCCAGAGCCGACTCTGGGGCGGCCGGTGGAATCGAACCCCGGTCACAGTGGCCAGCGCTGAACGTTGTAACCACTAGATCACCCTGTAGGCCTGTATTCCATTATTTTACATGAAAATCATCATTACATTTACTACTTATTTCGAACCACCAGCAATCCTCCCACTCTTTCCTTGAAAATGGCCACTCTTTCATTCATTAGTGGGTGAGATTTAGCTTTCACACTGAGCCGGTGGGATAAAGGCAATGAAATGATAAACTGTGGAAACAAGATGGGAGAATGTAATTTGGTGCTTTTTAATAGAGTGGGAGAGAGGTACTCTGTGCAGAGGGGTTTAATGGCCTCTCCCTCTCTCTCTGGGTTTTGTAAGGATTAATTCACTCCTAATTTGTGTAATAGTTTCTGACGCTCCAAATGGATGTCACAGCTGCCCACGGCACAAAGAGCCAGGCCTTCGGGGAGCTTTGGGAAACAAGAGGAGAAGGAAAGATGTCCCGCTTCTGTGTAAACGTTCCAGCTCCGAAGTTTCTTCCAGAACATGACTTATGGGCTTCCCGAATGTAATATTAAATGCATTTATGTTACCATGCATTTTTCACACATTTCACATTAATATCACTTTTTTTTATACCACATAAAAGCCATTCAAGAGGAGTAGGCAACAAGCACATAGGAATATATCAGGATACAGGCATTAATTAACTGAATATTTCTCAAGTGAGTGAGATTGAGCGTGCACATTAACTGATTGTTTTTAAAAGGGTAGAAAGTCGGCAACAAACAAGTAAACAAGCTAAAGTTGTAACCAGAACATTGCGTTCAATAAAGGTCTGGCCTGGTTCTGGGGGCTGGGGGGCACTGAAGATATGCAACCATAACCGTAACTGCAATGGTTGCCCGTGAGTGGCCAGAACAGATGGACAGAGGAACCAGAGCAGAGGAGAGCGCAGAGGGCTGATCTCACATTCTCAAAGGGAAGGGGGACTCTATCTATTCTTCTCCATGCCCTGTGATGGAGCTCAGCGGTGCCGTGTCCCTTGTGGCGCTTTAACACACATTCCTGCTGTTGTGAGCGGGCGGCAGCGTTTAGTGGCCAGGCCTAGCCGGGCCGTAATTAATGCCTAGATCCTTAGAACTCGGGAACGGGTGATAATCGCCTCTCTCCTCTTCTTTTCTTCTTGCGCTGAGCCCTCCCACCGGCGATGGTCTGATGAGATATTTCAAGCTGACAAAACAAACACAAAGGCACATGCACTGAAAGATAGTGGTGGGGGGGGATATTTGACATGCACTGTACTGGGATCAGCTGGTACTGGGACACTGGCCGAGTCAGCACTGGGCTCACCACCATCTTAAAACATGACTCCTTAATCCAACAGTCACACTGAGAAATTTAAAAGGAGGGAAAGACACAAAAGCTATGGCACAGTTCGCCGCCACAGTGCTTTTACTTTAACCAAGTTGCCAGTCCTGCAAAATGCTACTCCGCTTGCAAGCATACAGTGGCCCACTAGCAGTCTGCCGTTGGCACATCGGACTGATGTAATGCCGGATTATAAAATACAGGTGTGCAGACAGCTGTTCCCGATAGCACACTGTAAAAAAAAAAAAAAAAAAAAAAGACTAACCTTTTCCTTCCCAGTGTTACAGGTATGGTACGCAGCTGCCTGCAATGATGTCTATCGCTGTGTTACTGCACTGATCTCTTGCTCGAACTATGTTTGTTCCTACCATGTATTTATGCACATCTTGTAAGTCGCTCTGGATAAGAGCATCTGCTAAATGCTTAAAATGTAAATGTAAAATATAAATGTAATGTAAACTGCTTGCATGTGACTTGTGCATTTAAAGCAGTTATTTATCCAGTATGCGCAATAAGGCACATGCAAACAGTTTACTCTGCCTTAATTTTAGGGTGAAGTTCCCCTTTAAGTGACATCAATTAAGTTGCTGATAAAATACAAGTTATTCAGTTTGGAGCAGCGACATGGAGCCATGCCATAATCTCTGTTACCAGCACAAATATAAGTGTTGACATGAGTCAACAGGTGCAAGCACGAGGCCAGTGCCCCAGCTATGAGCACCTCACAATACTGGAACATAAAGCTGTTGTCAAACGTGATATGACTGCCATCAGAGCTTGCCTTCAAACACGAAGCAGGGGCTGGGGCGCCCCCTGGTTATAGTGGGTGGAACTGCACGCATACAAACACAGACCCAGTGCTCTTACGATTAGGTTAAAAACCATATCATCGGAATAATAAGCAGACCAATAGCTGTAATGGCAACAAGCCTTACTTGAGAAGGCTGGTTGTAGTTTTCCAGGTGCCATGTCCACAAACTGTATGAGGTTTTTTTTGTTAGAAATGTTAATATTTGATATAAAAAAATATATATATTCCACAACGATCCTTTTGAAAGACCTCCAAAACCCACAAACTTCTCCCTAAATGTGGGGGCTGAATTCCCATTCCCCCCCCTGCTCTAATCCACGCGGGCAGTTGTGCAGGAGGGTCAGAGCGGTGCATAGGGGGTTAAGGGAGAAGTGGGGGAGGTGGGGGGCTTAGGAGGAGAAATTCCTCTCAGGACTGTTTCTCCCCCGGCTTACATGAGATGAGATTTAGGCGCTTGAGAGGAGACAGTAAAAGGTCGTGCTCTGACCCCCACCGGGCGAGCAAGGTTGCACGGGTGACCGGGTTAGATGCTCTAATCCATCCTGGGGTCACATGAGAGAGAGCGAGAGAGTGTGTGTGTGTGTGTGTGAGAGAGAGAGAGAGAGAGAGAGAGAGACAGAGAGCGAGAGAGAGAGAGAGAGAGAGGATGGACAGCCAGCAGCTGTAGAGGGCCTTACCCATTCAACAGGCTGAAAAACATCACCCGCTTTTCCCCACCTGTTACTTAAGGAACCCATAGAGGATCTTAATTTCTTGTTTGGTTGCCAACAGTCGCCCCCCCCACCTCCCTCCACCCCCCCCTCCTTCGTTCGTTCAGTCAGTGCTCCCTCTTGTGTAATAACTGCGCCACTGCATGTACCACCCAAAATCTCCGCTGCCTGTCACCCCACTAACTACAAAGTGCCCCATATTGCCCATGTAATTACTAACAACTATCCTGGTCTCCATGCTCTTAGCCTCAAATACCCCAGTCCCAACACTCTTTGCTCCAAATACCCGGGTCTCCATAGTATTAGCACAGAATACACAAGTCTCCACACATGGCCTTCATGGGTCTCAACACCAAACACCCCCGAACCAGCAGGTTAAAAACTTGTGGAATCAGGTATAGGGAACATAACAATGCCATACATGTTTAGCGATCCTTTATTAAAGACAGCAGGGTGAGCATGTTCACTGCATGTCATGAAACAGCACAATATCATACTGGAAACAATCAGTACAAGGAAGTCTTCAGGTGGACAGGGGATAACAACCTTGGGCACTGCGACGGAAGGGGTGGGGGGATCTGCACCCCCTCTAACATCATCTCACCACATTCTCATTTACTGCACTTCATTTACAAAGCTAAAATCTATGAATAAATAAATTATACCATTGCAACAATCATTCTAAATCTCAATAATTGTATATAGCAAAAAAAAAAAGAGAAAGAAAACAAAGGGCAGGTGTCCTTGACTACCAAAAGCACACAAAATGATTATGCCAATCATTTGCATTGGTAATCATTTTATACTTTTACTCATCATAACGGGAAGCCTTCAAACTAACAGCTTAGAGTTTAAGTGAACTAGGAGGAAAGGAGTTGTGTGAAATAGCTTAAAATAAAAAAAAATTGAACTCAGCTTGACAGTCATTTTAAAGCTGCATGTAAGGGCAGACGAAACTGAAAGAAGAAAAAACTAGTCTTAAGTCTTAAGAAGGCCTCCATTACGAATGCATCTCTAGTTGTGTGACAGTACATTCACATCCTAGTCATGTGAGCCTTTCCCATTCCTCAGAATGCCAATCCACAACCCAGCGCATCAACCACCCAAGCTCATCTCCTGAAATCCAAGGGGAAAAACAAGCGACCAAAAAAAATAAAAAAAAAACTGCACACACAGCACTTTAAAGCAACGGTCCCCAACCTTTTTTGCACCACGGACCGGTTTCATGCAAGACCATTTTTCTGAGACCAGTTCATTCCAGGGGGGGTGCGCATGGAAAAAATAAAAGAGACAAGTGCGGAAAAGAGGCACAGACGGAAGTGGTCATTTTTCCAAATAAAACACCCTGCAGACTGCGATAGTCAATAAAATGGAAATAAAATTAAAATTAAAACGTTTTTATTATTTCTGTGCGGCCCGGTACCAAATGCCTCACGGACCAGTACCAGGCCGCGGCCCGGTGGTTGGGGACCGCTGCTTTAAAGTACTCAGTTATCATACAGGAACCAGTTGTTTTGTACTATGTTGCCAGGGGATTAATCAACTGAGAACACCCACCCTGCCCCCTCATTTACAGAAACTACAGATAAAACACATTTTCAGTTTCAAACACTAATGACCTTTGCTTTTTAAAACATTCGATTAGAATTTTAGAATTATTTAATTTTTAATTGAATTGTTTTCTTGTTGAATGCTGTGGATGCTGTCAAATAATAGCCATGTCACACAATACTCAGTCTGAGGGGGTGGGGTAAAAAAAAGAAAAAAAAAGAAGTCATTTGAATATAGAAAAGAGCCTGCGTGCTGAGCAAAACCACCATTAAACAGTAACGCGAGAGCAAAACTAAAAGGAAAGTTGATGCAAGGTGAACGGTTTGGAAAGAGGGAGGGTTGAAGGGGAGTTGTGAAAGCGAGGTGCTTGAAGTATCCATTTCGAACCTAAATTCGCCTTTTCAAGGTCCTGTGGGCACGCCTGCTAATATCAAACATCGCCCTCCATCACACTTTCTACAGTATCTGCATTACATCGGTCAGCAGAGCACTTTATACTTTCTTCTCTTACATCATACAACACAAAGGTGGGGTGGGGAGCATACAGATCTCGCCTAACAGCAGGACAAAAAAGCTTGTGATGATGAAGTGTGTGTGTGTGTGTGTGTGTGTATGTGTGTGTGTGGGGGTGGTTAGACCTGCTGAAAACAGGCATGCCTCTTTCCCCACAGTCTGGTTATGGGGAGAGCTGTCCAACCCTGGACGCAATGAGTTCAGCTGCTGCTTTTCGTCCGAATGCTGCGCGCACATTTGGTTCCTGAAAAAGGTAGCGCGCAGGACAGGGTGCAAGCGCATCCCTGGCGTCCACGGTGACAGACGTCCAGCACCGGCCCTCTGCCCAGGGCAAGGCAAAGAGCTTGAACAAGTCCGGAACCTTCCGTATCTGAATTGAATCTGCAGAATCCCGAGCGCTGAGTGATGTGTCCGCACGCAATCAGGGTGTCCATTAAATTCAACATCTTGAATTTGAAAAAAAAAAAAAAGAAGAAAAACAATCACCCAAATTTATTTTTGTAAAAGCATACATTTTCTCGATTACTTCTGTCGTTTCATTAAAAATATCACAAAAATAAATCCTACAATTTAGGGTCCTCTTCTGACTAAAGGTCTACCATCCTTTTGAGTGGTGTTTACTTTGTTTTTTATAAACGTTTCCAGCTGATCTCTTGGTACTGAGCAAATGCAAACACTGAGGTGAAAAACCATTGGCTTCTGTGTGAATTTGGGGAAAATTCTTGTTTCGGGGTAGAGGCCCAGGCATCTGGCTACCAGGGATCATCGAGGTCACCACCGTTCTGAGGGAGACAGACAAAAGAGAGAGAGAGAGAGAGAGAGAGAGAGAGAGAGAGAGAGAGAGAGAGAGAGAAGAGACAGACAGAAAGAGGGAAGTAAGTGAAACTGGAAAAAAGAAGAGAAAGACATGGAGCGCTCTCAGGGCCCCCATAGGCAGGGAGGGTGAAGGAGCAGGTGAGGGAATGCTGGGAGAACTGGGAGAACAATCTGGTACTTACGTTAACTTAAAAAAACATTTTAAACAAGGCGTCACTACTTGGGGGGGGTAAGGGCAATTTTTTGAATTCATGGGAAGTGGACGTGAGGCCCAAAATGGTCTCTGATCCTCTCCTCCCCCACCCAGAAAACAGGAGGTCCCAGACATCCTGGCTCCCAATTTTGCTAAATGGAGGCAAATCGATTAGCCACCATCACTTACACCTTTGGCCCCTATTAATAAGTGGGCTTTCGGATATGTGCCCGTTAGTTACAGTTAGTTATGGGAGAGAAGGATGGATATTTGAACGAAACAAGCTGAAAACTATCGCCTAGGATGTCATTTATTTTGGTGGGAGGCCGAGGGGCAGAGGTTACGGTCCAGACGGAGCGCCAACCCTTGTTCCTTCATGGTTTGAACTCCTACTGAATACCAAAAGCAAGAGGTGAACCCCACTCCCCCTGTGGGTTGCTCACTACACGGTCCACTATTCCACTACAAACCCTGAAGGTTCACGCGAGTGTGTCTGGCCGTAGGCAGAAGCACAAAGGCAAACGCCGCGTACCCACACGCACAGCTTTACGCTAATGGCTAATTGCCATCATCACCTTCATGATCGTGAACTGGAAAATAGCACAAGAATAAAAATAACATAATAAAAAGCACATCTCTTACAGAGGACAAGATCAGAAACCTGCTCCCCCTCCAATTCCCCGATCTGACCAAGTTTGACTGAGCCACACTCAACATTTTCTGACACATTTTCTGTTTGATGACATTTTATTTGCTTTTTTTATTTTATAAAAAAAAAAAAAAAACTCCATACAAAAAAATGAATAGGCTTAGCCTCTGCCAACAAAACACAACATCAATCAACAGCACACACTCCTTTAACACACACATCCTAAACCTGGCCTGGTGGCAGGATAATTCTACCTACTTTACCACTGTTGTGTTTCAATTGTATTGTTCCCCACGTGTGTGGTGTGTTGATATATACATATACGCACACACACACTCTCACCGTTCAAAAGACAAATATGCTTTTAAAACACAAACAAAAAGTTACAGTCAGAAGAGTTTCGTATGAAAAATCTTTTCGTTTACTCCCCGATTCACCAAACACTTCGATCCGTACCAAGTGTCATAATGACCAGTAATCAGCCAGACATTCAACAACCCCGGGCCTCACCCATTTATAACCGCATATGACATTCTGCGAATGACAGTGGGCCGTGGCGTGCAGTCAGCCAATCACAGATCAGGGCCTGGCTTTATGATGGGCAATGCGTGTAACCTGTGCCAGGAGCATGCCAGAGAGGACAGCACTGGGACAGCGCGGGGTCTCGTCTGATGTCAGTGATGACACGGTCGTCCTGTTGTTGCCATGACTTCTTTTTGACATTACGTTTGTGGATTGTCAGGGTTGCCTCGTTTCGCAGAAACAGCATCAAGGCAATGACAAGACAATGTTTACGCGCAAAACAAAATCGTAGGTTAGAAAACATGACATTCAAAAAAGGTATTTAAAAAATATATATATTCAGAAAACTGTTAGTAAAACCTTAGTGGAAAAAACGTGTGTGGTTAACAGATTTTATTTTGCAAAAGCTGGCATGGCGATGACAACTGTCTAGGTTAGTCAGAGAAAGAGGGAGAGGGGGAGAGGGAGAGGGGGGAGAGAGAGAGAGAGAGAGAGAGAGAGAGAGAGAGAGAGAGAGAGAGAGAGAGAGAGAGAGAGAGAGAGAGAGAGAGAGAGAGAGAGAGAGAGAGAGAGAGAGAGAGAGAGAGAGAGAGAGAGAGAGAGAGAGAGAGAGAGGGATGGAGGGCGAAATGGTGGAGAACACATTTGTAGCACTCACTGCATATCTTACAAACATGGATGCACACATACAACACCTGTGTCACACATGCTCACAATTTCATTATTTTCTCACAAAACCTCTTCTACAGTACACCCACTCTCTCAGACACACATATATCCTGCTAAACACCTACCGTCTAACTGATGTCTCTCAAACACACGAAAACAAACGTATTACACCGCACGCACGCACGCATTGTGAGCATACACTGCATTATAGGAATCATGTAGGGGACTACATGCTGCAGTGAGTTACACGGTCCCTTGACCTAACACAGAATAGACTGACTACAGTGGACACAAGTGGTGCATTTCTGGCCCCGGTTTCATAGCCCAGCTATAAGCAGGTCAAAGGGAAAAGTATAACGACTGTTCGCCAAAGAGCAGATACTGTACAATATCTCAGTTCTAATCAAACAAACGGGGGAGGGGCCTTAACTCTTACGGTGTGTCTCCTTATGAAGGCTGAGTACAAAGCGTGAAGCACATGGTCACAGCGCTCTACAGGAGGGAACTTTAAAAGAGGCGTGTTGAGCTGGGAGAGCGGGCCGGACTGACCCTCGTGAACAGTCTCGGTGGGGCGTGTTGTTCCAAAGACTGGCCTCTTTCCCTCTCTTTAGTCGCTGGAAAGTCCCACCCTGCCCCGACGGTGTGAGCTTGTGCTCTGGGGGAGGGCTGTTATACAGCGGGCTGTTCCCTTTGGATTCCTGTGGCAAAGTGCAAGCCCCCTCCCTCCTGAGAGGCCAGGGCCCTGTGGGCGGGGCGGGGCGGGGCGGGGCGGGAGCTTTGGAGGGGCTAGGGCTCGGCGTCGTCGGGGGAAGGTAGGGGTCTGAGTTCGGAGGTCACACGGTGGACGGCTTGGGGTCCTCGGGAGGCGTAGGGGACGGGCCTCCTGGCTGCCCCCCGGCGCTCTGGGGTCCCGGGGCAGGGGACTGCGGGGGCGAGGGGGACGGGGCTGTGTCGCCGGCGTTCTCTTCCGCCGTCTCGCTGGGCAGGCGGATGACGGACAGCGCCTCCTCCAGGACTTGGCGGTACTGGCCCCTGTGACTAACGCGGAACTGCCGCAGGGCGTCCAGCAGGTGAATGGTGGTACTGCCCTCCTCCGCTTCCTCCAACTCCTGGTGCAAGACCCCAGCATCAGAGAGAGCAGCTGAAACACACTGCGTACACCAGCTACAGCGCCAGTGGAATGGGCTGGCCCCCCTTCCACTGTAGAGCTGGACCAGGCTGGCTCATTATACCCCTTTCCCACTGTAGAGCTGGAACCAGACTGGCTCATTATACCCCTTTCCCATTGTAGAGCTGGAACCAGACTGGCTCATTATACCCCTTTCCCACTGTAGAGCTGGAACCAGACTGGCTCATTATACCCCTTTCCCACTGTAGAGCTGGTACCAGACTGGCTCATTATACCCGTTTCCCACTGTAGAGCTGGTACCAGACTGGCTCATTATACCCCTTTCCAACTGTAGAGCTGGAACCGGCTGGCTCATTATACCCCTTTCCAACTGTAGAGCTGGAACCGGCTGGCTCCTTATATCCCTTTCCCCCCCATATAGCTGGAACCGGTTGGCTGACCCTGGTACAGTATAGTACTGATTGCCACGATTGTTAGCGTATTAGGTCTGACTAATAGAGAGGAAATGGACGGTGATCACTGTACAGCAAGCCATGAAGGAAAACAGGAGCCCACATGGGACTGCGCAATGCAACCGTGTTCTGCACACGTGACACGCGTGACCGCCAGCCCCGTCTGACCCATCAGTTTCAGGGGCGTGAGTTTGCACATGTCTAGTGTGTGTGTGTGTGTGTGTGTGTGTGTGCATGTGTGCGTGCGGAGAAAGGATTCAAGCGAAAGAGGAAAGCACTCACCCCATCCTCCTCCCTGTGAGGGTTGAGTCTGTTGTACACCGCCTCGATTACACTGCGCCTGTGGACGCAACAGACACGCGCACGCGCAACGCACACGCAACGACAGAGAGGTTAGAACTCAGGCGCGAGAAGCCTCTCTCGTCACACCGTTTCCACTTTTCATTATTAATGACCACGGCAGCATGCTATGGAGCACAGGACAGAAGCGCGCAGAGAGGACTGAGCCTCGCGCCGTTATCGGCGTACGCGGAGGCAGAGATCTCACGCGTTCGTCATTAAAGGCCTTCACCGTTCGCACCTGCGTGCACGGGCGGGCCGTTCTGCTTGCGCTGACAATTACAATCGAAATGAAGCGCTAATGGTAATGAACGGAATTCAGTCGTTCTATGCGAGCACACAACGCGCTCTCTGGTTTGGATCGGACACTGCGCGTTTACGCTCGTGCTTGTGTGCTGTGTATGTGCACGTGGAGTGAGCGCATGCGCAAGTGCGCGAGGTGGGGGGTGGTTTCCTTACTTGCTGGCGAGGCCGCCCCCGGGCGGCAGGTTGGGGATGTTCTCTGCGGACAGGTTGCGCATGACGTGCACAAGGTCAGGTAGGCCCTCCTCGCCAGACGTCTCCATGATCTCTGCAGGACGAGGCAAACGGACAGGAGGGAAACACGTCAGGTAACACTAGGAAGGGACAAGCGGACGCACACTTTAACGCAGTGCCTTTATCGATGCTTTGTGTCCGAGCGTGCGCGTGTTGTGCGTCCGACCGAGGTCACGTCTCTCACAGAAACGACGCATCACATGCTGCTGTCCATCAGAGAAATGCTACAGTCCTGTCGAGTTTAGCCTGTCACAGCCAATGTTTGTGATCCAAACACAGAGAGGGTGTCGCGCCGCAGATTACACTAATATCTGTACAATCATGCAGGGCTCTTGAATCACGTATGCCACGTAGACAATTCTGGTCACTTCAAATTTAACAACGCAACTGGAAAATACAGAGGTGGCTTCAGTCAAAGCTGAGGAACCTGACCAGATCGACTATAGTGATGCAGAAATTCGATATGGAGTTGTACTCGTGTTTTATATAGTTTGGAAAAACCTTTGACATGCTTGAAGGTAAGCATGTGTTGCCTCACAAACCCATTGTTCAGGGCGACTCCATCAATGTTCCATCATACATCTCACACGATGCATATTCAGCAACGGGCTTCACACAGCTGGAATTCTGGTGTCGGCCCAGAGTGGGACTGATGTCAAAGACTGAGGTGTTCCCCCAAAAACACTAGGCTCCACCCATTTCTATCTGCAAACAGACTACATGGGGAGAGGGGGGGACCCAAGGGGGTGGAGCTTCAATGGCCAGCCAGCGTCATCTTCAGCTTCAGCTTCTGCCACTCCCGGCATCCAGCCAACTCTGCATTCCAACGTCATTCAAATGTTGCTGCGACGCTTCCCTCCAAGGGAGTGGAAGATTTTAAACAAAGCCCCCAGGATGTTATGAACCTAACGAATGCCTGCCAGAACATTTCAAAAAAGATGAGGGGAGAAAAAAAAAAAGGCAGAGATTTTCTTAAAGCTTTCAGAGCCGAGGGAGAGCAGGTCCCAAGGCACCGCTCACTGAGCTCTGAGATCTGATTGGTCAGCTGCAGGTGTGTGCTTAGATGTCTGTTAGTCACCGTGCATGTGTGCTGGTTAGTATGTGTGTTTGATGGTCTGTGTGTGCATGCATGCGTACCTGTATGTGTGTGTGTTTGTTGCTCAGCGTGCATGTGTGTGTATGTGTATGTGTGTGTGCGCGTAAATATGTACAGGGGGTAGACAAAGTAATGGAAACAATCTATGAATATTTATTAACTAATAAGGAGTTTGGCCACCCTTTGCCTTCAGAACAGCTTCAATCCTTCTTGGAATGTTGTTATACAAGTTTTTAACCGTTTCTAGTGGGATATTGGGGGGGACCAGTCTTCAAGAAAGAAAACTTCCAGTTCTTTGAGAGGTGAAGGGGGTGGAAATTTACTCCGCACTTTACGTTCCAGAACTTCCCATAAAGGTTGATGATTATATCTGGTGATCACTCTTGAACCCATTTAGCAGTGTGCGGGGGTGTCATCATCTTGGAATATGGGAACATCTTGAGTTAATGTTTGCACCAGAGAGTGCACCTGGTCGCCGGAAATGGCATAAACCCATCCAGATGTAGGAAAAAGAGTAAAAGATGATTCATCAGACCATATTACTTTCTTCCACTGCTCAGAAGTACAGGTTTTGTGCTCAATACACCAGGTTATGCTTTGTTGAACATTGGCCTTGGTTACAAGCAGTTTCCGAACGGCAGCCGTACCATAAATATGAAGCTCACGACGTACAGTTTTTGTTGAGACTGAGTTATGGAGGTGTAGATTCAGGTCTGTGGTCATTTTTGAGGCCTTTGTTTTGTCGTTTTTAAGCAACTGTCCTCCTAAGTGTCCGTCTATCCCTGTTAGTGAGCTTCGACTTGCGACCACTGTTCCTCTTTCCTGATGCAGTTTTTCTGTGTTTGGCATACGTCACTGTTCCCCTCGACACATTAAATCATTTTGGTGTTTCTCTGACTGACGCACCTGCAATTCGTGCACCAACTATTTGACCTCTTTCAAAACCTGTTAAATACCTCATGTTGCTTTAGAAACAACACTTTTACTTTTCACATAGTAATGTTGATTTTAAAACATCTTTTACAGCAGAAACATATTGGTAATTAGTACTGACATTGATACAAAACAGATGTGTAGACTCCTTTTTAATTTCGATTTAGTTACTTTGAAAGTCTTTTGTCATTAGTGTTTCCATCATTTTGTCTACCCCCTGTGTGTGCGTGCGTGCGTGAATATGAGTGCGTGCGTGTCGTTCTTACCTTCAATGCGTGACTCCAGGTACTTGTCCAGCTCGGCTTCTTTCTTCACCGCCTCCTCTGACACCTTGGGGCCGTTGGGCAAGCACACCAACACCACACTCATGTTGTCCCGACTTCCCTGTAACACACACGCATACAGTCATTCGGACCTCTTATCAGAATAATAATCCTTCAACCCAGAGGACATCACCAAATGCCCCCTGCTGAACATGTGGAGCAATGCGGGACAGACCAGTGGAGAGGCCTGGATCTGTCCCCGTCTATGTACGTCTATCAACTGGCCTACAAACGGCCGCATACGCAGGCTACACGCTGTTAAGAACCCGACCACTCCTGTGGAGCAAAGCTGAGGGGGACACGATCTCTGTTCCTCATTCGCTTTCAGGGATATACTATATGATACACAGGTCACTGCAAAAAGGAAAAAAGCACATGGAATACATACAAGTGGAGGAAGACTCTATGGTCTGATGAGACCAAGATTGAACTTTTTGACCTCAATGATAGGTGCCATGTTTGGTGCAAGCCTAACACTGTGTATCATCCCAAGAACACTAAGAGGAACATGGTGGTGGTAGTCTAATGCTATGGGGATGTCTCTCTGCTTCAGGAATTGGAAAACGTGTCAAAATAGAGGGCATGGATGGAGCAAGATACAGACAAATCTTGGAGAACCTGCTGCAGTCTGCAAGAGACCTGGGAGAAGATTTATAATTCCACCAAGGCAATGACCCAAATAATACAGCAAAAGCCACACTGGAGTGGTTGAAAAATCCCAAAATCCAATGTCCTGGAGTGGCCCAGTCAAAGCCCAGACCTCAATCCCATTGAGAATGTGTGGGGTTATGTGTGGTACCTCGTGCAGGGTGGGGCAGAGCGGGGCATACCTTGTGCAGGCAGGTGTCCACTACGGAGTTGCAGACCCTCTCCAGGTCATCGCACACCTCCAGCCGGGACTTGACGAACTCGCACAGCTCCTCGTTGCTCATGACGTCCCAGATCCCGTCGCAGGCCAGCACCACAAACTCGTCCTCGGGGGCGCGGGCGATCTCGAACACCTCGGGCTCAGGAGACACCAACTGCTCTGTGGGACCCTTGCCGTCCACGCACTTGTAGTCGTAGTCGCCGAGGGCGCGGGACACGGCCAGGGAGCCGTTGACGCGCTGGATCATGACGCTGCCGCCGGCGTTCTGGATGCGCTCCTTCTCGCGCGGGTCGCAGGGCTTGTGGTCCTGCGTGGACAGCCTCACCTGGCCGTGTCGGCAGAGCAGGGCGCGCGAGTCGCCGCAGTTGATGAAGTACAGGTGCTCGGGGGACAGCAGCACCGCCACCGCCGTCGAGCCGCTGCGGTCCAGCCCGTTGCGCAGGTCCGAGAAGCTGCGCATGTGGTCGTCGATCTTCAGGAAGCCGGCGCGGATCCCCGTCTTCACCGCCTCCACCGAGGGCTCCGGGCCCACGACGTCGCCGCGGAAACCGTCGCTCCCGGTGATGTGCTCCAGCAGGTGCTGGGAGCAGTAGTTGGCGACGCGGGAGCCGGCGTGCCCGTCGTACACGGCGAAGAAGGACCAGTCTTCCAGACCGTCCGGCAGGCCCAGCACCGCGGTGTGGGCGTCCTCCATCTCCACCCGCCAGCCCTGCATGCTGCTGAGCCCGAAGCGAAGGCCATTGCCCCCACCGTGGGCCGTGTGCTTCTCCGTTTTCGGCTTATCCAGGAACGCTCCCATCACTCAGGACACCACCTAGGGATGGGGGGGGGGAGCGGGGGAAAGAGATTGAGAGAAAGAATTCTGTCATTGTTCTGTTCCTGCACACTGCTTAAGGTAATGTTTTAGCAGCACAAGTTCTCGTCGTGGGAATCGAGCCCATCTGAATTGAAGAGAAAGATCTCACAGGATAGGACGACGGAAATAGGGAGAGCGAGAGAGAGCGAAAGTGGGGGGAAGGCGCAGCACGAAGCGAGGGAGAAATAGAGAGGTGTCAGATGCAGCTGTGATTCTACCGTTTCTCCTGCATGGTGTACGGAAACGCATTTTAAACAAAGGCTAGTTTATGAATTCGTATGACTTCACGCAACGGCGAACTGCAATTAGTTGGACAAGAATACAAGGTATACTCCGTGTGGTGTGTTACAGTGGAAGCAAAGACAAACATGGCCTATCAGATGTCCCACAGCGTATCATGGCCAGAAATGAAAAAGTGGAACTCTTTAAAGCAGGGATATTTTGGTCATGTCCAAATTTCCTCCGAACTTCACTTGGATCTGATAGTGACATAATGTAAACAAAGCTAGTGGCCGTCAGCAGGCAGTGAGTATAAGTGTTCGGGCTCTGACCTTTTAACTGGTATTATGGATTTACATAATTATTTTACTTACTCGTGACCATTTTCTCTCCGGAGGAACACCTTTATAACTAACCAGCCTTCGTAACATAACAATACCTGTATGTTAAATTAGGCTAATGTTGCATATTGTTTTTTATTGGATAAAAGCAACCGTGTCCTCTGAGTGGACGGGGAAGATCGCTAGCGATCACTGCTGCCGACACCACCACTCAAATACCTGCACTTCACATGGAATTTCACTTTCTTGTTATTGTTTGTTTACTTAATTGCTATCAGGTTAATAAAATGATCCGTTCAAACGTTTAAGAACATTTTAACCCGGTGTGGACCCCAGACACTAGCTGACCCCTCCAGAACCACCCCCGGCCAAAACACTGCCGCGAGATCAACACATTCAGAGACACATCTGGACTGACGCCCAAGACAAAGGGGTGATGAGGAAAAGAGGGGGGAAAAGGGGAGAGAAAGACAGATTGTGAGGTTTGGGAGAGAGGAAAGGGATGGTGAGAACAAGAATAAAGGAGGGCAGAATTAGAGATTTAAAAAATAAAAAAAAAAGGTGTGAGACAGCTAGAGTAGGAGAGAGTGAGGGTGAGGGTGAGGGGGAGGAGACACAGCGGCAGTAACTCTTCTGTGACAGACAGGCTAAGAGCGGAGGGAAGAAATGAGAGCGACGCACGCAGACACACGCGTGTAAGGAAGTGATAAGGCAGCATGTCTGCGTGCCCACAACTGACCCCGCAGAGTGAAGGAAGAAGAAAACTCAACGAACACACGGAGACTGGCATGGCCGTGACTCAACACCAGACCATGGGGCGAATCGCACACACACCAGCTCTCTCTTCCAATAGTCAACTGGTTTCTACGACACTTTTACAAAAATCTCAACGCAACTGCTTCCCTTTACGTCAAGGGCAATTTACGGGGGAAAATAAGCCATAGATCTGTCCTCAGCACACTGACCCCACAACCCGCACCCAGGATTAGGGAGTATCGCGGAGCTAAGCCTCAAACCAAACCTCACCAGTAAGAACATTACACGCCTCCAAAGATAGCAGCACACTATGCATTACTGGCCCAAATCTGGTGATGGCCAAATTAGACCAAACCGCACAGTGGCTCTGACTGACACCGACATGGTCTTACATTCAGAACATATCCATGGACTTTGGACTGAGCAAAACTGAACACCAGATTGGGCCAGACTGAACAGTGGGCTGTATTTCACCCGTGGCATCATCGGGACTGCCAGAGTTTCTGAACAACGAAAGTTATTCCCCGTACCGTGTAATAGCGGCACTGTGCCATTGTAAAGCAGCTAAACTTCCCAGAGTGAACGGTGGTGACCAGAACCGCGTACTGGGCCAGAGCTGGAAGCCAGAGTTCAAACCGCCGGCTCGAGCCCTAGCTCTGTGACATCATCACAGCAGGACTGTCCCTGGTCCTGGATCAGGACCAGCAGGGCTCTTCCGGCCGCGGGACGGACGGTCCGGAGCTATAAATACCCGCCCCGCCTGTGGCAGGGCCCCGTGTATGCAGGAGGCACGAAAGGCATGTTCCCAAAAAAGGCCTTTGACCCCCACCCCCACGTCCCGCCGTGTTGTGCAGTGTCACAGTGCTGTCTGCCAGTGTGTCTGCGGCCCCCGACGCGCTCCGCTATTTATACCCCGGACTCCCACCCTCAACCCCACACTCCGACTAATATACCCCCCCACAGTCGCACAATCACCCCCCAAACGTACTCACACCACCCTACTAAACCCACACCTCCACCATCCCCACATATTTATTACCCCACACCCCTCAGTAATCCATCAGTAGGACTCCATAATGCTGCCACAGCAAATATCATACATTAGCTCATGTATGCATCATGTATGCATATTGATTTGGGAACGATTTATGATGTGTGTGTGCGTGTGCTCTCCATCACAGACCAGCTGCTCGGTGAAAAGTGTAAAATGGCTGTATGCGCCGAGTCCAAACTGTCCCTCCCTCTCCCTCTTCTGCCCTCCACTCTTAGCCTGGCTCAACTGTTACCCCCTCCCATGTTTAGAACTGCACCGTCTACCTCCGCCTCCAAAATTGACCTGTGTCCAATGGGCAGCAGGAACACCAGCCCCCTCCCCCATGGTGGCACCTGGGCTTGATCACGCGCTCCGATTAGCATCAGACTGGACGCCATCAAACGGCAGGCCTCGCGCTTTACGGATGCCTGACACTAATGCAAGCTGCCAGGTGCGAGACGTGTGACCGCACAGCCTGCCCGCACCTTGCTGTGCAAACACAGGGCGTCAAAACCGCGCCTTCCACTCTGAAACCTGAACTTGTGCCACGGCAGAGAGCCTCTGTGCCAAAGTCTGCGCACCGCTACATGGGTATTTCAACCGCTGCCTCGCTGCAGAAGCATGTTGAAGCACAGAACCTGCTTCAGCCTCCCTCGTCAGGCGGGGGAGGGAATGGGGATCTCCCCGGCCCACCCTGTGACAGACGGAGGCCGTCTCTCCATCTCTGAAGGAAGCAGTTTGACACACCGCACCCAGGCCACTGGAGAGGAACCTGCTGCTACATCACACAGCTGTGATGAGGAAGAGTGCATACAAACGCACGCTAGCAGACATTTGCACGCACACACACACACAAATGTACGCAAGCAGAGGAGTAACCTTGCTTTGCTTGCAAAGCGTGAGAAATGCAATTTTGCCCAACCAAACTTTTATGAGCTCCAGTCCAAAATACAAGTTCTGTAGAATTACATCTTAACGCCAGCCTAATTTTTGCATAGTTTAAAGTGATACCCGTGTGCTTTGACAAAGCAAAATTTTTCCCCAATGTCCCATTTTTTGGCCCAAGGGGTTAATATGAAGACATCTTATAACATCTTAGCAGAGAATAGGGTCGTTCCCGGAGGTTACGTGAGGGTGGGGAATTGAAAATAAAATAGAAAATGCCTACTGCATTATTAGTCATTTCATTATTAGTCATTTCAATTGCCATTTGATTAGCTTATGGGCACGCCATTTTATTATTTAAAAAATTATAATTCAATTGTAATATTGAATCTTCCCATTCATCTTTGAAAACATGGTATTAAGAGTGTATATTCAAAAGACGTTCGATATTCAAATATAATGTGACAGCCCTAGTGCACGTTCTTCCATTTGCATGAAGGAGAGAGGGGGCAGAACAACAAAAAAACTCAACAGGAAGCTTCTTTGGGATGAAGACCGGATTTGAATTGTAATGTTGTCAGAACAGAAACAGACACACACACACACACACACACACACACACACACACACACACACACACACACACACACACACACACACACACACACACACACACACACAGTGTTTCTGAGTACACACACACACACACACACACACACACACACACACACACACACAGGTGCACATGCGCGCGCACACACACACTCAGAAGCAGACACACTCAGAAGCAGACACCCACACGCCACATCCCCCTCAGTCCCGTGCCCTGGGTGAAACCACACACTCTCGACCTCTCTCGCCCGAAACTACTGCGGCCGGAAACCCGTTGCTCCAAAACCGCTGATGGAAACCTGAAACACAAACACCCAGACAAAGCATGGCGAGGCTGAGAAACGGCCAATCAATCAGACAGAGTGACAGGTCAGCCAGCTCACACGACGGCCGTGAGGGCCAGAGAGCTTTCTGGAGTCGACACACACAGTTCGCTGCGCACAGAAGTGGTTCTGGGGTACCGGAATTACAGTCGAGGGCACGACGAGTGCTGTCTCGGAGGAGGCAGCACTTCGCCTTTGTCACTGCCGGTCACAGGACTACGGCAGCGAACTACGAGGGAGGGGATTGAACTAAGCACAGCGGGAGTAATTGGCTACCAAATTGGGAGAAAAACGGGGTAAAATCGGAAGATAAAATTTTTCCAAAAAAGGTGGTGCTGACATTTGAAAACGTGCAAGGGGGTGATCCAGAGGGGAGCTGCGCCCCGTCTCAGAGATTGGCATTTTGTGAAATCTAGGTGCATGAATAAGCCCACCAACACAGTAATAAAGCGCCAAATGATTTATTAACCTTACTAAGCTGGCCCTAGACAGTACCCAGGGGGACAGCGAACCAGGGGAAACTCCACCCAACCTGCGCTTTGCACAGCTGCTAAATAATAAGGAATTGTTCCAAGTAAGGACAGAATGGAAGTCTTAATTGAAAATGTAAAAAGAAAGTTGGTCCTTGACTTTAAAAGGTACAATGGATAAAAAAGTGTTAACAATGAGAAATGTTAAAAAGTATGAATATTTAAAATGCTAATTGCATCTACAATATCGCCATTCATACATTTGAGTTGTTTCTATAGTTATATCTGTTATCCATTTTATACAAGCTACAGTTGCTCCATGGTGAAATGCAACTGAGGTGAAAAAATGATGTTTTGGGGAAAATAATCATCAAGCTTTTCAGATTTGATCCAGGGGTTAATGAATGATTGCGGGCTGAAATACCAAGCTGAGAATGGGACACCCATTTCAAATATCTTCAACAGCTATGAATGAGCCAACTTGCATTCAAGTAAGATGATGGCCAGGTAACTTTAAGCATATTATTTCTATGTTGAGTATAAAGGTTTTGTTTGCTTGTCATTAAAATGACTAGCTAGATCGCCAGCAATATCATATTAGCTAGCCAGCTAACCTAGAAAGCTCTATAGCAGAGCTGATTACACTGACCAGCCAAATAACTAGCTAGTAGGGATGTTAATGATTAACCATTAGGGGTGTAACGGTACACGTATTTGTACAGAACCATTCGGTACAGGAATTTCGGTTCGGTACGCGCTGTGAACCGAACTGATGCAATCTTGCTTTAACCACTAATGCACGTGCAGAACTTTTTTGTGTGCAGAACTCAATTCAAAACTCCGAGCTCCCCCCTCTGAAGATATAACTATGGCGAACGCCAATGAGAAGCCAGAGCTTGAGGTGAGCCAATGAAGGGCAAAGTGTGAGGGGATTCGCTCGTACAGACAGGCCTGGGACCATGACTACAGATGAGTCTTCTGTACCCCACTCTGAAAGCACACAGACTGGCTAGAGATGGGCAACAGGATGAGAGGGAGAGAAAATGATGTGATCACCATGGAGACCAGAGGAAATGATGTGATCACCATGGAGACCAGAGGACTCACCTGTCCCCTCACCTTAAGGGCCACGTGTCTGCAATAGTGCCTAGACAACTGCAATCATCAACAACTTGACTTAGCCAGATCGCAAACTCTATAAAAATAATGTGAACCTTTAAGAACATGATCTTACTTTACAGTTTTTCGTTGGATCTTTCCAAACAGCGATCAGGGTTTGAGCTTGTCGAGGCTGCTGTAGCCTTACAGAACACTTCATTCACACTTCAGAACCAATTTTTATCCCACATTTTGAGAACGCCCCCAGCCGGTCCCATCACTGCAACACCCTCTTTCAATTCAGGTAGGTGCAGGAACGCACCCTGCTCCAAAGCGCATGCTGCCATGCTTCCACCCTGCAGCCGTATGCCAGTTGAGTTGTGCAGCCATTGTGTCAGAGGAACATACCTTGTGCACAGCTGGTGCAGACATCCTGCGGATACCAGACCAGACCAGAGGAGTCACTATTGCGCAATGAGGCATGGACAATCCTGCCGACCACAACCCTGCTTCCATGGACGACATTACGGAAAACTACGCATTGCCCTGCGAGGCTGCTGGAGGCAGTCAGCACGGGCACGGTCAGGATTGGATAGCACACCGTCAGGCGAATCCACACATTGGAATCTGGTGCTTCGGCAACACAGACAGCTTACAAGAACACTTCAAGGAGCACAATGCTTTCTCAGCACTTCCAGCGAAAAACCAGGACAACTCCAGGCCCTCGCAATGCATGTGCGGTGCGCGAGCCCTGGGAGGAGGCAGCCAACAGCAGAAGCTCCTAGGTGACGAAGTGTGCACTAATGTGCAGAAGAGGAGAACTGAAGTCACACTTCCCGCTTGGGAGCCAGCTAAACGCATGTGTTTATTGGAGCAAGACAGCTGCAGTTACCCTGCGAGTTCTCTCTTCCTGTAACCACTGCGGCTAGCAGTTTATCAACAACACACAGAGAGAAGTGGCTCAGAGGAGAGTTCAGTAGCCTACTGCTAGACTCACTATACCTTACTAATCTCTTTCACTCGGTCTACACCCAACGGCTCACCTCTCTCTTTCACGATAGACTACTGCCCACCTTGCTTTCACGACAGCTTAGTGATGGGAGAATGAGATATCATGACACCAAATGAGTGGAGCTACCATAATGCTACCAGTAAGTCACTGATTTTAACTAACCATCGTTTTGCTGTGAAGAGCAAAGCCTCACTGGTTCAAACAAGTCCGTGATCAACAGCTAAATGTAGCTCTGCCGATTTTTTGGTGCCATAACGGCTCATTCTCCCATCTCTGCTATAGCTTATCGCTCAGCTCTTTTTCAGTAGAGCCTACTGCTCATCACTAGAGTTTACTGCTCATCGCCCTCTTTCACTCGGCCTGCAGCCTACTGCTCATCGCTAGAGCTTACTGCTCATTACTAATTATAGCTCAGAAATTCTGGGAATCACTGCTCTATAGAGAGCCATGTTTCTCTTGTCCTCAACACAGAAGCAGGGACACGACCTTATCATAATGTGTTACCAAACCACTGTCTGCCCAATCAGAGCGTGATTAAACACACAATCACAACGACGGTAAGGAGTGTCACACAGGGAAGGGTTAATGATCCGACTGATGCCCCGAGTTAAGCCTTGTGTGGGAATCTGCCACGCCCAAGACACACTTCAGAACAAATGTCCTGGTACAGAGAAACACAGAGACAGGAAAACACCAGGAGAAACCAGTGAGCCACACACACACATGCACACACACACGCACACACACACGCACACACTCACACATATGAGCCACAATAGGTTATTTTACAAATAGTTTTTATTCAATTTTATTTTATCTGAGAAAAGGTCACATTTCAAGTCGCACACCCGCCGTAATTAAAATGTTATAAGCAGAAGGTATCCTTCAACATTCAACCCCACAGCAGGTCGAGTCTATCTTATTTTATTTGGAATATAAAAACAAGGAGCCTTGATGATTTCTACCCAATTGTTTTTAAGCTCAATAAACACAGATAATATTTGCGATTTCTCCTGCAGTTCCCACTCTGGCACGCACGCACGCACGCACACACTTTTATTTCTGTGATGTCAACGTTCCCATTTTTATTTCTGTGATGTCAACGAAGGGATACAATCTGTGCTGCCCTATGGGTTGTGAGGCGTTATAATCCAACTCATAACTACAACTACAGCTACAATGAGGCTGCCCAGTCACATGACAGGCAACCCAACCATGCAGTCACAACACACCCAGTCACACCAAAAACAGCAAACCAGGACGGGGCGGGGTCTGGCACCTACCCAGATGAGTGAGTCACACACACCCCCCACCCCCGTGGCACCCGAGGAAACCTCAAGAGGCTGTCGATGGTTGCCCGCCACGGAGGCTGCTGGCAATCGGACACGATTTCCAGGCAAGACCAAGAAACGCAAAACAGACCTCAACACCTCAGACTCTCTGCCTGGTCGGTGGTGCTGCGGACAGGGGAGGGAACCTCCCTTAACCCCCGCAGCTCCACTGCTGAGTGAGAGAACCAGGTCCTACAGACAAAGCATATTAAATTGAGGAGAAAAAAACAAACACTAAGCCACACTGAATTATGACTTCACCGGAGACATCTTCAGCCAATCAGCAAGCAGATTCACCCCAACATCCTGGATATTACAGAACAAGGCCTGATCCACACACAGCCTACGCTACACCTCAACCTGAAGTTAAAATCAAACTTCACTTTCTTCTTGAGGGGTGGAGGGGGGTACCTGTACGTCTTTAAGCTGGCTGCCTGTGTACACACACACTGGTTAGGCCTACTCGAGCAGGAGCAGTGCATAACAGTGCAGGTCTGGAACGCAGGGCCTTTCTGTGACTCATGCAGTTTCCCTGACCACAGCGCTACAAAACAAACTTTGATCTTTACCACTGATCATAATGCTGACTCCTCACGCCGCCCCGCCCCCAATGCCTCGCCCTGGCCAGCCCCCCCATGCACAGAGTCAGAGCCCGTGTGCACAGTTTGCACCTCCCACAGCCACACCGAGGAGAGAGGACAGCCGGCCAGCCGAAATTTGCAGAACGGAGTCTGTTCTGCTGCTCTGGCTGTGTGTGACATATGACACTCTTACAAGACTCAAACTCATTTGCACTCTAATAAAGCCAGCTCCACGCCCTAGGGTCTAAGGGTCGTTTCAAAATCAAAGTTGTTGCAGTAAGGGTGCTCAAAATCAGCCCTCAATGAAGGGAAAACCCAACAGTGACTTCGGGTTAAGTGGGCATTCCAGAAACCACACAAAACTTAAATTTCTGGATGTATTGAAGAAAGAAAAACATTGTCCACCAGCTTAGTAGTTGATTTATATTTGAATTAGCCCTTCACAGCGGACCATTAAAGCATGTATTTGTGCAATTTGTGAAAAAACTCCTTGGCTTCCGAAAACGGCAGCTTGAACCCTGATTCTCCACCCAGTAGTCGGACACATCTCAGTCGTCACACTTGGCCATATATAAAAATAATTACAAATAAAAAGCATGTCAGCTGTGTGAATTCAAATGTTTAGCTTTTCCTTAAATGGTTGTAATTCGGAGTTGTTCTGTGGTATTGAGGAACACAGGCATTGAGGATAATAAAATAACAATTAGCTGCATAAGTGGCTCATTTTAAACGCATTTTAGAGCAGCGTACATCAGCTACTTTGCCCACCGTGTATGCACTGAAAACTTTATTGAGCTACCGATTTGTTCTCCTGATTTTGAGGACTTTTCGCTAGAAATGCCCCTTTTTTTTTTAAACCCTTTTTATACTGTACAGCGTCCTTGGATTCCTAGGAAGGCACTTCAAATTAAACAACTTCTTATTATTGCCTAATAATAATAAGGTGCCTAATTGATGATGATTGTAAGGTGCATGAGCGTTCTATTAGTTATTTGGCAGACGCTTTCATCCAAAGCGACTTACAAGAGCGCACTCATGGCTAGAGATCACCGCTAGAGCTATCGAACAGCAAGTTGCAGGCTAATCAATCCGGACCAGAGTGCCACTTTTTACCATCCCCAAGTCCCCCCTCAAGCCCTGGAATGACTGTGTGGTGACATCATGACACGTGATCAAAATGAGAGCCCTCACTGAAAGCTTGATGGCTTTAGGGGTAACTTTGGAACTGGGCCAGTCAGTCATTCGCACTCTACTCTCAGACAATTCAATTCATTTTTGCTTTAATGGAATGCCAACACCACGCTTATGTTGTCAACACATTCTAAAATGAACAAATGGCACAAAAAAAACAATTTTAACATTGACACGGAACTTAATGAATTTTCTCTCTATTTTTCTGAGCGGGGTGCTAAGGGAATTTCACAATGGCAAGGAAGTAGAGCAGAAGTGATGCTCAAAGTCTATTTCGCATAAAACTCATCCTTTAACAATTCTTTCGCAATTGCTCTATAATCCTTTTACCCAAGCCCCTCGGTTTCATTACACGCAGATATAAATCGCGACATACAGAAAAAAGCCTAACTTTTCTAGACCGTTCTGTTCAGTCAAATTCATCAACCCGAGCACAGGTGGTCACGTTCACGCTGACCTCACTACCGGTCAGCGTCCTTCTTAGTGAGCAACACCATACTCAGGGTTCTCACTCAAATCAAATGTCCATCTCCCATGACATTTCAATGACAAATGCAAGGCTTTCAATTATTTATTTTTTTGCAACTGATGCAAAAATTGACTTTACTTTCATAACTTAACATGTTCTGTTGCCAGTGCAAATACACATCTCATGTTGTGTGTGAGAGAGGGAGAACAGACTTGTGGGAGGTGGCAACAATGGTGGCAGGGGAACAGACATTTTGCGTTAACGTTATCGGAAAAGGAGAAAAAACATATGACGTTACATGGAATCAGACATTTCCATAAACTAGAGCTTTTTCATCAATTTCCATGACTTTCGATGACAACATTTTCAATGATTTTCAAGGTTTTTCCATGACGCGCGGGAACCCTGCATACTGCTTCTTGCCAAAACTGGGATTACACCAGCCAATCCTCACATTGCACAGCCAACACTAGCCAATCCACACACTCCAGAGCTTTGATTGCATCCAGCACGCTGCACCCAAAGACCAAACTTAAACAAAGCAGGGGGAACAGGCCAAGCTAAGGTGTCATAGGGGCAGCAGTGTGGAGCAGACGTACAGAAATCGTACTTCTGACCAGGGCTGCAGTGGTTCAAATCTCTGATAGGACACAGGCTACTGATTCACATCCTTGAGCAAAGCCAGTAAAACTGAAATCATTGCATACCTAGCTGAACTGAAATCAGTGCATACCTAGCTGAACTGAAATCAGTGCACACCTGGCCAGAATATAGGCCTAGACTAACCAACAAATGGGTGGCCATAAGGCACAACATAGAAAACAATGCATACAAGGGGTTAGCAGTCACCATTTATGCAACATCAGTCACACAATCAGCAACATCACAGCCACACAATCATCGATACAATCAGCAAACCCACTGCGTTTCGGTTCGCGAGCGACACGCGGGGCAGCCAGCAGTGTGGTAAGAGGTCCCGCCCCTGCACAGGAAGGCTGTGGGCTCAGTAACCACCTGGCACAAAACGAAAACATAAAGCAAACACCCTTCACTCTCTGTACTTGGCATGGATGGCGCTGTCCCATACTGGTACCTAGTTTGAGGGTGGATGAGGAAAAACGGCCCCAAAATGCCACATTTCAGCCGAGAGAAAGTGGTTCCCCGGATGGCGTTAAACACCTCTGTGAAAAGTTCTAGTGACCCATTGAGAACACACAGGAGGCACCATGAACCACTCAGAATGGCTCATGGAACGTGAATGTGTAGGTACCTGGTGGGTCATAAAACTCCCACCGCATGCTAGGACAGAGCTCTGAAAGTATTACCCATGAGCCACTGCGCCACCTCTGATGATATCCTGACTCTACAACCACAGCAGCAGACCATTAGTGTGACAGAGCAACAGAGATGGGTGTGAATCTGCAGCAGAAGGTGACGGCTCCTCCTTGCAGGATTCCCACTCAAATCAAATTTCCATTTTCCATGACATTTCAATGACAAAGTGAAGGTTTGCAATTACCTTTTTTTTTTTTTTTTTGAGACTGATGCAAAAAACCTTGACTTTCATAACTTAACACGTTTTGTTGACAGTGCTTATACACATCTCATTGTGTGTGTGTGTGTGTGTGTGTGTGTGTGTGTGTGTGTGTGTGTGTGTGTGTGTGTGTGTGTGTGCGTGAGAACAACCATGGCAGGTGGCAGGGGAACAGACATTTTGCTAATTTCCGTGCCAGAGATTTTTCATCAATTTCAATTACATTTCCATGACTGAATACTTTTTAATGATTTTCAAGGTTTTTCCATGACACATGGGAACCCTGTCCTTGAGACAGGACAAGACCTCGGACTCAAGAGTTCCCTCCATCTGGAAACCAGGGTTTAGCTGCCCGAACCGTGTAAGATAATCACGTTTTACATTTGAGTGCTGCACCATGTTGTTACAAGGCCCCATTTGGGCCACATACAGACTGGTCAAACGATGTATGCAGTGTGTGATGACCTGGTTGCTGAAGGGTGTGACAGTCACAGCCTCTGGGGTCAGAATTCTCCATACAGAAATTGGGGGCATACACATAGAAGGGCACAGAGAAAACATACTGGGTCTTATTGTGAAGAGGCATCAATCTGTCTGCCTCACGTGGCTAACACCATTAACAAATCAGTCCACCATCTTTTCACATTTAGGAAGTCTGGCATAAACAACGCTTAGGGGACGATGCCCAACTTTCATATGGATGTGGACAAAAATGAGAGAGGGTGGGGCAATAGCAGCCATTCAACTTCGGAACAAACGACAGCACCCCTGCTTCTAAAGTAGTGTGCGAGTTTCTCTCCTCCCTCTTAAATCAGAGAATAGCAGCCGTCAGGATTTTTGCCCACTGCTCTGTCACTGATTACTGACTCAAAGTGAAGACAAAAGCTACCATGCTCCAGTTGTATAATTACAATTCTACGTTAACTAAATTAGGTGGTTTTAGACAGCTAGCTCGCTTTATATCGTCTGTGCATTGGTAACACACCTTCTAGCTACTTGGTGTTGATCTGATGCTGTTACTACTACTATCCCACGAAGTGAATGTCGTCCCTGTAGACGTGTCTGTCCGAGAAAGCGAACTAGATAGCTAAAGATGAGTTATGGCATTCCAACCCTGCTCATCGAACAAGCTTAAACCATGGGTGTTTAAATATAGCGACCAGGGCAGGCGAGGGGGTTACTGGACTCGGCCAATGTGTCCTAACGTTAACTATTATTACTGTGTGTGACGTTTCCAACAAGCCGACCCATAACACAAACCACCCCTTAGATCGGGACCCATATATAGCGCACAACGGACAAATAGCATGCTCCAACATCTACAAGGGACAAATGCAAGAACATTGTTGTTTAGCAGGCCACACTTCATACGAATCCTGTTCAGCGGGATAGTATACTACGTTAGCTAGCTACATTAACTAAACAGCGGACTAAAATGTGAAAATGCTTTTTTTATTGGTGTCATACCCTTGTGAATACCTAAATCGCCACACAATTAATGAACTAATCTTAACGGAAAGCTAGCTTGCAAGCTAGCTAATGAATTACATAACAAACCTTGCTAGCTGGCTAATATTACGCCTGATCCGATTGGATTATTTCTGACGCGCGCCAGTGTTTGTTGATCACGTTGAAAGTGATAAACAAACGCAATATAGTTTAGCCAACTACCAACAGCTACCAAATGCCACTAAATATCTAGTTGGCAAGTTAGCTAACAAAGCAAGGGTGATCCAGATGATTTACCGTTATATCCCAAGAGAACACCATAACGTTGGCAAGCTTGCCAACTAACCAACATTAGCTAACCAGCTACGCCAACTCACGATGACGGTCGTTTCTTAGCTAGATTGTTAGCCATCTATATTATTTCCACGAACGTTACAATCGCGAGAGAATTCACGTTAGGCAGATATTACTAACCAAACAACCCGCGAATCGAACAAGTTCGTCATGTTCGCAATGTTACCAAAACGGTCGCTGGCCATCGAAACACACTGTATACCACTAAGCTATTAGCTAGCTAGGCAACGTTGGCTATAACATTAGCTAGCTAGATACCTTTCAAAGCAAAATACGGTACTTACGTCGCCAGAGATGAATGAATGCACGTACAAATTTCAGCTGCGGGCCTCTGGATTGGTTTCTTAGCGAGCGTACCTGTAGGTAGTTAGCTAATTGTATTGTATTTCTATTTTTCTCTAGCTAGCTAACAAACTAATCAAGATCTAATTCACAGAACCAACTGATTTGATTTTCAACGGTTCTCTGCTCTGGTCATGTTCAATCGGATACATGTTTGACACCTAACCGTCAGTCCACTACAAAAAAACCCAATAATTATGTTCAACAGGTTGCGGCGCGAAACAAAACGAGACATTGAAATGAAGTGAAATGAAACGTTAGTAGCAGATGACGCTGTAGCCTCCATTGCAGGAGCGCAGTTCTCCCTCGGCTCTGTGACCTACCTAAGGGGAGGGCCTTCTTTCCCTGCCTTGCAGATGATTGGCCTATCAACCAGGCGACAACTGGTTGTTCTGACCGACGGTCTAAATATTTCTGGATTGGCGAGCGTCTTGTCAAATTGCCATACTTATTTATGTTTCGAAGTACTGTACTGTAAAAATGTATTTTTTTTATCGGTGATGTTTTAAATATCTTCTAATCTAATGTAATATAATATTGGATTAGATTGGTTTGGTAAAGATATCTGAGAATCCCTAAAACAACGTGTCGTACAGCATCATTCTGCTATTCCATTTTCTGTGTAGTCAGCTGGCAGAAAGGTAGCTCAAAAAAAATCTTGAAATGAGTAAATGCCTTTTACTAGGTTTCAGACTTTTCACAATACATTTAAAACATATTTTCTTTAAAAATAAGGGGTAGGGGTGGGGGGGTGAGCTAGATTATAGTTTTTCTCTAAATAATGGTGCCCACATGCTCATAACAATGACAAAATGACAAAAGCTGTTTTATTGCTCCTTCCTGCGTGCAACAAAGTACAGCAACCCTGACAAATGTTTTGAGATAAAACGTTTTTTTGGGTGAATTTCTTTTTTATTATTCATTAATGACATTAACATTGGAATGTTGTACCTACAGAATAGTTGGTCAAAGAAACTTCAAACTTTTTTGAACAGTTTTACTTCAAGGTCTTTAATAGTGCAGGTGCTTTACGCGTCTGTTGACATCTCTTTCACTATAACAACTTTGAGAGAGCAGATTCTCAGTGGATCAGAACAACGCTCTTCCTCATTCAATAGAGGAGACAGGAAAGGAAATATTCTTCCAGTGAAGGTGTCTTTAAATGTGTAGATGAGTGACATGTCAATCGGGTTGAAGAAGGACACCTTCCCCCTGTCATAGTCCAGCTGCACTCTGATCCTCTGGGGTTTCCTCACCAGTTTGAGAGGGGTCCACAACCTGTCACAGGCACTATACTCCCTACTCTTTCGGTGGATAGCCCAGTATCCTCCAGATTGGTGCATAGAAAACCTCCCTTTCCTGTTAGTGGATTCTTTGGCCACACCTACAGCCCAGAAGGCCCGCTCCCCCACTTGCACTTCCCAACAGTGAGTCCCAGAGGAGAGTCCCTGTGAGCCCAGGACGCCCGCACATGGGTCGAACCGCTCCAGGTTACTCGGCACGTCCTGGGGATTTCTGCTCATTGTCACTGCCGTGAGATCATCAGTCAGCGCTAGAGATGACCCGGCTGTGTTGGGGTCAAAGGTTACTGGACCTGAGATTGAATAAAGAGGAACACGGAAACAATCAACAACCTCAATCTGGTATTAAGGTATGCACAATCTCACCTGGGCACCGAACATGGTGCTTTGAACATCATGCAAGAAAAGCGCTTCATGAATAAAGTTATTATTACATTATGAATAAATTATGATCCTCTATTTCAGTATAGATCTGCTTTTGTATTGCACAGCATGGTTGCCAAGGCATGTCAGTGCATCTACAATAAGCCGTTACCTGATTGGATATTGTCTCATTAACATCACATTGTGACCCTTTAATTCATGTTCATTGTGAAACATAAGTGAGCTGCGAGCTCAGAGAAGAAATTGGTCAAATGTCAAAAAATGGTGTCGAGTGTGAAGAAGCAGACATAGGAAGAGGAAACAGAAATGTGGGATTGGCTTGTTAAAATAAGAACCCCTGGAGTCCTGACTACAACGGAATCAAGAGGTCACATTAAATTAATTCCCCAAATCAGAAAATGTTAGTATGTATGGTTTAATTTCATTCAATTATTTAGTATAAAACCTGTTTTGCAAAAACTAGGGAAGTCATCCTCAGATGTGCCATCTTTGGAAATTGTATTGAGTAGCACTCAATGCCAGCCATACGTTGTTGAGCAGGGGCGCTGCTTGGAGACCCAGAGGGTGTTGTGCAGATACATTTTTGTCTCAATTGTTTAAAAACCTTCAACTCATCTCATCTCTTGCTTGTGGGGCAAACAATGGAGAAGACTTCTTCCTTCTCCTCTCTTGTCGTTCTTTCTTTGATCACCTCAGGTCCAAATAGACTTATTTTTGTGTAGTTTAAAAGTGATACCCACTTGGCCGCATATTTTGGCCTCAAAATATGCACATGGTATGCATAATGCATACTGGTTAGCAGGCCTGCATCCTCTTCGACTGGGACTTAAACCCACAGTGGTTCTGCGTGGCTCAGTAGGTAGAGCATGGCGTTGACAACGCTTAGGTTGTGGGGTCGATTTCCACTGGGACCACATATACTGATAAATATATGCACTCACTACTGTAAGTTGCTTTGGATAAAAGTGTCTGCAAAATGGCATATATTATTATATTATATTATTATTTAATAATATTGTATATTATTATATTATTAAACCCCTACTTAGATCCATAGATCCATGGGAACAATTTCTGTTTAATCTGTGTTTTGCCCAGACCATATCTATATAAGTATATTGGGATTTGCTTGTTTTTATTTGGTTCGGACATACACCTCACTGCCGAAAAGACAATCAAAATAGCCAGATCTGACTCACTGTACTGCACCGTCCCCAGCATCTTCTCCCAGACTCTGAACTTCAGATTGCCCAGGTGTTTGGCCACATCTATCAGCACCCCTGAAAGCAGCTCTGGATCCTGCAGTGTGCACTGGGCTCTGTAATGACAAGCAGGAGTCACTCATTCTGTAGGTGTGGGGTTTGGCAAAAGTTATATTGCAAAGGATGCAGTTCACTTGCCTGCTCTTGGTGTTGTGGAAATTCTAGAGGAGAAAGGATAGCAAAGGAGATTGAGCACAACATAAAGGGAACCGGTTGGAAAAATCATGAAATAATTGTTCAAAACAGTTGATTTGGGGTTTATTACCTCAATGAATGAGATGTCATTGGTTTCCATTTCCTGTTGGACCTCTCTGACTGTGAGTGCCAAGGACATAATCTCATCAGTGAGTTTTTCTATTTTCTCCTTCATCACCTGACTCTTCTGCTCCTCTTCCTCCCTCAGTGCAGCTAGTCTGGCTTCCTCTTCAGAACAAAGAACAAGGGGAAGCAAAAAAGAACAAAGATATAAACACCTATATATACACTTATCAGGTTTGTGAGCACTGATCTCTTATATACAAATAATTTAATTTCTACAAATATTTTGTATTACTTGATGGACAAAGGTTTTTAATGGAAGATTCAGCGGCCAAGAAAATCTGAAAACCATCTCCTTTTACCTTGATGTGGTCGGCCAATTTATTATCCACCTCCCAGGCCTGGCCAAGTGTCTTCAATTTGCCTTTCAGAGCCCCCACAGCAGTCTGGAGCTCCTCCTACAATGCCAGAGACCAGTCAGTGCACAGGGCAGCATTGGACACCACTGAGAGGCCACTGCATGAATTGTGGGCAAGGAAGTAGGTTTGTAACCGTAATGATGCAGGTTATATGCCCAGTTCGGCAGTTGTACTATTGAGCAAGGTGCATAATCTTACATGACTGTAAAAGTACAATGCACAGGGAGCACAATGCATAGGAAATGCAATCCATTTGTCATCCATCATCATGGGAAAAGGCAAATAACTCATAGAAGAAACAAGACAAGGAGATGGTTAAAAATAAATATATAAAAACTAAATACCACTGTGTGACGGTACTGGGCGGCATTGGACACTATTTTTCCCTAATTGCCTTATTGTATTATTGTTTAATGGTTTCATTGTCTTGATTGTTTAAGTGGATTATTGTTTCAGTATTTTCACCTGTGTCTTGTTTGCATTCATTATTTAAATCGTCTGTTTGCTGAGATCTGTGCTCAGTCTTGAGTTTGTTTTGCCCAGAGTTACTGCTAGCTTTTGCATGCGTACCAGGACTCTTGTATTGAGTCCAGGCATGAGTACCAGGACTCCTTTTGTCTTTTGTGATTTTGGTTTATTGTTTTCAAGCTATATGTTTTGGGAACTGTGTTTGTTCCACTTTGGTTTGTTAGCGGTTTAGTTTTTGTGTTACCTCCTGTCTTGTTTGTACTGCCCTGAGCTTTAGTTTTTCAGTAAATATTCTCATTTATCACCACATCTCTGTCTCTGCCTCATCTCTGCGCTTGGGTTCACTAAACCACCAGCCGTCCCGTTACACACTGTCCATTTTAGATTAAAACCACTGGAACTATGTAAACCTGCTTGGTAGAGGATACAAGTGCATCTTGCCCCTATGCACGGCGAAACAGATGGTTTGGAAAGCAAAGAAAAATCCAGGGTCACAATTGCAAAACCTGAGATCTACAAACCTGATTTCTCACATTTATTAAAGTTGTGAATAATTTGGGTGGATACTGAGGTACTGTATATATGTTAAAGATGTCTCACAGTTGTGCTTGGAAATTCAAACTGTTTGAAAATATATATATGTCATGGCCACTCCCAATGATAATATCACAGCCATTTGGCTTAACATAATATTTATTGTTTATTGCACTTGTACTTTGATCTCTGTGTACAAGCCTGATTGCAATATGTCACCCTTTTCTGACAATGAACAACTATCAAGTTTTATGAGGTCCTACTTTCTTCACTCTGACAGAAAAGATGCAAACATTGCCACAACGTTGCCATATTGCCCCTTCTGCTGAATAAAGAGTATTTCTTTCTGCAGTCATCTTGTATCTTTTTTTCTGAAGCAAAGCTGAATCTAGACTCTAAAGCTGTTCAGCAGCTGGGTGTCAGTGTTTATGTTTTATAAAGTGAAATGTATACATTTTTAAAGAAGTGAATATAGAACACCAGACCTTCAGCTCCTGCGCTCTCTCCTTGGCGGGACACGGCTTGTGGCCTTGGTGCTGCTTGGACGTCAGGCACACTACACAGACGGTTTTGTTGTCCTGGCGACAGTAGAGTTTCCTCTCCTCTTGGTGTTCTGGACACAGGAGGTCACCGGGAGGGTGGGGCTGGGCACAGCGCCTCTGAAGATAGACCTCCACAGAGAAGCGCAGGAGAGCGTTGATTTGGTTTTTTTTTAAGCTTCTGTCCCTACAGACGGGGCACACCACAAAAATATTGGACCCATCCTCCAACCCACACATGGGCAGGCACTCCTGGCAGAGGCTGTGATTGCAGGGCAGGGAGACTGGGTCCCTGTAGAAACAATAGCACTGTGGGCAGGTGAACCGGGACAGGGTAGATTCTTGAGCTCCCATTTCCCTTCCTGATAGATCTGAGTTGACTCTGCACTCAGACAGGACGTCATAAACAAGGGCAGGAGGGAGGGACTACAGGTCATTGGCCCTGACATGAAATGAATCACTACAGAGCACATGCATGCACACTGATACGCCTGTGCACACACTTTCATGCCATGGTTCTTTATTGAAATCTTTATTGGCGTCGTGAAATTGCACGCACACATGACTTTGCAGTCTGCGGACGTGGGTTTATCTTTATTGGCATGTAAAGGCAAATATTTGAAATATTTACAATTTTATTATAAACTCAGGCATTTGTTAAGCTAAGGCCCTTATCTAAGGGTGTTAAATTGCAGAAAAAAATACTAAACATTTAAACGGATGATTTTGAACCATTTACACAATAACAAATAGAAGTAAAATTCCTTGTGAAATACATACTTAATATCCCTCTGCTCAGATAATGCGTTTAGCTCAAAGAAAGCTATTCACATTAGTCAAATACAGCTAAGGCTATTAAGGCTGGTAAGTTATAAAGAACATAAGAACATAAGCAATGTTTGGAGGCAAGTTGGACTGAAATGTTAAATTTTAAAGGGTTACCATCTCAATTCAATTCAATTCAAATACTTAAAAACATGAAGGGCCAAAATCTACCGAGGGCACACAAAATTAACGTTCGTCATCACTGTCTGGATTTTGTCAAGTTTATTGAAAATCAGTGGACAGTTTGAGAGAGTACCATAGAAACAGAGGAGCCACCATTTATGCTGTCTTGCATTGGACCAGGGCTCTTCAACCCTGGTTCTGGAGAGCCGCAGGGTGTGCTGGTTTTAGTTTTCACCTTAAAATCATTATCCAGTTCAGACCCAAGAAACCAGGTGAGATGGATTAACTGCGCAATCAACTGCTTCAATTGATCAATTAAGTGCTGAGCAACAACAAAAACCAGCACAGCCCACACCCCTTCAGGATCAGGGTTGAATAGCCCTGCATTGGACCTTTAGCACTCATGTTGGGATTAAGCCTGTATGGTGGATTCCACCCTTGAGCCGCAGATACACAAACACACATGTGCATGCTTGTGCGCTTACATGCATGTACACACACACTTGCACAGATTTTCATTGCTGCACTCAGGAATGAATTCTGTTACCATTTTTGAAACATTTCCCATTTTCTCTTCATTTGAACTCTCATCTTAGATTTTTGGATTCTCAGTGTTCTTATATGTTTAACAGTGGAGGATGATGGTTTTCCTCTTGTCCTTTATTAGTGCATAAAACAGTTGAGAACAGTTTTTTGTGTCTACTACTGTTCTCTGCTCATTAATTAGTATCTGCTGCCCCCTGTAGGCCAAATTGTGTCATGGCCACCATGTCTAAAGAAAGACCAGACACAGGCTTTGTTGCATTTGTTCAGTAAGGCTCTTGAGAAGGGTTTAGAAGAAAAGGATCTCTAACTACAACAAGTGCTTGCTTGCAGTAAATGTTTTGCCCAAAGACAGGATACTAAAAGGAGGGCTTTTGTGTCCAAACAATTCTGACTTGCACGCTCTTCCTGCTCCGTTTCAGGTGACACACAGCTTGGCACTTCTGCTCACCATTTCTTTAGACCCTTGGAGGATTTGACACCAATGATGCACAGCCTGACCCATCTGATACGCCGCCAGCTAAAGTCACTTCAAAATGTTTTTGTTAAAACTGATAATTATTTGTCATTTATGTTTCTATTTACCCTAATTACCTTTCTCTTGTTTTACTTGTCCATGTAGTTTTAGCTGTATTTGTTTTTATATTATGTGTTTATTTTTAGCCCAGTCTGGCTACACCACTGAGACTGTACTCCTCTCCATCAGTGAAACACTCAGCTAGATTCTTCTCTTCCTTCAATGTTAATTCTACTCAACCTCTTGACACTGTTGAGCACTCATCTCCTCTCCCCCCTGGCTGCATGGAGATCTCAGACCCAGCTCTTAGATGGGTTCAATCTTACCTCCCTGGACGCTCGTTTAGGGTTTCCTGGGACAATGGTTTGTCTCAATCCCATGGCCTTCCTACGGGTGTCCCCCAAGAATCTGTACTCCCCCCTCCCCCCCCCCCCCCCCCTCCCCCCCCCCACAACCCCCTTCTCCCTTTACATTCATTCTCTTGGTTTCTCCTATTATTCCTATACTTGTCTTGACTTGTCTGAAGGACATCTTGAGCTGGATGATGGACCGTCGCCTGAAGCTCAACCTGGCTGAGGTCGAGATGCTCTTCGTTCCCTCTAAGTCCTCTCCGCTCCAAGATCTCTCCCTCAGTCTGGATGCTAGATGTGAGCTCACTCGTAGCAATTCCACTTTCAGGACCCTAGGTGTATCCCTAGATTACCAATCGGCATGCAGATTCTTTCTATGCAACATCTGAAGAATCCACCCCTTCCTTACCACCTATTCTGCTCAGCTCCTTGTCCGGGCCTTGATACTCTCAAGACTGGACTACTGCAATTGCCTCCTTGTCGGTCTCCCTGCCGGTGCCACCAAACCCCTGCAGCCAATTCAGAACGCAGCTGCACAACTTGTCTTCAATGTTCCCCAGTTACACTCCTCCTTGCCTCACACACCTTTCTTAGCATGCTGAGTTTAAAACCTTGGCGCTTGCCTGCAGGGCAGTGAATGGGAAGACTCTGTCACATCTCCAAACAATCATAAAACCTTACACGCCAGCCAGATCGCTCTGTTCCACAGCTTCGAGGTGACTTTCTCTGCGTGGTTGCTCTTCCCAGCCACCATGTCTGTACCGGCCCCCAGTGGTGGAATGAACTTCCCATGGTGGTCAGGACAGCAGATTCACTGGCCATCTTCCAACAGACTGAAAACTCACCCCTTCCCATCTAGCACTTTTTCTTTCTATGATGGATGTCTCTGTATGGATGTTTTTTAAGATTTGCAGCATAGTTCTAGGATTTACATAGTTAACCTATGGTAGTCTGATTAGTGACGATACGTGTCAGCTCAGCTTTCATTGGTTGCTGTCCTCAGGGAGCAAGGTCCTGGGTTAAAGGTTAATCATGGGTTAATCACACTGACAGTCTGTCACTTCGGCAACATAGTTACATTGTGAGAATGCTATGCATGATCCAGATGGTATAAAACCCATTAATATTTATTTTTCTTTTTGCCTTGCATGTGCCCCCAGTCAGGATATCATATAATACGTAATACAAAGATAGTGACATAGAACAAATAAAGAAAATGGATCATCATATGATCACCCATGACACACTGGGGTAAACAGACTGGCACAGTTGTGTTTTCTTAGCTCAGTAGTTGAGGTAAATCATGTCCGCCAACAGTGTTAATGGACGCTATTGGCATCAGGCCGTCAGTGCATCTCTAAACATAGAGTGAGCACGTCTTAATAATCTCCAAGCGGGCTGAAGGAGAGCAGGACACTCATTTTCTTCTTCTCTCTTTCTTGTTCCCTCTGTCTCTCTCTCCCTCTCCCTCTTCCTCTCCTTCATGTTCTCTCTCGACAGCACTTTGATTAATGTGAATTGCCTCTTGATTCCAGCTGCACAACAGCAGCCAGGCATCGTTTCTGGCCTCTTCGCCTCAATAAAAAGTGATCGGGGGACGGGCTTATGATGTGAAACCTCTCACTGTAAATTAGAGATTAAACAAGGTCAAACTGCCAGGTCGATCTTTCTTCCTTTGGCCTGCGTTCCAGAAAAATGGCATTGCACACTGAAATAACACCTGTCATGTGCAGTCCCGCCCCTCTGCTGAATGTGACAAATTGAATTGGACCTGTTGTGTGACCGGCAGTTTGCACGTGAGTAAATGCATGTATGATTAAATAAATGATAATGACACAATGAGCAGGGCAAACGCCGCAATTGAGGTTGTCCCGCAAGTGTGCAGGGTTATGATTGGTACTGCATTAACCATGTTTTCATATTTTCCATTTTCATAAGCTGCTTAGCTGACTGTTGTAGGTGACAAAGTCACTGCCCGCGTATGACTGCAGATTTTAATCTCACGCACCGTTTGACTTTCCCTCATTAAATTGATACGGTTGGGCCCAAGTGCCCTTTGGTCCTCTTGATTTCTTTAAGCCAGTCTGTACATATGGGTGGTGAGAATAACCTTTTATTCTAACCTATAAAATAATTTCCAGGACTAAACCTTCCTTCTACACCCCCTTACCCCTCCATCCACAGCAGACTGTGTGAGCAGTGGCAGACAATCTCACAGACATACACACTTTCACGTGGACGCACAAATACAGGCAGCCTCGCACACTTTTGCACCTGCATAAAAACACATACACACACTCACACGTCTGACCCTCCCTTAGTGCTGTACGATGTTGGGAGGAGGTGAACGTGCTCTTTGCGGGGGTTTAAGGCTCCATACACTGTAAAGGTGCTTTGTGACAATGTCTTTGTAAAAAGCGCTATACACATAAACTGAATTGAATTGACCTGAACAAGGCAGATGAGTGTGATGTTGCACTGTCCCGAGTCATGCCTTCTCTCTTTCTTTATTCCTCTATCTCCATCTTTGTATTCTCCGTTTCACTTTCTCTTTAAAAAATTGCTTCATTGGTGTATATAATAATTTTTATAACTACAGTGTAATTGTCTCTCATTAGTTTTCTCTTTCTTTTTGTTATTTCTCTCTTTCTGTCGGTTAAATCAGAGTAACCCATCTAAAACCATAGCTTTCACTTCAAGTATATAATCATCATCCAACTTCTAGCATTGTGCACCAACTGCAATGACATTTTCTGCGGGGAACCCCATGTCACTGCGCACATGTATTTGTGTGTGTGTGTGTGTGTGTGCATTTGTGTGTGTATATGAGGCATGTGTGTGATAGAGAGATTGAGAGAGCACATGGACTATTTGTGTGCAACAGACACAGCGGAAGATTTAGCATTTCATCCAGATCCCCTTTATATTATAATCCTCATAATCAAAATATGATTGCTGCTGCTGTTTCCCCTTGTTATTATGTATTATTATTATTATTCATAAGATTATGCAAAGCCCTGATATCCCCCCCAAAAAACTCAACAGTCGTGGTTGCCATGATAACACGTTTTTACAGTGTGAGGGCCCAGCGCATGGTGGAAATGTTGCTCGATACATTCATAGGAAATTTAATGGGGCGGTCTGGGGGCTCAGAGATTTAAATGTACAATGCTAACATGGCTGATTAATACAGATTAATCTGAAACACTCTTTGATAAACAATGTGCAATTATACCTCTCTAAAAGAGAGGTATTCACTTCAAATGCTCTTTCTGATGGATCTGGAATGTATGCCATGAATTATGTTCATTGACAATGACTGGGGAATGGGGGCTGGGCATGGGGGAAGGGGGGTGATGTGTGTGCAAAGCATTGGGCTCTTTCCTAATGTATTCCTGCATACTTGTACACTTGACAGTATGTACTGCCAAGCATACTGGTGAGTACATAGTCTAGGACTCCCTTGCAAAAGGGATACCTCATCTCATTGGGACTTCCTGGTAAAATAGAGGTTAAATAAAATAAAATAGGAGTGGAGTGGAGTGTGGAGTGTGTGTGTATGTATGTGTGTATGTTCACATATGTGTGTGTGTGTGTGTGCATGCGCAACTGGGCATGTGTGTATGTATGTGTGCCTGCTTGGACATGTGTGTGTGTGTGTGTGTGTGTCTGTATGGTAGGGTTGAGTTGGGTAGAGTTGAATGTGTAAACTGAGAACAGACAGGCGGGAGATCTTCTTGATAATCTGACCTAGATGTCCTTTTACAGATCAGCTGTCAGTGAAAATAAGAACGGATTTGAGCCTCATCGCACTGCGACACAATCTAAGGACAGGATTTGCAGACAGGAAGATTTGTCCCAGGGCTTAGAACAGGGAACGGGAGCTGGTGGGGAGTAATGGTGTGACTGGGGATTTAAGCTACAAGAAAAAAACATCTACCACTTGTACTTGTTCTTTTTTCAAAGCAGATTAGATGAGATGGAGAGCAGAAGAATTATTAATTTGTCCCAGAGCTTGTTTTATAAGAGGATCATCTGCTGGCTGTCTTTTTATAGTGCTGCTATGACATTCTTATGGGCTTTTGGGATGAGAAGAATCCTTGTCGGTTGATAGATGAAGGTAGGGATCATTTATAGAGTGTTTTACATCCGTCGGGGTGGATCAGTCAAACTTTGTTTGTATAGTACATTTTACAAAATATTTGTCACAATTACAGCAGACCCCGGCCTGAGCCCCCACAAAGGCAAGCCTATGGCAACAGTGGCAAGGACAAACCCCCGTTGTGGAGCAAACAGGAAGAAACCTTAGGAGGAACCAGACCCAAGAGGGGGAGCCCATCCTCCTCCGGTCAGTCCAGGGTCTGGGTTTGTAATGACCAACAGTGGTCAATGAGTCCTTGTGCAAGACAACTCAGTATGGGACTTAAGTTATTTATATACTTAACTTATTATTCTATACTTCCTTACTTAATGAATTAATATCTGGATAACTAACCTTATCTACGAGGGGTACAGCTAAAGCCTATTGCGAGTGCGCGGGGACATTAAATGGACATGGCTGGGATATTCTTGGTACTGATAAGATTGTAATTCCAGAGGTCAGTCCCTCGGTCTGCCAGTGGTGGCAGCTGGAAAGGGGCTGCCGTGGCAATGAGGATGAGAAGCAGTGGTCGATGCTCCGTTGGGCAGCTGGGATTCATCCGTCGGGGACAATGTCTTAACTTACATAAATCAAAAACATTTTTTTAAGACAAGCGAGGAAAAGCTGGATTGAGGACTGATTGTGTAGAAATTAAGGAAGAGGGGGATCACGGAGGGAACGATCTGTGGTGTCTTGGCTCTGGTGAAAGGACAGAGGGCACGGGGGAGAAACCCTTTGCAGCGCACGTTTTCTCCAGCCCACTGACCTGGGACCTGTCTCAGTGCAGCGTCAATCAGCATGTTTGGAATCCATTCACAAAATGATGACTGTTTGCTTATGTTGGTATAACATAACTGATGACTGTTGGTATGTCTGATACTGTTCCATCCAGTATTTAACATTACGGGATTCTGTTAGTGCTGCCACATCCTTGACAAAGGCAAGGAGAGTACTAAAACTAATTAAAATGTTTAGCTATCAGTTGCCCGAAACCATGGTGACTTATATAGCTTGATCTATACAAAAATCTTTCATATATTCAGCTGGATATTCATTGAAGCAACTCAGGTTAAGCACCTTTCTCAAAGGTACAGCAGCCGGGTCACAGCTGGGAATCTAACCTGCAGTTTGTAGGGGGCAGATCGGCAGGTCCTGTTCCATTCCACCCCATACTGCCATCCTGTAAGCTGCCACGTGTATGACATGCTCTGATTATAGCCTCACGCGAACACACCATACTTTTCAGGTCTAGAGCTATCATACACTGTATTTCTTTATATATAATGTCCTGGCTCCTCTCTGAACGTTATACAATGGACTCCACTGCCCCCCAGTGGGCCAAGTGAAACCCCGTTGGTATGTCTGACACAATGACTGTATTGCATTAACCTCACTTGTCAGGCTCATAGCCTCCTATGTGCTTGACCAAACTGACATTCTGATATGAGATATGCCTTCCTGACTTAAAAGGATGTGCTTTGCTAATGAACGAATTGTCAGTTACTTCTTCTGACAAACCGTGATCTCACGTAAGTGGTGCTCCAATCGGAGGTGGCGATTCAAATCGGAAGTGCAATCGGGACCCCTCTTTCAGACAATGCTATGATCAGACTGCAGATCAGGGGCGGCTCAGAAAATTTTGGTTGGGGGTGCTTTATGGTTGTGAGGGGATGCTCATGAAATTTAGACACCCGTGCAGGTCACGGGCGCGCAGACCACGACTACGAGGGCTGCATTATTACGCATAATGTTTAAACCATCTAGTCAGATATTACAGCACGGCTACTACAACAAGCATGCTATGCATTGATTTAGCTTATGTACTGCCATCTCACGCACTCAAAAATTAATACAATGACCCAGACCCTCAATACCAATAGCCAGGAAACCATTGCCACAACATGACAGATAAACACTTGACCTTAGAACAGCTTATGTTGCGGCTTTTTTCGCTGCGACCGATTCATTCACCCCGTCGACAGAAAATGGTGCGGCTCCCAGTGTTTTCTTTTCCGTGGAAACCGGGTCCAAATGGCTCTTTGGGTGTTATGGGTTGCCGACCCCTGGCTTAGACCATCTCACTCATTGCAAAATCAACGGGAGCTTGTGTTGGCTCGATTTCTTTTTAGTTTTTTAGGAAAAGATCACGAGGGACGGAGCCCGAGAAAAATGTGTGCAGCACCTGCACTGATTCAAATAACTCCGCCGGTTGTATGTTTTTAACGCTGTCCACCAAAACAAGATTTGGACGATGAGCGTGGCAATGGATATACAGTGCCTGCGGGACATCTTTTCTGAGTTTATCTGCTACACCGTTATGACAGCCTGACATAGCATTGAGCAACGGACGTACTGTGGTCAATGTTGCATTTATTAAGTGTCAGTTTAATTGTTTTTAAAAGCGAATCATTGTCTAATCCATCGGCTGGAGTGAAATGTAGGAATTATTCCAGTGCAACATCATTGTGCAAATAGCGTGCCACCACAGACACCTGTTGTTTTTTTGCTGATGTCCTTACTTTCGTCGACTGTCAATGCAAACAGTCCAGCTTTCTCTATATCACTACTTATTTGCTCCCTGACCATATTTGCCATAATTTCAATTAACTCGTTCCGTATATCATGGTATACTTCGCATTTCTGGGATTGTCTGATATTTTTGCGCAACAGTTTTATCGAACTTGCCAATAACGTGTAAAAGTTCAATGAAGTTTAGCACACACACACACACACACACACACATGGCCTCTACTACGGAATTATATTAATTGTCGGCTGGTAGTTATTTTGATTTAAAGTGTTTAATGAAAATGTTAAATTGTAAGGAAATGCTTGGGGGGGCTGCGTTGCTATGCAAATTCCTGACGGGGCTACAGCCCGGCAAGACCCCACCCCCCCGGCGCCGCCACTGCTGCAGATGCATCTGACTTTGTGAAATCAGCTGACAAGAAATACCAAAGTAGCCCATCAGACAGCTCAGACGCCTCACACACATTCTTCACACAGCACATCTTCCACAACCATCATGATTATATTTCAGTTAATCGGCAGTGAGGTTTTCCCACACGGCCATGTTCATCTGCAGGTCTACTGTCCATTTCTGCTTCTCACCTCATGTTCCTCATTCACACGCTGCAGATCGGACACCGGTTGTAGTGCCTCTACTGTTCTTTGATTTACTGAGTATAAAATAAAATAAAATATGATGATTTAAGGTGATCCCAAATCCTCCACACATCGATATAATCCCACAACACAAGATAAACCTGATTCTAGAGAGGGTAGTGTATCATTACTGGCTAGAGCTGCTCATCTGAGTCATGAACAGCTGCTCCAGTGTATCTTTAGATGCCTCTTCTAGCTGTACATAAGCATTAATTTGTTATGTTACTGTTTTCACCTTGCCACACCACTGTCAAGGGCCTCTCATGCACGTACTTCTTCCTCTGTTAACTTTTTTCTGTGCCTGAAGAACAGCTTTTTAGCTGACACAAAGTTAACTAGCTACGAACTCGCCTCCATTCTTCGAATTTAGCTTGCATCAGCATCTGTACGTATTGCGTGGTAGTCTGATAACATTGATAATGACATGGTAGATTGGTCGCTGGCATGGGAGCCCCCTGTCCATTGCAGTATCTTAATAATGCTATTAAAGCTTTAAAAATACATTTAATAAAAAAAAAAAAATTATGTCTAGCCTAGACCTTTTAAAAGTTGTGCGCATATATACAATACATGCGTCTAGATTAACACTTGGGGGCGCCAAATGTCTACCAATACTTTAAAAAAAAATATATATATAAGGCAACCATAAGGGGGTCCCCTAGCGACCGCGGAAACGGACACATTTTGTGTTTTGAATTTACTAGTTAGTGAAGAAACACTGTTGACTTGCCGAAGGCTCAAGTGGTAGAACTGATGATAATGATACTATTACATATTGGTGGTGCTGATGATATTGTTTTGTTAATTACAACAGAAAGCACAGAACATTATTAGGCAGAACACGGAATGCAACACAGTAACACATCTTATGATAAATATGAAATAGAGATTGGACAATTTCATGTTAAGCTATATTGTTTTTTTCTCTTATTAAACAATGTATTTATTATGCATAACAATATTTATAAGCTACTCCTTAATTTTGGTTGTGAACATTTTAATTCCTATAAATCTTAAAATGAGTAAAACAGTTTATTTTACCATGGTAGTTAAAATATTTATTTTTATTTTTCCCCTCTGTCAGCTGGTGAATTTGTGATTTATAGTGACTACCTCGCCCCTGCCATATCTGTGTAAATTACAGATGCCATATATATTCCAATTTCACCCAGTGAGTCTGGAATAACATGACTTTTCACAGACCAGCTATGCTGGGAAAAAATTCCCCTCATGGCACTGGCTGCCTCTGGACATTCCATTTATTGAAATTTCACACTGGCAAATTGTGGAATTGTGGAAGGGAGGGGGTACAGTGAGACACAGACACTGGGAAATGGTGAGGGGAGGCAGGGGGGAGTTGTAGGATGGAGGGGGTACAGTGAGACTCACACACCACTGGGAAATGGGGGGTGGTGGGGGTTGTGGGAGGTAGGTGGTACAGTGAGCAGTGAGATACTCACACTGGGAAATTGAGAAGGGGGTCATGTGGGGGAGGGGAGGGGGATTGCTCAGGGCAGGATAGACGTTTCTCAGCTCTCATTGTGCAGTATTCTGGTGAAGTAGGGTGGTCAAGTGTGATATCTGTTGGAGTGTGAGTGTGTTTGTTTGAGTGTCTACTTGAGTGTGTGTGTATGTTTGTGTGACCTGTATGTATGTATGTATTTATATGTGCTGTGTTAACTTGTGGTGTGTACTTGTATGTTACTTGTGCATTTGCATGTGTGTGAGAGTGTGTGTGCATGATTGCTTGTGTTTGAGTGTGTGTGTGCTACCTTTGTGTATGTACAGTCAACTCCAAAATTATTCACACCCTTGATGAACAGATAAACAAAAAAGGCTATATAAAATAAACAATACAGGTACAGTAATGAGCTATATTGTGCACTCAAAAACATGGGAAATTATAATTAAGTAAGTAATAAGTAATATTTTTTTCTCCACAAAAATATGTGTCATAAACATTCACTTAAATAAAGTTAATCATTATTTAAAATAAAATCAGACAAAAACAAATATGCATTAACATTTATAGTATGGGGAACATATTCAGGGATGTTTGACCAAGCAATCATGAAATGACATAAGGATCAACGAAATACAACAAAACATTCTGGCAGATAACAAAATCTTCCAAGGCATAACATCAATCAGCCTAACAACAATTGGGCAAATTTTGAGGAGGCATCAAGTTACAATGAAACAGATTTACTTGGTGCCTTTCCAAAGAAATTAGGATAGGGTGAAGGCTTTGAGGATGGAATATGTTCAGGTATGTGTATAGCAATGTTGCAATACTACAGTACCGAATACTTTAGCGACCCATCCTCTGTAAATGTGTGCGTTATGCTCTATGTTCCTACATATCACATTAGGATTATGATTGTGGGCCTGCCCATTGGTCTCAGCGCCGGATCTAGGAAAACTAGGCATGTGCCTAGGGCCCAATTTCCCCAGGGGGCCCATTCAGCACAAATATATATAGGTAATAGGTACATGCCTAGTTTGCCTAGACCCGGCCCTGAGACGGTATGTGCAAAAACTGCTGTACGTAAAACAGCGCTAACACAACTACAGTGATGTATAGGGCCCAAAATACAGTAATACCGTGCCTAGGGCCCACCATAAGGGTAATCCATCCCTGATTGGTCAGCCTGTGGGCAACCAACATGTTAGATGAGGAAAAGCACCTGGCCCTAATCATTGGTAATGTAGCCCATTCAAGTTTATTGATATTTCAGAGAATGATGGAGATTGATGCTGGAGCAGAGCAACATGAGATCCTGTATGTGGATGAAGCGGGATTCAATCTCTGCAAGCGCCGGTGTCGAGGCTGGAACATAATTGGGCAGAGGGCTACTGTTGGTGTTCCTGGACAGCGTGGAGCCAACATCACAATGTGTGCTGCCATTTCCAGGAATGGAGTTGAGGCTCGTGACCCTCTGCTGGGGGCATACAACTCCGCGCACCTAATTAATTTTCTGGATGGGCTGTACAACTGCCCCGTACAGCCAAACGCTCATCATTGTTTGGGACAACGTGAACTTCCATCATGCATTGGCTGTGCGAGACTGGTTTACAGCCCATCCAGAGTTCAGATCGCTCTTCCTTTCACCTTACTCCCCCTTTCTAAACCTTATAGAGGAGTTTTTCTCGGCCCACAGCCCAGCAGTGCCAGGGGTGGATAAGGCACTCAAAAATAATTTACCAACGCTGCCTTGCAAATGAAGATATTAGATGTGACGTAGATTAAATTCTGTGGCCAAATGCAGCAGAGAGGCAAAATGCTGCTTAGTGTAAGCACTGAAATGCATTTACGTATGTTTTTTGTTATTGTAACCGTTTCTGTTTTTACTGTTTTTGTTTTTACTGTAAAATACAGTTCAGTTTTCATTACAGTAATGTATGATTTATTTCAATGGAATGAGAATGACGTTTAAAAATGACAATCAGACCATCTGCCCACATTACAAATGGCTAAAAATTATTCAAACCATAACATTTAGCATAATCTACGTCCAGCTCAATAACAACATTACAGTAATATTTCAACAAGATCAATACATTTTTAAAATCATTTTAGGCACCTCTTTTATACTTTTTCTGATTATTTACATCTGTACATGCAAAAGCACATATACAATAATCTAATCTAATATTTTGTTTGTCTTCCATAAAAACACAAGCTATATATATAACTATATACAGACGGGTGACAAATATATTTATATATATATATATATACTGTATATATATATATCTATCATAGGGGATGCTTGCTGTACATCATTTCCAGTACTTACGAGGAAATGACCCTTGCATAGTCTGTTTTGATGACAATTATTTTGTGTTTGACAGCATTATTTGATAATGACCGTTGTATTTGAAAATACACCAATAATTAAACTTCAACGATGAGCATATCCAATGTTCTGACGCTATGATAAACTCTTGCATAATATACAATCTAATTTGGTTCAATTATTTTTATTTTGCATGCAAAATTCTGTATTAAGAGCAAAATGAGTCAAAGCAATCGTAAAAAACTGTAAAACCACAAATTTTAGATTTGATTCAAGTCTGCAGACTAAGATGGCTATTGCAAAACAATATTTTTGTGGTCAGTTAACCATTTCTTGGTTGATTTTGAAGTATGCTTGGGATCATTGCCTGAAAGATCCATTTGTGGCCAAGTGTCAGCTTCCTGGCAGAGAGAACCAGGTTTTTAGCCAAAATGGTTTGGTACTTGCTGGAGTTCATGATCCCATTGACCTTAACAAGAGCCCCAGGGCCAGTAGATGCAAAAAACTGCATAACATCAAAGATCTACCATCATATTTACCATAGGTATAGGTTCTCATCTGACCTGAACACCTGGTTCCAATCAAAGTTTGGCATTGGAACTCCCATTGGAACCAGGTGTTATGGTCATTTGAGACCAAAATGGAGCTTTTTGGCCATGCAAACCAGCGGACCTTGAAAGATTTTGTATGGAGGAATATTTATTTCAAATAATTAAAATTTCCACATTTTGCTCATCTTTAGGGTGTGAACCATTTTGGAGTTGACTGTATGCATGTGTGTGCGCATATTAGTGTATTTGTTCATGTTTGCGTGCGCATCTTAGTGTATTTGTTTTGTGTGTGTGTGTGTGTGTGTGTGTGTGTGTGTGTGTGTGTGTGCAAATCTTAGTGTATTTGTTAATGTATATGTATGTGTGCGTGTGTGTATGTGTGTGTGGGTTTGTGTGCGCATGATAGTGTATTTGTTCGTGTGTGTGTGTGCAAATCTTAGTGTATTTGTTCATGTATATGTATGTGTGCATGTGTGTATGTGTGTGTGGGTGTGTGTGCACATGATAGTGTATTTGTTCGTGTGTGTGTGCGTGTGTGTGTTTTGTCAGTCATCCCTCTGGGTTTGGGGAGGGGGTGTGGTGCCGGCTCTATAGTGGCACAGAGGGCTCCTCCCCTCTTTAATGAGAGGCTTCCTCTGCATCTCAGCTCAGAATACGCACCACTCCCTCCAAGCTGTGCACCAGTGTCCGCAAAGGGGCACCCCTTTCACAATGTTTGTGAGCGGTCTTATAGGGGCGTGTTGACACACGCTATTTATAATTTATGCAGAAAACTGCACATAGGAAAAGGGCGATAATTGATGTTATTGAAATATATGCGGTACATTCTGACATGCTAAATACACACTGCATATTGAATTTAATTTTGTTGCATGCCAGATGACTTGATGACTTTAGGGAGTTTGAAATGAACGGTTCACATGGGTCACATGCTTTGGCGGCCGCATCGTCCATTGTGTTTTTCAGCTGATGGCGGCCAGTTACTGAGCACGAGTGGTGGGGATGAGGGCAAGATTAACAGATGATCACTAAAAAGCCAGTCAGTATAAATGGCAGTATGGACTATGGGATCAGCTGGCTGGGTGAATGCTGGAACTGGTGTTTGGCCCAGTGCTGTGGAGTTGTGGAACATTGTCTAATGCCTCAAGTTTCTGGAACACCTTAGGGTTCTGGAATGTCTCAGGGTTCTGAAATAGCTTAGGGTTCTGGAACATTTCAGAGTTCTGAAATGGCTCAGGGTTCGGGAACACCTTGGTTTTGGAACATTGCAGCAGAGGAGAATGTCCATGCAGGAGACGGCTGTTTAAAGTCTCATGTAGATTTCCTGGGATTCAGGCTGTCATGAAAGTCATTAAAGGGGTCATAAAGCAGAGAGAGGTCCAGGACTCCTGCAGATCAGCTGCATGTGACTGCTTTCATATTAGCAATATTTATGATTTATTTCCTTATGCAGAGCAACATGCCTGGCTTTTTACTTATTATTAATTTATACAACTGGATATTTACTGAAGCAATTCAGGTTAAACACATTTTTAAAGGGCACAGCATGCCCCACCAATGAGCTGAACCCCAAACTGTTTCAAGCCCAGTTCTTTAACCTCTCCTCTGTAGCCGATTTGAAAATGTCTGTTAAAAAATACAATCATACGTGGGGTCACCAATTTGTTACTTTGCTGTGATTTCCCTTTTAATAGCATAGCCTCGCTGTCGTTATGTAAGGGTAAAATAGGCTCAGAGAACTCTCACGGTTCATTCCTGTAAAGCTATGCTGACACACTGAATTTAAAAAAAGAAATCTACTTTACCTACCAGCATGAGGCAGACTCTGTGTGTTTAATCCTGCCTGTAACTCAGTTTTAGCACAAGAGTGCTGGCTGGACCATAGGGGCCTGGCCACTTCTAAAGCATCCCGTTGCTGGGACAGTAGTGTGAAATAGACATGGTGGTGGTTTGGGACAGGCATGAGGCAGAGGTTTGGGACCAAGCTAAGAAAGGGGCAGACTTTTTTGGGGATACTGTTAAAGAGCAGGCTGGTGGTTTGTAGCCTCTGAGAGACGTACTTTCTCACAGCTGCAACTGCGGCAAAGAGGGAGGATCTGTTATTCTTTCTGGATTAACAAAAATAACAGAGGCAAATGCAGAAGTCTCCAGAGAGGTTTCTAGATTGGTGGACTGTGCCTGCCATTATCACTGGCTCTGTGTGGTATTTAAGGTGTAGATACTACCTCTCTCTCATTCTCTAATTATAATAAGGGTGTGTCATAGTGATTAAGAATGTGAGCTTGGAATCATTTGGTGATCTTGAAATCAGTGGGAGTGGGAACTATTTTTGATTGTTTATAGTGTTTGACCCAGATTGTTTTGAGGACCCCCTTTGTGTACCGACTTTTGGACTGTGTGAGGAATTGACCTGGATTTAGGGTTGCATTAAGACATTGCATTTTGGACAAAGACAAGGCTAAGGATTGTGGCGTTAAAGGCGTTTGTGACACTGTGTGTGATTCTCCACACATTTGTCTTGTCTCACAACATGAGAACATTCACAGTGTCCAATGGTGAATTATTATCAGTGGCACTTTTTTTCTTTTTTTTGTTACAAATTTTATTAGTGCAACAGAATTTGTACTACATGTCCTCGGTTCGGAATGTAAGTAGTGTGAAGTTGAAAGGCAAAACATGAAAGCGGCAGAGATTTCCTGAGTCAACGTTCACATATCTTTCAGGAAAAAAGAAATAAACTAAGTAGAAAAAAAAGAAATGTATGCAAATTGTATGCTTTTTTTGTGGCCAGTGCTCTCCCTGGATGGTTTCCGTGGTTACATAGGGCATTACAAAGGGGCAGTGTCCACGCGATGCCGTGCAGACAGACGGCCCTGGCAGCCACGCGGGGCTCCCGTAGCGGTTCTCCTCCTCGGCCCTGAGGTGATGTCATTTGTTGGAAGGCTCAGATGTCCCTTGGAAAAACACTGCCAGCGTAATGCAAGAGTGGGTTTTGTGGATGGAGTTTTTGTTGAGGGTGTTTGTAGAGCTCTGTTAAGGTTTCTGCCTCCTGGACCATGGCTGTGCTTTGACAGGACGTTTTTTAAATGCTTTTAAAAACGCAATTCAAATCTTAAATTGAGGGGTTAGTAGTAAATTCCAAACTACCATGTCATTTATTTTCTGTAGTTTGCTGCTTTTTTTGTTTCTGTGTTTACTTTATTTATTTATCTTTTGCTGAACAGCTACTTGCAAGAGATGACTAGCCAAATATCTCAAGTCACATATTATATAATCCAAAGGCCTAATCATCCAAGACAAGTTTACCTTTGTGGAGAGTGCAGTTAAGGGAACTGGCAATCTGTGGCGATGGAAATAGTTACATGTGACAAACAGAAATAGTTCTCAACATGGGTTCCACAAATTTTCCCCAGCTGCAAATGTGCTATGTATGCTCTCAATATGCACTTGTAAAATACTGCACTGAACTAATTCAAGTTTAAAATGTATTTCATATATGTACTCACATATTTGTTTTAATATTGTTACTATTATATTATTTGTGACAAAGGCATATCACTGTGAATATGGTAGCTCGTGCTTTACAGTATAAAGCATGAATATGTTTTTTGTAGGCACAGAAGCAATTTGGGTTAAGCACATTTCTCTAGGTTACAACCCCAATGGCCCTCCTAATCAACCCTGCAGCTGTTACCCGTTTTAATGATTTTTCACTCTACTCTGCTAACGTTAAACATATGCATAACACACGTGTTGTATAGTAAAACTACAGCATTTGGCTTTCAAGGGCTACACTGCATGCAATGAAAACATTTTCTGGTGATTGCATTTGTAACAAATGATTAGTGTCTTATGCATGAAAAGCTAACGAAGTAGGATAAAGTTGGTTAAAATTTGTGAAAATATAGGAATGTTTTTGTCATGGATACTATACTGTACATGGGTATCACCAACATGAGCAAAAACACTCCAAGTCTAATCACTCCACAAATGTAATCTTAACAAAGTTTTTATCTTACTATATCCTCACAAAAATATTTTCTAATGCGTTTCTAGTACGTTGCCATGGGAAATGGTTTCGCAAAAATATGTTAACTTCATTCACACAAGGGGGCGCTGTTGTGTCACCCAAATATTATTATTTGTCACTTCTGCACACCATTTATATTGCTCTCTGTTTGAGGTATACTATTTGCCAATGATAGCGTATTTTTAGCACACATGTGTGTGTGGGAGTGTGAGTACTTGGGCATGGTGGCTGAGATATGCACAGGGGACAGGGACTTTTGAAAAAGTGGGCCGAACTCACAAACCTCAATGTGTTGTGAGAATTGAGTCCTTTGGTATGGTGGGTGGAGTGCACCCAGCTGAAAGCAGGAGTGGCTTTGAGAGACTCCAGTGACAAACCACACCAGCTACACTATGTAACATGGCATGTATACAGACAGACTCAACGCAGAGGACTGAACCTGACAGGCAGATGTTTGCATTCATATTTCCATCATTAGTGACTAGATGCCTTCAGATAGTGTCTGTGCCCCCCAACAAGACTTTTATGTTGTCATATGGGACCCTAGCAGTGATTTACTCATCCCACAACGCCCACCTCTGAACCCCCCATCCATAAACAGACACACATCATCCCACCTCATGTCCTTATTTTTTACTAAGATAACAGTAAGATTATTGAAATGTGAACGCTAATATGGTCCCCTCACCATACAGCTGAAGTAATGCAAGAATGGATCCAGTTAATGTTGAGCCCAATGCCAAGGACTTGGCCAAATATTTATTTTCCCATTATTATGTTATATTATGTTAAGAGGCTTCTGTTTAGTTTTTGGCCTGTTTAACGTTTTGATTCACCGTGGCCAACAGTACACTAGACTTTGCCTCGCTGAAGACAGCCATTCCAAAATATTACACACTCAACAAGCCAATGTGACTTAATCCACCATCCACAGAAGCCAAAAGCATAGCGGTATACCACCAATTTTTCCCCCACTTGTATTTGGCAAGTCCCCTCCCCCAAAGCAGTGACAATTCATATTTCATTAGAAAATCCAAACCTGTGTTACGCTGATGAAGATGATAACTTCCCGCGCGTATTGCACTGCAACTCAATTTTTGGCGTCGGATGATAATTTAGCTAAAGCCATATTTGCTTATGAGCCCTTTAGCTAATATCGAAACTGCTGGTAGTGTTTTGAAATACAGCATTAGATTTATGTGTCACTTGGGGTTCTGGGGGAGGGATTGGAGAAGTACAAATGTGTCGCGAGAAGACCAGGCAGACAGACGAAGGGGGGCGTTTCCAGACCCAACAACTTTACTCTGCTCCTCCCTCGTGCGCAGCTGCTGAACATTTATACGTATGCGATGCACTGGCAATAGGAGCAGAAGGGTATCGGCGACTATCAAGGAATTATCCCAGCAAAAACAAGGACGATTGCGCATTTAAATAAAGTGGTAGATTACGTCTGGAAGTGCAACTTTTCTTACTCTGGATTGCTGTTTGCAAAACACGAGCTGTGGCTTTCCCCGTACATGCAAGGATCGAACGCTAGCAAGTTGTTGGTGTGACTAACTTAAGCAGAACTACCCAGAGAAATGTCTGCAATAATGCTGTCTGATTTATACGACATCGACACGCTGTACAAGGTAAGGCCTATTTGCTAGCGAAGTTAATTTAAAATAACATTATGCAATGTAATGCTATTTTTAAATGCTCAGTTCGATTTAGTCCGCATAGCGAAATAACTTTTTCCTTAGGAACAGCTAGCCAACAAACAAGTTTGAATAGCTCACTATGAAATGGGAGGAATGCACACGCGGTCTTGTTTTTTTCCGCATTATTAATAACGTAATAAACTACGCTTGCTTGTTTACTCGTTAAATAACACCTTCGTTTGGCTAATGTTGTATTCCCTATCTTTCACCAACAGCAGGAGAAAGGCTTTAATATAAATGCAATTCTTGACAAGAAGGCGGTGGGTGCTCCACTAATTACGTCCAGCACCACCAACAGTTGCTCTTACACGCCTGGCTTTTTCCGAAGTAATTCGACGAGCAACGTGGACTCTGTTATTAACAGCAACAAGTATACGGTCGGTCCCTACAGCAACCTCGTGGAGAGCTCGACATGCAGCGCCACAACTGCCATCATGAACAAGGAGAACAAGTTCCGGGACCGCGCGTACAGCGAGAGTGGGGAACGCAGCCAGCAGCTGCGGGAGCTCCTGCAGCAGAAACCTGGCTCTCAGATCAACTCCACCCGCTACAAAACCGAGCTGTGCAGGCCGTTCGAGGAGAACGGAACGTGCAAATACGGAGAGAAGTGTCAGTTCGCTCACGGGTACCACGAACTGAGAAATCTGTCTCGTCACCCTAAATACAAAACCGAGCGCTGCCGTACATTCCACACAACTGGCTACTGCCCATACGGGCCCCGCTGCCATTTTATACACAACGCCGACGAACGCAGACCGGTGCCCAGCAATGTAAACATGCAGGGAGAGGCGAAACTCGCTGGGGAGCTGTGCGGTTTCGGGCAGAGGGAGTCTAAGCAGCACGTCGCTTTCAATCGAAATGACAGACCAAAGCTGCTCCACAGCCTAAGTTTCTCTGGGTTTTCCAGCGACAGCAAGCTCGAGTCCGCCTTTATTGAGGGCCACACATCTCGCACACCTCCGCCCCCTTATACCCACAACTGCTCCTCAAATCTCTACGAGGATACCCTATCGCCCCTCCAGTCCTCGTGTGTGAACAGCGCCTTTTCTCTCCCCGGAGAGGATCTTAAGGCCCTGCTCGCACCCCTAGCGATTCACGCGCAGAACGGCTATGCCAACCAGTCCGGTTGTGGCTTCTATGGAAACCTGCAGGCCAGTGTTTGCCCAGCGTCACCACAGTACAGAATATCCCTGCGCCGCCTTTCCGAGTCGCCGGTGTTCGATTCACCTCCAAGTCCGCCCAACACACCCTCAGACCGGGAAAGCTGCGTGAGCGGGTCCCGCAGCTCTTCGGAGAGTCTCAGTGGTTCTGAATCACCAAGTTTGGATGCAGGAAAACGTTTGCCAATCTTCAGCAGGCTGTCGATTTCAGATGACTGACCAGCTCCACTATTGATCTGTATCTGTTTCTTCCTATCGAGGGCGGAAAGGTTTTGCAGCGAGCCTAAAGTTCTATGGCTCTTGTTTCCTAACTTTACAAATGAAACGATCAAAATTGAACGCGAAAATGTATTTGATAAGCTTTGTAAACAGGTTTTGATATGGCATTAGTATGAAAATACAAAGCGAACTAGCAACTTGCCAACGTAAATTGCATTCCATCCGTATGTTATCAATTTGTTTATGGCGAACTGCATTATCAGTTTGTATATGCCAGGTTCATGTTCTACAACTTTTAATATCCTGCCATGAATATGCCTTGATATTAAGTACGTTTTCAAACTTGTTTGTTAGTTCATGAAACTTTCCAAACGTCCATTCCAAAGTTTGTGATGCAGAGCGCCGCGCTGTGGCGTTGTTTCGTTAGTGCAGCTTGTTGCTTGGTTAAAATAACTGTTCAGATTGGGGGAAAATATACGCAGATTGTTCATATTTTAGCAGTTGAGTGAATATATAGCGGTGCGCAGTTTGCTATGAAACTATTTAACTTATTTATTACGTTAAGTATAGGCAACGTCAACAAATTTTGTTTATGACCATACTGTATTTATCAAGTATGAAGCAATAGATCAATTTTCTTGTTTAAATTATGATTGCCATTATTAATCTGCAGAACGTGAAGTGTCCTTTCACATTAATATATATATTGTTTGTTACTTCACTTGGTTATTTTATTGTAAATGAGAGATCTTAATTTAAGAGATTGTATGTAATATTTATTTCATTAATTTTGTTTTCTTGTTTACGTTTATATAAATTTGTTTTGTAATTTACTTGGGAGGTATGGCTTCAAGGTGTTTTTTTCTTTCCTTGGAGGGGGTTAGAATGTAAAATATAATTCTCGGTAGAATGTAAAAGATTTGGTTTGCAGGCCATCTGAATTTGAAACAACCCTAGCCCAAATTAAAAGTAAATCAGCCAAAAAGTGTTTTGTGTGAGATGACACTGATTCACACCACGTGCCACCGAATGTAGCAGTCCCGGTATCCCAGTATTACGGTGCTGTAGCACCTAGAGGCCTTCGGAATCTTAAGTGCCTGAATATTGTCCAGGTGCAGTGTTGGTCTACAGGCATGTTCAAGTCCTGTGAATTGAATGTAGTGTTTTGATATGCTGTAGTCTTCACCTGGTCATTGCCATCTGACCCTCCACCCCCCAACCCCCTCCCGTATTTGTTATTGCAGTATTGTTTTGTGAATCAGCCGTTCCCCCCTGTTAAAACCGCTTTTCTTGGCCTTTTTTATTTTCCCATTCCTAAACTCTTTGTTTAAATTATTTTCATTCCTTATATGAAAATAATTTTGAAAAGACAAGTCTTCCAAACGTGGTTTTTTTGGGGGGGTCTGGGTGGACTTCGATCTTGTGTTGTCTGTACATAGGTGGTACATGGGATATGTACTATGTACGCTGACTACTTAATCAGAATTAAAGCTTGTTTTGAATGTAAGAAAAACGAAATGGAAGAAGACACAGGTTGTAATGCACGTTTTTCGGGAGATTGTTCACTACAAACTTAGTGTGACTAAACTCTGTACTCTACATCTTTTGTAGTTCTCCCAAATAAAATCATTTTTGAAAGAGGTGTCTGTAAAGTGTGGTTTTCCTTGTATGGAGTAAATATTGGGTCTGATTTCCAGGGAGAATTATTTCATTACTGGTTTGCTGAGAGCTCCTAGATGCCAGGAAATGGAGGGTAAATTGATTGACTAACCTTCTCTTGGTCTCGTCTCCCCTCCAGATGAGAAGGATTTTTCCGACACACGGTGCCGTCATTTGTCTTTCATCAAGCTCATTTGTGCTTTGTCTTAGATTTTTTTTAAACTTTGGTTTGAAGCTGTGCAAATTCACTGATCTCTCCCATGTCTACCCAAAAGTGGATGGGCCGACCTGGTGGACTTTGAACAGAGTGAACCTTCCAGATTTACAGATCAGCGATGGTTTTGCATTGATCGTACATACATTAAAAAAACAAAATTGGTGGAGCTGCCCTGTTTTCACCCTCGCCTCTGGCTTGAACCAATCGTAAGCATCATCCTACTGTTGGAAGCAAAGTCTCTTGAGTGGTTCAGTCAAATCAATGGCTTCACAGCATGACTATTCGTGAAGCCTTGATCTGAGGGGTTTTGAGCCCCGTTGCAGGTGGTGGTCTAGACAAGCTGAGCCGTGGCATCGCTGCCACTGCAGGCTGCCTTGCTGGCAGTGTGTCGGGCCTGATGTTCGGAAGGCTGACACACGGCTAGAAAGGAGTCGTACACCCCCTGCTCTTCGTTTGCTTTAGCTCACTATTCACCTGCCATCTCTGCAGCCCAGTTACAGGTTCTTATGTAATGGGGAGTGGGGGTGCAATGCAGGGTTTAAGGAGTTGGGTTTGTAGCCAGAAGGTTGCAGGTTCTATTTCCATAGGGGAGCCTCTGGATCTGTTTGATTTTGTTGTAACTGATTGCTGATTAATGTAAACAAAAACCAGCTGACCCTGTGGCTCTAGGACCAGGGCTGGGGTAGGGACCTGTGCCGTGAAGCAAGGCACTTCATCTGAGCCGATTTAGTAAATACAGCTTTATGGTACAACCGGAATTGCTTCAGTATAATATACAGCTGTATAATGTACAATATGGGAATACAAGCTGTTTCAATGACTTTGGGAAGCCTAATCAAACTGTGTGGATGATGTGGTGGAGTTGTGGTGTCCCTGCTTCCTGAATCATGGGATGCTGCTATTTTACCATGAATAAGACTTTATGTTACTTGCTCCAGTGGGTAAAAAAATACTAAATAAAAATGGTGAGAGAAATTTAGGCCGCATTTCCCAAATGATACTGTATGCAGCTTGGTCAGCAGTGAGGTGTAGTATGTAACAAGCTGCCCAGAGGCTGTGAGGGGCGGTGAATTCAGTGTGGAGCAGTAGAACTAGGTTTTTAGGAGAAGGAAAGGTTACTGGTTAAAATAAAGAAATAAATGGTGAAATAAATGGTGAATAAAGTGATGAAAGTTGAGGCGGATGTTTAACCTCAATGGTTTCAGTTGACAATTACCCACTGTGTGGCAATATGGAGATACAAACTCTCTTGAAGCTGCCATGATTATAAGTGTCTGTTAAGGCCACTTTGTGAGTAAAGCTCATGGTGCTTGCAATAGTGTGGCAATCCAATGAAGGTATGCTTATTCTGCTAATGAATTGCTTGAAAGTAAATGGAAGCCGGTTGAGGGTAATCAAAGGTATGGTTTCTCCTTTATTTAAAAGCAGAAGGCCTTCCTGTGTGTGTGTCTGTCTGTCTGTCTGTCTGTCTGTCTGTCTGTCTGTCTGTCTGTCTGTCTGTCTGTCTCTCTCTCTCTCTCTGTTGGGGTGGGCCATCTCACAATGACTGGAAACCCACTACAAATTGATTTCAGACTATAAGCCAGGGCTATTCAACGGGCAGCCCAGGGGCCAAATACAGCCCACCATAGACATATTCTTGGCCCTTTGATCAGGAGGAGAAGGGGAAAAAAAAGTTGTAAGTGTTATTCAGATGTATCAAATTGTCTGCACTGTGTCAGCATACCTCCCATTTGTGAGCAATACATAGTCTAATAGCTATGCATATTTTAAGAAGGCATTTACTTTGTATACACATATATGTGATATGTGAATATATTTGTTTAACAAAATGTATGCATCATTTTGGAAATGAATCTGGCCCTCATGAAGAAACAGTTTAAGAACCCCTGCTCTAAGGAAAAGGCAGCATTTTCACAAGTTTCTGTCGCTCTCTACTGCTTTTCCTGATGGTTCATCCTACCGCTCATCCTTCAGTAGTGGTTAGGGCTGTGGGACTCTCGGTTAATGTTTTGGGTTTGAATCTCAAGGCTGACTCTGATGTCGTGACTGAGAACAAGTTTCCTCGGCTCATTGGCTCCAGTGCGGTGTCACTGGCCTACAGTATACTGTATGAGGTGATATTAGACCCAGGTTTTTTTTAGGTTAAATATTTTATTTTTTATTTTATAAACCTGTTGACCACTTCACCTTCATCTGATGAAATAATATATAACAAAACAAAGAGAAGGTTGCGTTTTCAGGAAACGCCCCCGCATTGCCAGGCAAAAGTTATTCAGGTGAAGTCACACCTCTGGTACCACCCTCGGTTTCTGCAGGTCACCCACCAAAAACCCACACCCGTGTACCTGAACAGAGTTCCCTTAAGGATACCTATATGTGCCTGCGTGTCACCTACAGGGCCTGCTCTTCACCTGGTGTGTACCCACTGTCAGCCCTAAACTTGATCCCCTCAGCCACGCCCACCACGTGTACCTGAGCAGGGTCCCCTTAAGGGCACTTGTACCTGTATGTGCCTGTGTGGTACCTGCAGCATCTGCTCTTGTTGCATTCCACTCACTCTCAGCCTAGCTCTCTTCATATGAGCTGCTTGGGCAAAGTGGCAGATAATACATATTGCTGTAAATGATGGTGCTGCAGCAGTTTGTGAGCCCTGAAGTTATGAGTGTAGCAGTAGTAAACCGGAGTTGCAGGTTCATATTTCCCATCATGCCCTGCTTTCCTGGAAGTGTGTGCAAGTCTGTGAGTCAGTTTGTAATTGTGTGTGCGCACTTTGCGGGCGTGTCTGTGTTTGTCAGTCATTGTGGTTGTGTGTGTTTGCCAGTCAATGAGCAAGTTCCGTGTGTGTGTGTTTGTGAGCCAAAGTTGAGAGTTTCTGTGTGTGTGACAGAGAGGTTCCTGTAAGAGATATGAGGCAGGTTGTATTTCAGGAATGCTTTATCTGCCAAGACACTTGCCTTGGCTCAATTTCCTGTTTGGGGAGGGTTTGCATATCTGTGTGTGTGTGTGTATGTTTGTGTGTGTGTGTGTGTGTGTACATGTGTTTGCGGGGGTATGAGTGCAGTGGGTTTTCTAGTTAGATGAGTAAGATCCAAGTCTCCTCCATCTGCAATTCCTGCATCCTGTCCACCTCTTCCTCCTGTCTCCTGTGTCCGAGTCTCTGTAATATTCACTTCCATTCTGCTCGGAAATAAGAGACAGCCACTGAAGTGTGGGGCCCTGTTCGCACACACTCAATACAACTGGTCTAATACCGATCCGATTGAGATGGGAGTCAGCTCATTAATGCTAGTCAGCTGAGGTCATGGTGACAATGAGCTGTTCCTCATTGCACTGAAACCAGAGGGGAATGACTACAGGTCATTCATGTGAGTGCAAGAGGAAGTGTGATTTCAACATGAACACACACAAACACATAGACAGACAAGCACATGGGTGTACACACCCACACATGCACAAAAACAAATGGGTACACACGCTCAAACTGGATCATGGCTCAGTTCATAGTTCGCTTTTCCATAAGCCCCCATTGCTTCCATTCAAACTTAAACTTGATGGGGGCTGATGGATGGCTCATAGTTCTAGTGTATGGATGGGCCCCATGGTCTCGTATCGAACCCAGACTTTACCAGCACTAGCGTTGGATGTGGCTGGCAACCCCACAGGGCGGCGCACAATTGGCCTTAGTGTCGGAAGGGGCTTCCTCACTCGGGATCACCGACTGGTGATCACCCACCAGTGATGACAAATGATCAATCGGGTGCACAACCTACACATGAAGCGTCCTCCTCCGACTCCAATACCTGTGCGAGCTTAACTGGTGGACTGCGGATTGAAAATGAGCAGCGGCTTGACATCACGTTTCAGAGGAGACCATGTAATTGGGTCTGTGCTCTCCCGAATTGACAGAGGAGGCCAATTTTGGTAACAATAGGGTTAAAAAAAAAAAAAACACATTAATAAGGGGAGAATAAAAGGTAACGTGATAGGAAAGGAAGGAGCCCTTTAATACCGGTTAGTCTCCAGATCATTATCAGAACTTATATAAATTATGGCTGAATGCACATATTTACTAGTACTCTAAAGCGAAACCATGTTATATGGGTTATTAATATGAATGTATTTATAAAAGTCCTTCCTACTGTGAAAAGATAACTTCTCACAAAGTGCATATACACCTACCAGCTGTTGGTCAATCCAAAAGAGTAAAATAACCTCCATATTGATGAAGAGATGGACCCAATGTTTGTAACGGAAGTGTATGTCTACGTTTAATTACACAGCCGGCTATGGAAAATGGTCAACAAACACTAGTTGCTTACTCTGGTTTCATGCAGCTTAACAGGTGCATTTGCATGAATTCACACTGTGGGTGAAGATGCAAGGCCCTGCCCGATTGGGCCAGAGACACTATTGTGTCTATACAAGACAGCCAGCCATTAGGGCATTGTCAATGCATTCTCTAATACACAGACACAAACCTCTGTGTGTCCTCAGACCAAGTGTCAAGTTTCTTATACATACTAAAAAGGATGTTCTCACACAGCGCATATATTTTACACTGGCAAAATATATACATTGTACAAAATTTGCAGTGCTGTGGTGATCAAAGTTGGCGGCCAATTCCATTTCAATTCAGTCAGTTCAGTTAATGAATGAAGATTGTTCAGTTAATTAATTAATTAATAGAATTTCAAATAATTCCCTGAATTGACTACATTGACCCCAACTGTGGTGAACAAAATTCACATCATCATTACTGAGGCAGATGATCTGATGCTCGAATATGAGTCAGATGCTATAAATGGAAAGGGTGACTGAAAAGAAAATAAGTTTGGTGTACCTATACCACAATCTGAACAGCAACCATTGCTGGGGGGGTGAGGATTCAAAGGCCATGTAAGACAGGCAGGTTTTGCGCAGTGGCGGTGGGTGCTTATCGTCACATTTCATATTTATCAGACAAAGGTAATGTTGATAACAATCTCTGACAGGATGTGCTCTCTCTATCTGCCTCGCTTGCTCTGACAGGATATGCTCTCTCTATCTGCCTCTCTAGTTCTGACAGAATATGGGTTTGGGTGAGGCTCTCAGAGTAGAGAGACCATACACAGGTGCAGTAGAAGCAGCATCCTCCCACCCCACTTGTGCAGCTCCTGTGCTGAAGGCCCAGAAATATAGAAGCTATCTATATTGGCTAATTGCTAATATTGGCCCCTAACTCTAGCACTGACCTGAGAAGGCAACAACATTGTTTTTACTTGTGCTTTGTAGCAGGGCCCCACTGTAAATGAGGCTTCGGTCTCAGTTGAGCTTCCCTGCATTAATACATTAGCTAAGTGTCCATTACAATGTCAAAGCAAATTTATCCTTGAGCTCTAAAAACATTCACTTTTACTTGGGCACAAAATATGAAGATGGGTGTTTCCAAATTGCTTTGGATGGGAAAAGTGGTCTCACAGTGATCAATAATCTAGACTGGGTTATCCCTTCTCCTCAAAATCTAGTTTCTGACCTCTGATTTATGTATTCCTCTGCAATGCGGGGTACATTCACCCACAGCTGATGACAGTGACCAGTGCCTCCTGAAGGAAAGTGGCGTTACTGAAACCTCCAAGGCAGGGCCATCCTAGCAGCAGCAGCCAATGAATCATTGAGGGAGTCAGGGCTGTGTTCCAGAATTGAGCCCCCAAGCGCTCATTTTGGTAACTGGAAGTAACAGCTCCAGTGGGTAGTCAAAGAGTCAAAAACTGGGCCAGAGATAAGAACTAAAAAAAAGTGCATACTCCTATCAGTCGATACCTGCATACCAGTCCAGATCTGCATTCCTTTCTGTCTGATAAATACAGACTACTACTTCTGTCTGAACTACATCTAGAAATTGACATTTTTGGGGGGGATTACTCTTTCAGTTGTAACCATGCCAACACATGCCAGCATGGTTTCACAACACTATGGGGGGGGGGGTGCAGCAGCATGATCTTTGGAGGTCATCGTTTGGAGGGGTTATGATAAAGAAAATATATAGATATCTTGGAAAGCAGGGTGAATCTCTCCCTTCACAGAGAAACCTATTTGGTCTCGTTCTACCCTCACGTGCTGTGTGCCCCCAGCAGTCTCCACGGGAATGAGTGCCCGGCTGCCAAATGGGTCACGACCACAGAGCAGCTCGGTGAAGGGCTCTGTTGACACCCGCCTCCGGGGAAAACAAAAATCCTGACCCCACTTTGGCCTTATCGGAGAATAGCTGCTCTGTTTTTCTTCAAGGAAAAAAAGGAACATTATGACAAAATTGGACTGGAAAATTAGACATTTGCGTTAACCGATTAACCCTGGCGGCTCATCAGAAAACCGCCTTAACTCACCAGAATGCTGGCTCGGGCAGTGTCTGATCTTGTTCAGGGATTCCTGAAACTCAGACATGAAGTTGAGTATTCCCCCCCAAACTACTCCCCAATGTTCGGTGCATGAATGCGTGTTTTGGTACGTGCACATTACATGGCTACCCTGATTGCAGAGTATGTCCAGATCACCTCCACTAGTTGCAGTTGCAATATTCATGAGCAAGCAAATGAATGCTATATAAGATTAGACATAGACTTGTCAAGACTGCTGAGTGTTTGTCTGGATTTTAAAACACCACTTGCGTTCAATTATTCCACATCCAATAATATTTATAAATGATAAAATTAAAAAAACTTTTTTTTTTTTTTTTTTCAAACATAATAGTTTCCAGGCTCCTGAGTGGCTCTGTCAGTAAAGGGCTCACCACGAGTGCAGGCTGGGCCCTGTAATCACAGAGCCTTGGCTACTCTGTCAACTAAGTCAACTATGAGAGAACAGTAGAACCTCTGGGATACGAATGCATTGTGAATGGAGGTCCTTCTGAAATGCTTGTAACTTTGAAAGTGTCAGGAAAATACACCAATATTAAAAATGGGAATCCTATATCACTTGGTATCGTATACTTTTATTTCTGTAGGCTTATTTTAAAAATAGGCCACTCTTATTTTGTAGCTATAAAACTTAAAATCATAGTGTCCTTTGTCCAGTATTTTGAGTGTTTTATTAATGGAAAGTGTGACTCGTTTTAGTTTAATGCTCACTTTTTTTTGCATCAGTGATAATCTTGATGTAGACATAATTGTGTACGCTACTTTCGGTTCCATACCCATTTAAAGGACCATCAGTCCATAACTCATGAGGTTCATATCTCTGAGGTTCTTCTGTAGTAGCAGCAGAAGGACACCAATAGCCTTATCCCGCCAGGGGTAGGCTGTACTTAAGCTGGCCTCTGGATACTGCTGCGTTATTTGCACCAGGAGCACACATCAATCAATCAATCTTTATTTTTGTATAGCGCCATTTACAAACAGGTTGTCACACAGCGCTTCACAATTGGCATTTTCCAGAGGGAATCAAAAAACCAGAAAACCATTGGGACCAGTGTGGGAGACTGGAAAATTATTCCCTGACCTCTTAAAAGGCGGTCGAGATGAACTCCTGGAAAATTGTGGGTTATAGAGAAAAACAAAACAAATAGTCCTTGAGGCTCATGAGGCTTAACAGACCACCGGAAGGGCATTCTAAGTGTAGGGGTGGGGTGGACCTCATCCCTCCAGATACCAGGGCAGGGCGGGGGATGGAACCAGCAGCTAGGGTCTGGGCCAGCGGCATCCGGCTAACACATGGCAGGGGTGGGGGTTGACTCTGGGGCAGGTGAGCTCCGGGCAGGTGCTACGAAGCCGGGGAGAAAAGAGGAAAGGTGCAATTATGACTATGATAAATATCACACCGGATCAGGGGAAAGAGTAGTGATAACACTTTTGCACCAGCAGAAGTAATCTAGGGCAGCATAACTAATTAGGTGAGTGGCACAGGGAGCACGCAGCCATGAGGGCACTCAGAGACCATCCCACCACATCATCAGCAGTCCTGATAGGGGCGGATCATCACTTATGATTGGTGACAGTAAGGATAGCTCATTGCACCAGAAGGCTCTATTGATACGCCCCCTCCACATCTGCACCTAATGACTCTAAGAGAGACTAAAGAGATGCGTTTTTAATCTAGACTTGAAGATTGAGACCGTGTCTGACTCCTTCACAGAGACGGGTAGATTGTTCCACAGTAAAGGAGCTCTATAGGAGAAAGCTCTGCCACCTGCTGTATTTTTTGATATTCTAGGGACTACCAAATTGCCTGCATCTTGTAAGCGAAGCGAACGTGGGGGATTGTATGGATGAAGTAGATCCGTCAAGTAAGAGGGTGCAAGTCCATGCAACACCTTATAAATTAACAGGAGTACCTTATAGTCTACACGATAGTTTATAGGAAGCCAGTGGAGTGACGCTAACACAGGACTAATGTGCTCATATTTCTTTGTTCTAGTCAGGATCCTTGCAGCAGCATTCTGTACAAGTTGTAGGCTCCTGAGTGAGGTATTGGAACAGCCAGACAGTAATGCATTGCAATAATCGAATCTAGATGTAACAAAGGTATGTACCAATTTTTCTGCATTTATTAATGACAGGAAGCCCCTAATTTTGGCAATATTCCTCAGGTGAAAAAAGGCTATTCTGGAAATGTTTTTGATGTGACTATCAAATGAGAGACCAGTATCTATAGTAACACCAAGGTCTTGCAGCAACAGAGCAACCATCCAGATTAAGAGATAAATCAGATAACCCTCTTCTGAGGTTTTTGGGCCCCAAGACCAACATCTCTGTTTTATCAGTATTCAACAATAGACAATTATCTGACATCCAGTCTTTTATGTCTTTAAAACAGACCTCCAACTGTTCGAATTGTCCTTTGCCAGGTTTCATTGATAGGTATAATTGTGTGTCATCTGCGTAGCAGTGAAAATGTACGCCATGTTTACGAATGACATCACCAAGTGGCAACATGTAAAGGGAGAACAATAATGGCCCCAAAACAGAACCTTGAGGGACACCATATTCCACCTTGATGAGAGCAGAGGGCTCATCATTTAACTGCACAAATTGATACCTATCTGACAGGTAGGACTTAAACCAGGAGAGTGCCTGTCCACGCAGTCCAACTAGGTTTTCAAGTCTCCTCAGAAGAGTTTGGTGGTCTATTGTGTCAAACGCAGCACTTAAGTCCAAAAGCACAAGAATAGAGACACATCCACGGTCAGCTGATATCAGTAAGTCATTGACAACTTTAATAAGAGCAGTCTCAGTGCTATGGTGTTGCCTAAATCCTGACTGAAAAGTTTCATAGATGTCATTTGATGTCAGGAATGAAGTCAGTCTCTGAGCTACGGCTTTCTCTAGAATTTTTGAGAGAAAAGAAAGATTAGAAATTGGCCTGTAGTTACTGAGATTTTCTGGGTCGAGGCTTGGTTTCTTTAAAAGTGGCTTAATTACTGCCACTTTTTGAGAATTTGGCATATAGCCTGATGATAGAGACAGATTAATAATGTCTAGCATGGATTGCCCCATAACAGGAAGAAGTTCTTTAACAAGTTTTGTTGGGATTGGGTCTAATTGGCAAGTAGATGGTTTGGAGGACATAACCAATTTAGAAAATTCAGTCCACTCCAGAGCGCTAAAAAACTCAAGAGTAGCCATAGGACCCCTGTCCTGGTAAGCCTGTGCTTTCTGAACAGTGTCCGCTACAGCAGAAGGTGCCATTTTAGTAATTTCATCTCTAATTTTCTCAATCTTCTCAGAGAAAAAGTTCATGAAATCATTACTATTATAGGCTGCCGGAGGCTTAGCATTGGTTTCAGTCTGGTTCTTTGTCAGTTTGGCGACTGTATCAAAAAGAAATTTTGGATTATTCTTATTATGCTCAATCAGATCAGACAAATAGGTTGACCTTGCGGAGGAGAGAGCATATTTGTACTGTACCAGACTGTCTTTCCAGGCAGAATAAAATACTTCTAATTTAGTCGATCGCCACTTACGTTCCAACTTGCGAGAAGCCTGTTTAAGAGCACGTGCGTGGTCAGTATACCATGGTGCAAGCTTATTTTGGCTAGTTTTTTTCTTTTTGAGAGGCGCAACAACATCAAGAGTGTTGCGCAGGGTGTAATTTAGATTGTCCGTCAGCTGATCAATAGATTGTAGGCTAGTGGGATCCTGATTAACAGTAAATGATTCTTGGAACAGGCTGACAAAGTTAGGTATCGTAGAGGAATTTAGGGAGCGACTAAAGTAGAACACTGGTTTTGATCTAATAGCAGTGGTAGCATGAATTTCAAACGTAATAAGGAAATGGTCAGAGAGCACAGGATTATGAGGAGAGACAACTAGATTGCTAATGCTAATACCATAAGATAAAGCTAAGTCCAGTGTATGTTGATGGCAATGAGTCGGCCCAGACACATTTTGGACAAAACCAACGGAGTCAAGAATAGAAGCTAAAGCCTTCACTAGAGGCACACACATACTACCAATTGTTGTCAGAAATACTCCTCACCTGAGATAGGTGCCTCTCTCCTGTATAATGTAAAACAGTCACTAGCTTTGCCGCAGAGTGCATCAGAGGAGTGCACACGCTTCAGCTGCAGTGCTCCTTCATAAATGTGAGTTCCACAGCTGTGAATCGAGGCACAATTTCCAATTTTACACTGGTGAGAAAAAAAGGGGGAACATTTTCAAAAAATAAAACCCATATGTACAGTCGAACCTCAGTTATGGACAGACTGAGATGAACAGGGTATGAAACTGGAAACAGCATTCGAAATTAATCCTCATCACTGATGTATACAAGCACACATGAAAACAAGTCACATTTATAACAAAATACTAACACAATTTGACAAATTTGCATGTCACTATTGCTAAATAATACAATGTGGGAAAGTCAACAGTGTTTGAAATAGAGGGAGAGGGAGAACAAAATCAAACGGTCCCAAAATCAAAGAGGACAAAGATAGCAGTTCACGGAAAAGGAGATGTATAGGTGTAGTTAAAGAGGAACAATTTGTTTTGATGTGTCCCATTTTTTTTACCCCTTCCACCCATTTTTACCCTTTTCCCCATAGCTTCCCTTCCCCAAATTCACCATTGATTTCAGTCATTGAAGGTATGAAGTATAACAAGCAAACACATACTTGATGTCACATGAAAGGGAACTTCTTTAAATGTACAATGATCTATATCAGATCCTTGTGAGAATTACACAGACCAAGTGCTCATCACAGACAAAACATTTTTATTTTTATTTTTTTAAGTCTTACTCACTCCTCATATATTAGCAGAGGAAGAAAGATAAAAATACACAACACAGATTGAGCAAAAAACACCAGAAACACCTGAATTCAACAAAACTTTATTCAGTACTGTATTCAGTACAAGGCTGGGAGTGGTGTCCTCTGTGTCCCAAAAACCTCTCCAAATCTCAAATCAAATCTATTTCTGTAAAACACATTCAATTACTATATGGATAAGTAGCCCAATATGAGGAACATTATTATCTAACTTCAATTATAAATTCATTGAAAATGGATTGAATCAATTTACAATGCAAATACAATTAAACACAATTACTTTGTCTTTTTCCAAGCACCAGTGATGTGAAGACCAGCTTATATCACACAGGAACTACAAAATGAGACCCTGTGCGTAATATTGGGGAAAATAAAATGTACACTCTATGAGATCTATGAGCATGAACCTGGATATGATTGAACGCCATTTAATTTATTCTACCTGATGACCCAGTTTCAAAGTGAACTTAGTTGAGGCTACTGTAAATGTTTTCAAAATGTAACAAAAAACATGAACAACACGCAGCACATGCAGACATTGGGGGTAAAACTAAAACATAACTCTTTTGCTCTCTCTTCTGTGTCTTCTCATTCTCTAGTTTTGGATTTCTTCTGTGGAGTGTGTGTGTGCGCCTTGTGTATTTGTAATTAAATCTGTAAATTGCATGATCACATGGTCTTAATCTATTTAAACGTTCCATGGCTTCATACATTTTAGTGCCATCGTTGCTTCTAGACAGTCATGTTTTAACAATAGAAACGTGTACAAGAAAAGTATGAAAATATATATTTATATATATATATAATATATAAATATATATATATATATATATATTTTTTTTAAGAAACACCAAAGACTACACATGACAGGCCCATAATTTTTGTGTTACTCATGCAGAGTAAGAGAATTCCCATAATACAATGGTACATTGTGACATCTCCCACAATGCAGTGTGGCTCAGAGTCTTCAGTTGTTCATCATTGGGCTATGATT